>JAIUSX010000035.1:1200000-1800000 GCA_026573805.1 Hesperophylax magnus
ACCTTATGATTCCAGAGATAACCTCATTTTTAATGTCAGTGCCATACAATTTTTTCTTAAAAAAATGATGACTCCTTCATTTGTACACGCAATTGCTTCATACGAAATTTTATAGCATAGTAATAATCAGCAGAATCCATTTCTAGCCAAAAAAAAAATACCCTTGAAGACCCTTGTCTCTATGTCTATGAAAGGCCATTTTCAGCCCACTGGCCGCCCCCATAGACCACCATAGGCGGCCCGGACCCGAGCAATCGCAGTAATTACTTACCTAATATTTAAATCTCATATAATCTTTCAATTAGTGCACTACAATTAATAAAGAGGTTATTTGAAACATAACACGTTATCATATATTAGTATTATTGTCATGCACGACTGAAGGTACTTTACGTTTATTTAACAAATAAATGTGATAAGCTTAGTGCCAGATACAGACGTAACGCGTAAACAAAATCAGTTTCTGAACTCTTGGAAATACAATGCACTAGGGTATGTAGTGTATACTGGTCACGATAGGAAATAAGAAATCTTTGGGGATGCTGTGAAAATGTTATATTGGATGGGAAATGTTAAATGGGGCTTTGAGGACCTAGGACTCATTTTCATTGGGCTATGTTCTTAAATGATACACATTGAGGTCACTGGACCCAAATATTTCACAATTTTAATTTTGTGCAATGATGGAGGATTGAATACGTGACGCCTGGATGGGAATCCGACGCATTTGTCTACCGAGATGCTATCCGGTTAAGTTGACGTGTTTTGAAGGCTTCTGTCTATCAATAATAAATGATTTACATTTAGAGTGAGAGTACTGAGAGTTATAACTAATTATCCACTTCCTTCTCTCCCATTCTCTTACTCTAGTTGGGGATACCATAGTTCCACTGGCTTGGATATTATAGAGGATTGGGAGTAGTGTGCGGTATTCGCTTGAGGATGTGTAGGAATCTGGGGTCGGTGAGTCAAGGAATGAAGGACGTATGAATTTATCCCCCCCGGTACGGTGTAAGACGAAGTCTGGCTGGAGAGGTCAACAGGTCTCACTCAACCAGTCTCTCCCGATTCGGGTACCCCTGCTAAGTCTCCAAAAGTAGCAAATCATTTGGGGCGACATATGGCAAAGGTGTTGGTTATTCAATAAATGGTTTCCCGCCTTTAATTCCCGCCTCCCAAATTAAAAAAAAAGAGTCAAGAGGAATTTTAACTTATTGTTAATCGACAAAATCGAGGTACGCATGACGTCACGCTTACCCTTCGTTTCGATCATCAGATTGAAAAATGCAACTTTGATTATTATTTTAATTATGAAATCGACAATTTTAAAAAAAAAACTGGTATATAATGTGAACATTCATAATAAAAATAACTATAACATTGAAAAGAATTCTTTTATGAGAATTTCATTACTGGTATAAAACCTAAACTTCCTTGAAAATAATACTCGAATAAATGTGGGCGGAACACGCAGATTGAAAAATCAGAAATCGAAGAGAATAATCAATAATCATTTATTGATTTTCAATTATTTAATATATTTATAATTCCTCCGGAATTCGTTAGATGCAATGCGATAGGTCTAAGAGACCATAAGGTCAAGCAACCGGATTCTAATTGAAACATACGATTTTCATATCACAAGTCCGTAGTGATAACGAGTCGCCTGTGGCCTGACTAGATACGAATATTATCCAGTTATTGCAAGCAGATAATTTTTTTTATTGCTACGGTCGAAGTATCGGACCATTGTTTCTTTATTTAGAATTGAAGACAATAACTATTGGAATGTTTGACGAAATCAGCCCTCCTCAAGCAAATTTAATTATTATATCTGTTTGAATTTCGATTTTGTTTTCTGATTGAATGAATAAATGAAATGGAATCTTGGAGATGGAAATAAACCCACTTACCGACATCCGAACGAGCTGAAACTCCGCAGATAGACTCGCTGTCAATTATAATGCATTCCATCAATATTCGGTGGTACTCATGCGCACACACATTTTTTTGAAGTTGGATGACATAATATTTGTATGCAGTTAATATACGAAATAATTTACGGTACTATTTAATTCGATTTGGTGACACTTAGTTGTTAGCGGTGTTGAATCCGGTTCCTGGGGAGGAAGGTTCAAGTCAAACCATTGGTTTTTTTTTAATTTTAAAAAACATTTTACTAGTCTACATCAGTTTAACAACCATTTCCTGGGGAGAGGGGTTTAATCCTCACGCAACCTTCTTTAAAATTGGCTACTAGCCGGCCCAATAGATGGCGCAACTAGGTGAAAATTTAAAAAAATGTATGAATATATTATATTTTAAATAACTTTCGGGGTTGAATTTTCTCGCCTTTTCGATATTTTGAACTTTTTGTTTTGAGGAGTACATAATCAGTGACGTTTTTTTTGGTTTGTAATACTTTGTATTTAAAAAAAATACATTACCATGCCTTATTTTTTTGCATGTAACACCTCAAACTCCAGATCCATGTGTGAATATCGGAACAATTATTATTGTCCCCTCGTAAATGGTTTTCGCCATTACTTCTGGTGACGGTCCCGAAGTTTGTTTAAACTTTTTAATCTTCATAGTGCATTAATTAATCAATCAATTTATTACGGAAAAGTTTTACATCGCCGATATTACCTCAAGGATGTTTAACTTTTTTATTGATATTGATAGTTGTTAAGTTTATCCCTTTCAAACCCGAGCTTTATTGACAAACACTTTTTTATTATTGTGTGTATTAATATGAATAAGGGTAACAAAATAATAATAAAATATTTTAAATTAATACACTTTCTTGGGAAAAACAATGCTCACAATTGTGAGTACTGAGTTTCAACAGTGCTAAAATAATGAATAAGTAGAACAAAATTTTAATAAATCATTGATTATTTGCGAGGACATTTTTAGATACAGTTGACATCTTTTTATAGACATAAGTAGACATCACATTTTATGCATTTGGTGTGAGATCGCTTTGTACATCCTTCTAGTTGTATAATATAAATTTGATTGACCAATAATATTTTCAGGTAGTTAGCCATGCTCACAATCAATTGAGCCCGATCCCAGGCCTACAGAAGCATTTGCACCATCCGAAATTAAATATTGAACTTACCCTCACAATTGTAAATACAGGGTCCGAAAGGGTTATCCAAAGAACATTTTTGATGTATTTTGCCACACCGAATGATCTGAATTGTAATTTTTTTTTTAATTTGTGATGATTAAAAACACGACTAGATAACTTTCAACATTGTTGACACGATTGAAAAACACTGTTCTATAACGTCCACCAATATTTGATACATAAGTACCTACCGGTCGAACTCTTATCACAAATTAGCACTTTGGAATAATAAACCTATGTACATATAAAATGTGCCCAATATCCAATGTTTCTTCTGGTGAAATTAGTCAAACAAAAAATCCAAATGTTTGCTTTAACTGAAAAACATGTAATTCCACCTGAAAGGCGACATAATTTTACTTTCAAATGCATTTTTATAAATTAACCCCACACTAAATAATTTCAGGGCTTGTGTCAACTTTGAGGATGCTGTATATATATATATATATATATATACATATTATAAATAAGTGAGGATTCTTTCGTGCTGAAGATTTCATTTTGGAATCTAATTCCCTCAAAGTTGCGATAAAACAATACAATCAAGTATGTATAAATGTATTCCTTTTCACTCCTAGGCCCCAAACAGGTTAATAAACCTGTATGGGGCCTAGGAGTCAAAAGGTCATATACCTAAAGTAGTGACATAAGTTTTCTTTCAAATCTATATAGAATACACTTCTTGAGATTATCTGTTCAGTATTTAAAACATACATTAATGTGTACAACGTAGGTACCAACCTAATCAATGACCGAAGAGATTACAGTCATAATCAGAACCGTATTCATAAAAATCTGCCTTGATTATTTTGGTAACAGTTAATAGATTCATAAACGTAAACAATTTTTCAAAAATACTTCATCCGAAAGAAATTATTTCACAGCGATTATAAATAAAATCGTTTAACCTTGACTTAGCTTCCCAACTTCACCACAAGGAATTACAGCTGAAGCAATCGTCGTCAGAAATGTTATCGACACTCTATCTCTCGAAGAAGTTGCAGGAAAAATAGTTGTCAATAAAAAACTATGTGTAAGCTACCTCGAAACTGGTCAGTATCGAATGCAGATGGCTTCCAAAGACGCCAAGAAAGGAGCGGCGGCATCGCTATTGAGGTCAGTAACTCTATTCCCAATGGCAACCCCTCATAGAGGTATTTTGATACGTTTGGTGACTTAGCAGGGGTGCCCATTAATGCGGTGAAGTTTGTCTAGGTCTTGACGACGGATGCGTTTACCCACCTATTGCGTAGAGGGCCGAATCGAGAAATACTGGTTGAAGGAAACCTTTTGACCTCTCCAGCCGGACCCATCGCGTTGCATCGCAGTGGGAGGGATGGATTCATACGTCCGTCACTCTTAGACAAATTGACCCTAGATTCCAACCCACCTCGCATACCTTTTTCCTTTCCAGAACTTGCTATCCATAAAAATACTTTCTACCCAGCATCACCAGAGACGACATAAGTCCTGATGGGAAAAAAACACTGTAGAATGCAAAAAAGGGGGGAAGAGCTGGTCGTAACTGGATACGAAAAGTTCTAGGAATATTTGCGAAGATCTTATGTTGTACTTGTAACAAGACAAATTGATTCTTGGGGTGTGGTTAAAGGCGCCATGGACAATGGAGGAAGCTTTGTCATAGTTTGGCTGGTTCCATAGCTGTAGTGTTGAAAGAAATTAACCTCCGCCCAAAAAGAACTCTTATAATAATTATGTTCACTGGAGAAGAATTTGGAATAGATCGGTACGAAAAATAAATAACTGAACACGAAAATGCTGGAAAAATTAAACATTTTACCATGGATTAAGACTTTGGTACATTTACTCCTAAGGGAATAATGTATGGGAATAACAAAACAGGAGAATGCATGATGGAGAGAGATTCTTAAATTATTTAAATAGATAAACACTACAGAAATCATTATACGACCCGCTGCAGACAACGAAGCTATTATCAAAGAAAAGTATACGTTTAGTTCTTATGAATAGTAATCAGAAATACTTCTTGGATCATCGCACAACTGCTGACTATGAGTATTCTAGAACAAGATATTCTCGACTTGTGCGCTGCTTTTTGAGCAGCGTTGTCGTACGTTGTGCAGATACGACGATTTTCCTCGATTGTGATTTTCATTTTTCCCATTCGTTTTTTTTCTTTTATGCCTAGTTACTTTACTATAATATCCAATCAAATCAGATTTCAACAATGTTATTATCTAACTTGACTATAAAACAAAGTGCTTAATAGCATAAAAAAAAATTTGTGACCTTTATTAAACAGTAAAAACATGTTTTTTACTGTTTGATAAAGGGTTCTAGAAAAAAATTTCTATTATAAAAATATTAAGACTTTCTTAGCATCGATATGCCTATATTAAAACAATATTAAAATGTATCGTTTTCACCAAAAATAAAAATTGCGATTCTTAATACAAATTAATTTCCAATAATTTAATTTGATAAAATCAACTACGCTCTTTGCGTCATTTAATAAAATCATAAATTTAAATAAACTCTAAAACCTTTCCATAACCGGCATACGAATATCTTTTGCAGATGACAATGTGCTTATATCTCGACACAAAAACTGGAAAGGAGCATTCGACATAGCTCAAAACGTCGTAGACCTTATAAAAAAATGGTAAGATGATAATATCCTTACCCTTAATGCTGGAAAAACAAAATTCTTAACCTTCAGTCAGTCAGCTGCAACCCAACCTACCAACAACCAGAAGATAATAATTCACTCCTGTCTGAGAACTTGCTCTTCCTGTTATTGCCCAATTCTGGAACAAGTCACTCACATAAAATACCTAGGGGTCATCATTGATCAACATCTTCGCTGGGATCAGCACTTGGCCAGTCTAACCCCACGCATCAGCAAGCTCTCTTATGCTTTTCGAAATCTAAGAAATATCCTTACCACCTCAATTCTTAAAACTGTATACTACGCTCTCTGCCAATCCCTACTAGCTTACGGCATTATAATATGGGGTGGCTGTGCACACTGCACAATCTACTATCGAACCTCTACTAAAAGCCCAAAAAATGGTAATATGTGTCATTAACAAGCGACCGACAAAATACCCCTCCACTCGACTCCTCATAGAGTATAAGGTCTTAAACATACGACAACTCCACCTTAAATTTTCGTTAATACATTTCCTGTTCAAATTTTTTTGGTCTCCCTCTTACAAAATTCACATTAATTGTCCTATTAATTTCACCAAAAACACAAATCGCTCGAGCCAGAGACATACCACATGCGTGTTCACAGTCCCTCACTGCAAAACTAGGCTGGGCCAACACCACATCAACTATATTGCCCCAAAATTGTTTAATTCTTTACCCAATTCCATCAACATGTGTCTAAACCTGAACTTATATAATAAAAATGTTAAAAGTTGGATAAGAAATAATTTCGAAGCGAGTAACTTTTTTCTATAATTTAAGCTATCTGTTTCTAAATAACTAAAATACCACATGTATTTCTGTAAATTAAAGATTAATTTCTGTAAATCAAAGAAATATACATGCATCTATGTTTTATGTGTGTGTGTGTGTGTGTGTGTGTGTGTTTGTGTGTGTGTGTGTGTTTCTGTAAAAAAAACCAATCACATTGATCTCTATAGATACTTTTTATAAGTTTAAAAAAAAAAAAAAAATTTTAAACATCACTGTTTTATCCTTACACTATAATACCCACGCTCAGGCTTCGCCTTTGTGGGATTTTTTTGTTACTCTTTTTCTATATTACTATGTATGTACCTAAATTGTATATGTATCAAAAATTTTGTTAATAAAAAATAATCAAAAATAACATTGAGCGAATACAAAAAAAAATTCTACGTTTTATAAAATTTAAATTCAATATCCCACTTAAATATGACTTACAATATCATTTTTTATTAAATACTTTAAAAATATATACACACATTGGAAGACAGTCGTAAAATAAACGACTTAACTTTTTTATTCAAGATTCTAAACTCTAAATTCGACTGTTGCGAACTTTTGCAACTCATAAACTTACGAATACCTACAATAACAACACGACAAAATACACTATTCCAATGCACCACACATAAGCGCAATTACATTGCGAACTCCCCAATACAACGGTTTCACGCTATGGGAAACCAATACTTAGGTGATGTCGATATATAATAAATAAATTACCCTTCAGCATCCAGAAATGCAGTGTAGTTACATTTACAAGATTCAAAGATACATTTCTATTCCCTTATCACATCAATAAAAATATATTAACACGCAAAAACGAGATTCGTGACCTTGGGGTGATCTTCGAAGCAAATCTCTCTTTCAAATCCCACATATATGACATTGTCTCCCGCGCCAACAAAATGCTTGGATTTGTTCTTCGTAATGCGAGATCATTTACTAATGGAATTGCAATACGGAGAACATATGAAGCACTTGTCCGCAGTATCCTGGAATACAGCTCCATTATTTGGGCCCCTTCTGAACAAAACCATATCTTAGAAATAGAAAAAGTACAAAAAAGGTTTATGCGTTACCTGTATATGAGGGAATATACATACTATCCATTCCTGTATCCATCCTTGTTCTTAACAGGAATGCTCGATTTCAATACATTAGAAGCCCGCAGAAAAATATTTTTAGGCAAACACTTTTTTAAGTTAATCTCTGGTTCAATACATAATCCGCCTATGTTGAAAGAGGTTAGCTTTTATGTCCCTAACAATTATACTCGAGGGAGATCCCATGCACTCTTATATGCTCCGAAAGCGAGGACTTCTGCCTATCAGAACGCGCCAATACACAGAGCGACTCAACTGCTTAACGATTCTGCATTAGCCATCGACATTTTCAATGTCACCTACAGACAATTCAGTAACTATCTTATAACGCATGTGACAAAATAGTAAAACTGCCCGTGTAAACCTTTTAATTTGTAATCTTCTCCATGATATATTGGTGTATAACCGTTTCATGGAGAACATGAAAAAAATAAATAAATAAAAATAAATAAATAAAAATAAATAAATAAATATTTAATATTAACTTTGCGAATTTTGTGGATTACGTAAAAGACTTATTTAAACACTATTCCTAAATGGAAGCTATATTTTTGTAAGCCTTTCAAATCGCTGTATTTTTTAATATATTTTCTTTTATTTTTAATACTTCTTTCTCATGTTTCAAAACTGTCATTAAAAGTGTACCACCTACATGTAAAAGCCCTCTGGGCGTTAAATAAATGAATAATTATATAAACAAAACTCTCTTACAACACAACTACACAACCAGAACAATAACCAACGGTCACTACAAAGTACCTTCACTACATACCACGTCAGCTCAAAGATAATTTTTCTTCCTAGCTCCTAAAATCTTTAACCTTATCCCTGAAAACCTAAAAATTGTGAGTCAACCCCATTCCTTCAAAAAACAAATTACGAAATGGATCCTTACACACGGAATAATTACAACTACAATACCAATTTATTCTACACTCTATCTACACTCTTGTAAAACTAATATAAGTTAAATTATCGAAGGAAGCAAACACTTTGTGGCTTGACATTATTACACAAATGAAAGAATATCTTTGTTTTAAACCACTTTATTACATTTATATACGTCGACCGGTTTCGGTTGGACTCAACCTTCATCAGGACAGTACAAATATAAACTGTACTGTCTATTTGTACTGTCCTGATGAAGGTTGAGTCCAACCGAAACCGGTCGACGTATATAAATGTAATAAAGTGGTTTAAAACAAAGATATTCTTTCATTTGTGTAATATAAGTTATATCCAAACAGTACAAAACTCCCTTACAAAATTGTTAATCCATAAATATACCAATGCACACAGAAGCGACACTAAATTAATATACAAGTCTCTGAATGTTTTACCTGTCAGAGGATTATTGTTTTATAATATTGTAAGTCAGCATCTTATATTGTCTGATTCCTTGCATAGGGAAAGAGTTTTCCATAAACATAATACAAGATTCACCCAAAATGAAGGACTGGTGGTCCCGAAATGTACCAATAAATACGGTGAAAGAACCCTAAACTTTATTGTACCCAGAATATTTAATAAACTACCAATGACAATTAAAAATATAAACGTTTTTACAGCCAAAGTCACATATAATCTAAGGAAATGGCTATTAGATAATAAGGATTTATATTGATGCACTACTGAAGACCTTTTTTTCCTAATTGGAATTCACATTCTAGGGAAATGGAAAATCGTTATAAATTTGTATTACCTTATGTATATTAAAACCATAGAAGTACTTGTTGATTATATTCATTTGTTCATATTAAATTCATTTGTGCTTGTGTTGTTATATGAGGCTTATACTGCTTCTTACATATTTATATTTATACAATCTTACAGGCTTATACTGCTTCTTACATATTTATATTTATACAATTTTGTAATTTAACCAACTTATCATTTATTGTTAATTTTTCATCAACATTATACATACTGTTTACCATTGTACCATGTTATTGCAAAAACGTTGTCATTATGTACCTGCTGACAAACTACATAAGTAGTTTAGCAGGTTTAAATGTTAAATAAATAAAAAATAAAAAAATAAATAAATACAAAAATCAATTTAATCACCTTTCAGACAAAACATAATATATCATTATTCCCTAACTTAGCGGTATAGTATGTACATAATTAATTAGTGTGATCTATTTACTAATAATTTCTCAAATTTTTCATCTTCTTATAATTCTCTAACTTCTCTATCCTCTTCTTGCAACCCAAACTAGCTTAACATCATTTTTCTTATTTTTCTTTTTTATATTATAGTAATGTATAGATTCTATGTCCGCAAACTGTAAAATTCACCCGCCATAACACAGGGTCATCCCTAACATGGATGGTGAAATATCTCAAAAAAAACCACATGTACTCTCTGAATCATGTATCAATAAAATAAAATAAAAACAAACAATTATAACATCAAATTCCCCCCCCCCCCAACCCATCTGTTATATAACTTTAAAAAAATTGAAAAAAAAGTGGAACGGGTGGAATATTCTTTCGGCATTCCTAAATAGAAGTTTTTATTGATTGAAACGTCTTTTCAATAGAATTCTACATCTTCTACAACTACAACTTAATTATGTATGTAAAGTTTGATAAAATACTGATTATATAATTATAATTAAAAGAGCACTCTAGTTCGAAAGAGTTGAAACAATATTTAAAAAGTGATATATAATGAGACACTGCCATCTACTGCGTATTTCAGCTAGCACTTAGCATTGTTGTGTTCCTTTAAATACATAGAGGCATGATTCAATATTAGAGGTGTGTAAAAATTATTATATGATTTATAATTAATTTGAGACGAAAACAAAAAATAAATAAATATTATGTTGCTGAACCAGTACTTGTAAAACAAACCAGTACCTTCCGAACTCATGATGTATGCAACCGTAACCGATCTGGAATAAACAGGGCAAAAAAAGCTGATAACAATATGGCAAAGGTAGTATCATGCTTAGCTCCAAGCCGATAACAATTCAAAAGTCACCGTAAGTGTGCTGAAATATTATTTAAACCAGCTTTGTTTATAGCCATAAATCAATAGACGTTCATACTACTATAATCACCAACTTCTTCACATATTTGCTACTCAAAGGTTAGCACAATTTCAAAATTATCTTATCAAAAAATACTAATTGTCTGTTGTCGGTGTATTCTGCGTAACTCGTGTTTATTGATTTTATTTTGAATTTATGTGTCAATCAATTATATTTTGAAGATAGTGTGAAGTATGCAGACAAGCGACATACCTATTATTGATAATATTTTTAACAGAAAATAATTTTAAAAGTTGTAAATATTTTATCAAGAATTCAGATTATTCCATAATGTTTCCCCTTTATTCATAAACTTGTTAAAAAAAATTGTTTAGATATTTTAGCATTGTCCTTTTTTAATATTTGGGTCAGATATTTTATTATAAATTATTTAAATATGTATGCATTTTATTGTGTTTTAATTTAAAATAGGTCCACTTCTTGTGGTCTAACACAAACACATAGGTACATGTTTCATTTTAATTTACACGTTGCTTATTTCTAAAACTTATAGCACATACATTTTTACATTTTCTTTAAATGTGCTTAATCCAGGTACATTTAAAATTGTATTTCACTAAAAGCTAAAAGCCACTTTGAATATTTAGAACAAAATAAATGCCTATTATAGTTAATATTACAAAAAATATATTAATATGTATATGCTGTATGGTTAGTTAGGAAAACGTTTTAGGTTATAAAATAAATTTAAGTCCTATAAGTGCAGCTTTCCAAACCACCCTGCATAGATGTTTAGAGATAAATCATTTTGCTTTTATTAGAAATATAAAGTGCATAATTTTGAATGCTGACCCTAAAGAAATAAAATAAAAACATGAGACGGTAGTTCCGATGTATTTTGTTCATTATAATTTCAAATATTATATTATTTTATTTAGGTTAGTGTTTAAAAATGCGATCTCATCGCATTATAATAAGTGTGATTCTATCACTGGTTACATTTTGCGAACCGCACCACGAAGCCCACGAGAAAGATGATTCATGCAATGTACCGCAAGATATCGTGGACAACATCGCTTCATACGCCAATGTAACCAATCAGATAATTGATTACTTTACAAAGGGACCTTTCAAAGGACTAACTTATAAACAGTAAGTATGAATTGCATTACTGTTGTTTGACAGGAAACGTAATTCAGTTGAAATTGGCAATAAATTTTCACTGTTAATTGCATATTTATTGCTTTGCCACTCTAACAACAATACAGATTAATAAAAAAATGTTTAGTATTGTGAAAAAATTGTGGGCGCTTGCCTACATTAACATTAGATGCAAATCTGTAAAAGAATATTAAAAAACACAGTAAATTATCAAACCTAATACATTGAATTAATATAGGTTATCGATGTACTAATAATAATTCATCATAATGTACATACTGCGTGCAACAAGACAGATTTAAAACAGTGATTTATGAGTTTATTGGAGAAAAGATATAGATAATATTTTGATCAATAGTAACAATTTTTTTTTCGTAAACGGTTACTAAATGGACGCTAATTAACCAGTGCCTACGATATTTTTTTATGTTTAGAGGTAAAAAAATCTAGCCAACCGCAGAAATTTTAAATAGTGTATCATCTTGTGAGTAAAACTTCAAGATAGCAACCAAAAAACATGAGTTAAAAAATGATATAATGTTGATTGCACTCAGTGGAAGTATGATATAGTTAAAAATGACGTAAGTTGAAATGGTCGATCTCAAGGTTCACTGGTCTTCCCCGGCAAGGGAGAGGTCCTGTGTTCGATTCCTAGATGCGACTGAATGTTTTCTGTCTTTTCTGTTTTACATCTATTGTTTGAGAATAGTTGATATTGTCTTCAATGCTAACTTTTTTTGTTTTAGTTTGGCAAAGTTCATCGATACATTTGGCAATCGTCTTTCAGGTTCTCAAAACTTAGAGAATTCTATAGATTACATGGTGAACCTGACGAAAGAAAACGGCTTGCGTCATGTTCATACGGAAAAATATGAGGTTTAAATATGTTTTAATATCATTTGAATTGTTTTGTTTTAAGTAGGGGTATTATTGATCAGGCTTAACCTAACCCATTAATTTATTACATGTCATGTAGTAAAGTAAGAAACAAATTATGAGAAGTAATTATTTATTATTGTTATTACTCTAAATTTGTACTTTATTTCAAAAAATAAGCTGAATTGAACTGAAATTTAAATAACGGGATTATCATTTGGAATATATGAATTTTAAAAGAACTAGTAAGCTTACAAAAAAATTTATTTCTAGGTACCTCGCTGGGTTCGAGGCGAAGAAAGGGCAACGTTGTTAAAACCCCGCCACAAAAATCTGCCTATGCTTGGTCTCGGGACAAGTGTGGGAACTCCTCCAGAAGGTATCACAGCACAAGCTATCGTAGTTCAAAGTTTTGATGAGCTCGATCATGTTTCTGTCATTGGTAAAATAGTAGTTTATGCAGAGCCATTTATAGATTATGATACAACCGTAATATACAGATTGGATGGAGCCTCAAAAGCGGCAAAAAAAGGTGCAGTTGCTGCCCTTGTTCGATCAATTACACCCTTCTCTATGGCTACTCCACATACCGGAGTTCAAGAATATGAGGTAAATGTTACACAAATACCAGTTGCAGCAATCACATTGGAAGATGCCGATGAACTTTTGAGAATGCAAAAAGATGGTAAATCTATAACTATAAAACTAAATATGTCCCCGATTTCTGATACCAGTGTATCGAGGAACACTATAATCGACTTGAAGGGAAAACTGAAAAAAAAGAAAATTGTTGTAGTATCGGGCCACTTGGATAGTTGGGATGTGGGAGATGGGGCGATGGATGACGGAGTTGGCTGTTTTATATCGTGGATGGTTCCAGTGGCCTTGAAGAAACTCAAACTTCACCCGGAAAGAACAATAAGAACTATTTTGTGGACCGGGGAAGAACAGAGTTGGATCGGTGCGATTGCATATGAAAAAAGACACAGAGCAGATAATCACAATTTAAATTTTGTCATGGAGTCTGACACTGGAACCTTTAATCCACTCGGTTTGAATTATATAGGAAATAAAGCAGGAGAATGCATAATGAGAGAAGTGCTGAAACTTTTCTCAGCAATCAACGCGACTCAGCTACAGTTGGGTGAACCCCAATCAGATGTTAAAGTTTGGTCGGATCAAGGAATTCCAGCAGGTGGTCTCCACAATGAAAACGATAAATACTTCTGGTTTCACCACTCATCGGCAGACACTATGAGTGTCATTGAACCAGATGCTCTTGATCGATGCGCGGCATTTTGGACAGCATTTGCGTACGTAGTAGCTGACATGACCGCGGATGTACCGAGAAAATAAATTAACGGAATGTTATTTAGTAATAAGTTTATTTATACATGTACTTTAAAACCTCAAATTGTAATATTTATCTTCCTTGCCCGGGAAATGCTCTGACCACTGTCACACGAACAATTAAAAATGACTTAAGTTGATATGGTCGAATTGGTCCCAGTAGTCATGGCACTTCCCTGGCAAGGAAGAAGTCCTGGGTTCTATTCCTAGAAGCGACTTAATCTTATTCTGTCTTTTCTGATTGAAATTTTTCGTTTGTGAATCGTTAATATTGTCTTCAATGAGTAATATATTAACTGTTTCCTCTAGTTTTAACAAAAGTGTCAGTTGTACCAGAAAAACGATTTTATTATGCACAATGTGTGTTATACCTGTAAATCATATCTTATCAAGTAATCACGCAGACAAGAAAACCTTTTATTTAAAAAAAAATATATTAAAGTTTTTTCCAATAAGAAAATTATTACGTTTTGACATGTTTATAAGTAATGCATGATAATAATTAATGGTGCACAACGAAAGATTCATTGCAGAGACATTTTTTCCACATATTTTTCAAAAAAAATAAAGTTACGCGTAGGGTTCCGCAAGGTTCTCAAATGGGGTCTATTATTAGGTGTTTCTAAGAGTTAACAACATTATAGACTTAGGACGGGTTGTTTCGGAGAATTTGAACAATTCATCAAATTTCAACGTTCATTTTCGGGTTCTGTGAAAGACTTATTCAAGTTCTGTTTTTATATCATTGTAGGCTAGTTACTTGACAAAACTGAAATAAAAACAGAACTTGAAAAAATCTTTCACAGAACTTGAAAATCAACGTTGAAATTTGATGAATTGTTCAGATTCTCCGAAACAACCCGTCCTAAGGATCAACAAAAATAACACTTTTGTTAATCTATAGTTTCATGAAAACACTATATAATAATTAGTGAGGCCAGCTAACGTCTAGCATGGAAGAGATCTGGGTATGGAAAGAGGGTGAGTGAGAACGCACTACAGTATATAATGGCTCATCTAATACCGTCTCACTCGTACACTGCTTAAATCATTTAGCGACTTTATAATTGCACATTCTTCCCCTACTAAATGAGTGTTTACTCACTAATAATACTCTAACCCTCTATTATCCCTTCATATTGCCAACTTCAATATTTCAAGATACATATTATTTTAACTTAAAACCATACAATAGATCAATAAACCCTAATCCCCTTTGTTACTTCATTTCTTCATTGGGTATTCCTGCTTCTGCTTCTCTTTTCTCTTCCCCTCTCCCTAATTTGAGGGGCATCCCTTATCTTTGGCTTAAACATCCCTCTCAAGGTTTGGACCTAAAACTTGGAGAGACTGAATTTGAAATACCTGGATTACGCAGCATCCCATCCGATCCCAACTCCTGGGTCTCAGACTGGTAATTTCTCGAGTTATCTTCCTCGTGCCGAAAAACACGCCAATCCTGCACTTGATCGAAATGTCTTCTCTAAACTACACGTGAATTAATAATCCTTATCTTATTATATTTTATTACCTCTATACTAATTTATTATGACAGGAAATGTATTCATATATTCTTTACATTAAGAAATATTCTGAACAAACAATTTTAAAAGTCTGTGACGTTCTCGACCATGACTGCAGATCGAATTCCATTTCGATGATGAATCTACGACAATCAACAAAAAAAAACAAAATACCATGATCAATGTGAACTCTAAACCATACTTCTGAGTTTTTTGCGATTCTGGTTTTATTTCCTGACATTCTCTACAATTACCAGTCAATAATTCTAAATCTCTATTTATGTTCGTCCACCAACCAAAACTTTTGCTGGACCTACCCTTAGTTTTGAAAATCTTTACATGAGATGTATGAAACATTTTTAATTCGCTTCTTTCAACGATTCTGGTATAAAAATCCGTGTTGTTATAAAATACACCCCGGAGACGATCAATATCAACTGTCAATAGTTTCGTCAATTTGTATCACTGATGCTATTAACAAATGCTAATTGATCGTTTACTGAGAAAATTGAAGCGATTGATGGGCTTCCCATTAACGGGTAGAATCAGACATATTTTGATTGAGCGCATAGATGCCAAAGTAAAGCGATATCGACGTGACGGAATGATCAATGATTGATTATGTAATTGACAATCTTTCATTCAATTGTTCTTGTAACGGACGTAGTTGACCATTTAATTTAATTTCATAAAAATTGTTTTACTTTTATAAAATGTCCCTACTCCACGCCACTGGCAAAATCACCACTCCCCGCCACTGGTCATTTTTGTCCAGTTTTCGGCCCAAGCGGCTTGAAAACTTTGACTCCGAATGGCTTCGATACCACATCGCCGGCTTACCTGCCGCGTGGATCAATGTCCAGCATTTTTTCTATGTAAAAATTACATAGAAAAATCAATTTTTAAACATTGCAAATATGTATATTTTACTTGTTCATCCCCTCGGCGGTAGTCAAATAAACACTATTTTCGATATACTACCGCTGAGGAGATATTAAAAAAGCTGTTTTTCACCCATATGTAAACCCATTTTTGAACAATATTTTTTACCCTTTTTGCGTGTACAAAAATCCAGGAACCTCGTAGCATAGTGAATCTTATCTCTTTCTGAGCGCTATGTTACGGGGAACCTCGGAAAAATACTAACTTAACATGTTTTACAAATTTGATCGCTTGAGATCATTTTTACACATTTATTTTACAAACATTTCTTATTTTTTGTCGTATCTTGACAAACAAAAAATCTAGTTGTCAAGATACACATTCCTATAACTACTATGCATTTAAACTATGTAATTATCATTCATGTAAGCGCTCAAAATCTTTTCTAACTCTCAAATTTAAGCGACTGCCTTCAAGTGTGCTACCGGCAAAATGAATATGCGACATTTTTCCGGGGCATATAAACACATATCTGGCGCGGGTACAATCCCCCACCACTTTTGGACTCAAAACCCAATGTCGGGTGCGAGTCAGGCTAATTAAATATAAGCAGCCACAAAATTGAAAATAAATTTGGAAGACATTTGCTTGGAAGATTCATCTTCCCACTGTAAATTGTCCCCTTTTGCGCTCTCCGAGCCCACCGACTCGCTCTGCGAGCCAATACAGTCCACCTAATACTGTTACAGTCCACCCATCCTGGCGACACACACCACTGACCACCTGCGCTCCTTGACCTCGATATCCATCCTACTCTGCCCTACTACCTACCCGTGCCCCGCCCTACCTGACCTGCATCACTACCCACTGACATGGAAACATACCTCCTCGAACTGGAGAAGCTGGATCCTCCAATTGAGGCTCTCCAGACTTTCATCAAAAATATGCAGAGAACAGTCACAAAAACCCCCCAAAGAAAGGTTACCTTTTACCCAGATGGGGTAAACCCCTCGGCCACCACCTACCTCTCAGGCACCACACGTAGAACCCCGCCCATCGCCACACAACCGCCCACCACCTCCGCCTCCACCTCCACCGCCTCCACCTCCGCCGACCACAGCCTGGCAAGCTGCACAGCACTACCTCCATCACCAACAAAGGACTTCCCGCCTCTATGGACCACCCCGAATAACCCAATAAAACAAAAACCGCCCACGCCTCCCAAGACCCTCGCTACGACCAACCGCTTCCACACCCTGGCCCCGCCCTCCTTTAACGACACAAACTCGGACACGATTACTACTGACGGAGCAGACACCACAGATTTAACAAACACCACCACCACCCCGACTCCCGCCCGACGTCCCATCAAAATCCCGCCCATCATCATTAAATCCGACACAAACTGGAATACCATCAGAAGGAAGCTGGAGAACGCCGGTGTGCGCATCTCTCACGCCAAAGCCATCCCGACGGGTGTGGTGGTCCACACCGCCGACTCCTCCAGCTTCCGACTAGCCACTAAAATGCTGGAAGAGATAAAAACAGACTTCCACACCTTCGAGCTGCACGAGGACAAAACCACCAAGGCAGTTCTGAGGGGTATCCCGACACAAATCTCGGAGGAGGAGATTCTCCTTGAACTGCAGGACCTCGGTCTCCCGGCCATCTCCGTCTCCAGGATGAGGTCGGGACCCGACCGCACAAACGTCCCGATGGTCCTCGTGCAGCTTACCCACGGCGAAGAGGGAAAAAAAATCTTTAACATTACTCACATATTCCACCTACGCATCAGAGCAGAATTCCTCGACCATAAATTAGCCCCTACCCAATGCCACCGATGTCAATCATTCGGCCACTCCGCCAAAGGCTGCCATCTCCCCCCCCGCTGCGTCAAATGCGCGGGGGCCCACTTCACCGCCACCTGCCTGAAGCAGAGAACTGACGGCCCGGCCACCTGTGCGAACTGCGCCGGCCCACACCCGGCCAACTATAAAGAATGCCCCAATCGCCCTGCACCCTCCACAGCCATGCCCCGTCGAACTGAGGTACCTCCCCAAATCACTTTCACCTCCCGCCCAGTCCAACCATCCACCTCCTATGCTCAGGCATTAAACCCCCCCCACCAAATCCCCCATCCCCCCCCCACCCCCTCTCCCCTTCCCCCCTCCAACCTCCCCCCCTCACCCTCAACCTCCCCCCCCACCCCCCAGCCCTCAGCTACCCCCTTTAGTCTCTCAGACATATTCAAAAGTAACTTCTTTACAAAGATCGGCGAACTCATCGCTGATCTACTCCCAAAATTTCAATCTGCCACCTCGCCGGCAGACTACCTCTCGATTCTCTTTGTAGCAGCCCCTCAAATCATTGCCCTCTTTACTAATTAAATGGCTAATTCTACCAAGCCCTCCGCGCTACGTTTGGCATTCTGGAATGCCAATGGTCTTGACAAAAACATGCAAGAATTACGAATTTTCACCAACACACATAATTTAGACATAATACTCATAAATGAAACACACCTAAATCCATCACACACACCAAAAATCGCTAACTACACACTGTACCGAAACGACCGATTACACTCGCGAGGCGGTGGCACAGCCGTCTTCGTGAAAACTAAAATCGCCCACAAACACAACATCACGCCCCCCCTGACTACCATTGAAAGTACCTCTATCACTGTATTTACAAAACATTCAGGTCCATTGAGAATTAATTCAATTTACAACCCACCTGTTCAGACTTTACAAAAGTCGGATCTTGAATTACTTCTCGATGGACAAACGCCTACTATTCTAGCGGGGGATTTTAACTCAAAACACCCCGCTTGGAATAGTAGGCTCACCAACAAAAACGGACGTATCCTACATGACTTTGCAAACTCTCACCCCGACATAAACATTGCAGGACCCATAGAGCCAACATTTTTCTCTAGCATCGGACACAGACCTGACGTACTCGACATTGCACTTTTTCACAAATCATCCTGGGCATACAGTATCGAAACCATCTGTGACCTTTCCTCCGACCATAACCCCGTGTTGCTAACTCTCAACGATTTCTCCTACCCCCCCCCTGCAAAAATTAACAAAAAAACTGATTGGACATATTTTTCGCACAGAGTCGGGGAAAAAATATCCATAAATCCCCACATTAAAAATCCCTCAGATTTAGATACAGCGGTTGACGAATTCGCGAAGACAATAATGTCCGCAATTGACGAGGCCTCAAAACCTCTCCCCCCACCCCCCCAAATAAATTTCAAGGAAAACCTCCCAAATTCAGTAAAAGACCTAATTAAAACAAAAAATATCTTACGCCGCCACTGGCAAAAATATCAAAATCCCACCTTGAAAACTTCTATAAACCGTATCCAAGCCCTCATCAGAAAAAAACTTCAAGAGCACGTTAATTTCACCTGGAATTTGAAAATTCAAGAGATAAATCCACAGGACGGCTCTCTGTGGAAATTATCCAAAACTCTAAAAGCCACCCCCACCCCTAACCACCCCATTCACGCCGAAAACGGCCTCGTCTTCGACGATCAGGACAAAGCGGAGGCGTTCGCTGACAGTCTTGAAAATCAATTCAGTCCCAGCTTCAAACACGCCGATCTAGATCACATTGCAAATGTCAACCGCAAAATCAATAATGTTTTAAATAATCTCCCCAATACAAACATACATTTCACTACCCCAGCCGAGGTTATCCGCGCTATAAAAAGCCGGAAAAATAAAAAAGCCCCCGGCCCCGACGGCGTAACAAACTTCGCTCTTAAAGCTCTCCCCCAAAAAGGAATACTAGCATTAGTAAATCTCATCAACACAGCCCTCAGACTGCGCTATTTCCCGAAAAACTGGAAACACGCGCACGTCATTCTCATCCCAAAACCGGGAAAAGACCCCCTCTTCTGCGAAAATCACCGTCCAATCAGCCTTCTATCAAACATCGGTAAAATTTACGAACAGATCCTTTTGACACGGCTCCTCAAGCACATTGACGAGGTTTCAACATTACCTGAAGAGCAACACGGTTTTAGATCAAATCACTCCACCCTCCACCAACTTCTCAGAGTCTCCGAAATCATCATCGGTGGCTTCAATACCAAGCGATCAACTGGCGCCATTTTCCTGGACATAGCCAAAGCTTTCGATAAAGTATGGATAAACGGCCTACTTCTCAAACTCCACGAAACAGGCATCGATCCCCAACTACTCGGTGCCTTCAAATCATTTCTACGCCAACGTACTTTTCAAGTAAAATACGGTGGCGCTCTCTCAAAAAAACGTTTCATGACAGCTGGGGTCCCGCAAGGGTCTCTGCTTTCTCCAATCCTTTTCAATGTCTACACTCACGACATCCCCCTCTCTGAAAACTCAAATTCTCACAAAGCTCTGTACGCAGATGACACCACAGTTATGGTTAGATACTGTTCACCCAGGATGATTACGTACCGACTACAAAAAAACATTGACTTACTCCAAGATTGGTACGATAAATGGCGTATAGACGTGAATCCCTCAAAGAGCGTGGCCGTCTTTTTCTCTCGTAGAAAAGGCAGCCGCGCCCCGCGAGAGGAAATAACAATGTACGGCCAATCTATACCGTGGGAAAAATCGGCCAAATATCTTGGAGTTACACTTGACAGACGACTCACATGGAAAAAACACATAAATATTACACTACAAAAAGCAAAAAACACATCCAACGCCCTTTACCCGTTGCTACACTCAAACTCAAAAACTTCCATACAAAACAAACTACTCATCTACAAAACACAAATACGCCCCATCATGTCATACGCCTCACCCATTTGGGGCACAGCAAACACAAAAAGTCTCGCCACATTCCAGAATGTCACACTTAGAAGATTCACCAAAAGCCCTTGGTTCGTCCGTAATAGTATAATTAATTCAGGCACGAAAATCCCCCCATTTAAAACTCATGTGGTAGAATTAGCCAAAACATTCTATGCGAAACTTCCTATGCACTCAAATCCCAGCATAGCATGTCTCGGGCGCTCAAGTCCCGACGACGAACCCACCTATCCATTCCCAGTCTCTATAACCTTCCCCCCTTGATGAGTGGACTTAAATAAAAAATTAAAATTGCAACCAAATATACAAAAAATATAGTATACATTTACAAACAATCAACTTTAAAAACGATTTTCTAATTAAAAAAACAAACACAAAATTTACAAAAAAATATATGTAAAAAAATTCCTATAATCAAAAAAAAAATTAATAAATAAAATACAAAAAATATAGTATTTTAGTCCTATAAGTTGCTATAGGCAGCCCACTCATCGGGTAGAAAAAAACCATCCCCCAGGTACTTTACACCCTCAGTTCACGAGACATGGAGAAAATATTCCCCGACACTCGTATTTTGCACAATAGGATACCAAAAAAAAATAAATTAGTTCATCTTTACCACCAAAACCAAGCGTTTTATTTATCAACAAGTGACTCCTGCTCAAGAATCTGCCTCACCTCGCCAAGTCTGCTGCTCCAAGATCTTCTGGTGTTACCTCTTCGAGACCAGCCGGCCCTCCTTTGGAAAACCGCCAACACCAGAAGCGAGCAGAGACAACAGCACACCCAGGGCCCAACATTCACCAAGCCTGGGTGCGGGAGGCAGATTTCATCACCAATATCAACTACTATCATCATCATCGGCCGTAAAGGAGCATCTCATCGGTTGAAGACACGGTTTGGACCCGGCGCCTAAATCTACAGTCTTGTGCGGACTCCCGTCCAGTACAAGTGGTCCTTCGAGCCGGGATTCTCACACGCCTTCAACCAGGATGTCTCCAACTTTACGGTCGAGCCGGATCCAAGACGATGGATCCTCAACACCATCTGCAGATGCCCTGGATGCTGGGTCTCAGGCCACGGCTGTGGTTCACGTCACGCCTGACGTAACCCCCATGCCCACGCCCAGCACTACTCCTGACATGGCACCACCTGCAGATCATGACTCACCGCCCTCCATATCTCAAGAGGATGCGATGGAGTCATTGCGACAACAGCTTCGCAGTCAAACCGAGCACATTGAGAGACTCAAAGCAGCTCTTCAATCAGCTCCAACAGCAGCAGCCCCTGCCCCTCCTGGACCTTCGAAGCTCCTGGAGAGGTCACCACCAGCATGGACGCAGCCCGGCCAATCGAGCCCGGTGCCTCTGGTGGACCAGAGGTACGAGGAACCAGCAGCAGCAGTGCCTGCCCGATCTGGACCCGTACTCCTGGAAGGGTACCCTGCTCAAGGAGGACCCTGGCGCTTCCAAGGGTACAGCCCTGGATGGGTGCAGCCCGGCCAACCGAGCCCGGTGCCTTTGGTGGACCAGAGGTACTCAGCAGCGGCGCAGCCAAGGCCAGCCGGTCCCCCGCCCTCGTCACCCTGGCCCAATGCAGGGTGGCCAAACATGATGCAGCCTGGACCCTCTGGCCCCGTACCGCCCGCCCCTCTGATAGAACAGAGGCAAGCCGTACCTGAAGTGCCAGCCGGACCTGTACCTCTGGTGGACCAGAGGTACGCATCACATGCGCAGCAAGAGCCAGCAGGCCCTGCGCAACCAGCACCCTGGACCATTCAGGGATGCCCAAACATGATGCAGCCTGGACCCTCTGGCTCCGTACCGCCCGCCCCTCTGATAGAACAGAGGCAAGCCGTACGTGAAGTGCCAGCTGGACCTGTACCTCTGGTGGACCAGAGGTACGCATCACGAGCGCAGCAAGAGCCAGCAGGCCCTGCGCAACCAGCACCCTGGACCATTCAGGGATGCCCAGTACTGGTGCAGCCTGGACCTCATGGCCCTGTGCTGCCCGTACCTCCGCCCCACCCGGGGTACCCAGCGCCGATGCCAGGATCACCTGCCGGACTGCTGGAGCAGTGGGACGTGCCATGGACACAGCCTGGACCATCTGGACCATCTGGAAATGTGCCGCCCGTACCACTGCGCGAACAGGAGTATGGCGTGCCGGCACGGCCAGATGGCCAGCCCACAGCCAGTACCAGCTCCATGCCGAGATTCCCGCCCCAACCTACGGCGGATGAGACGGCCCAACATACCAGAGCCTGGGTTCAGCATGATGGCAGTCCCATGGCTCAGCTGGCCTCCGCCCTGACAGAAGCCATCAGAGCTTCAAGGGCTCAGGACAGCCCCCGTCCCACAATCGAGGACGATCCACGAATGGCGGCCCTTATTGCCAGACAATCTATGGCCAAGGACCTGCCTCCATTCTCTGGAGATCCACTGGAGTGGCCCACCTGGAGGGCACAGTTTAACCAGTCTACCTCCACATGTCGGATGACCTCCAGTGAAAACTTGATCCGCCTACAGCGGGCCCTCAAGGGGAAAGCCCGAGAAGCCGTCGGCCCCCTTCTGATGGACCCTGCTCAGGTTCCGGAGATCCTGGCAGTCCTGGAGCAGAGATTTGGAGGGACTACCTCACTCGCTGCTCTGATGCTGGACAAGGTGAAGAAGCTGCCCCACCTCACAATTGAGGCTTCTCTGGAGGACATCGCAGACTTCTCTGGCACAGTTCAGAACCTGGTGGCATCACTCCGCTCCCTCAACAATGATGGCTACCTGACGAATCCAGCGCTGCTCAGTGACATCGCGGGGAAGATGCCGCCCACCTTGCGGTTGGCGTGGCTGATGGAAGTGCGGCACTACGAGGCCTCCGCTACCATTTGCCAGTTTGCCGCCTTCCTGAAAACCGTCGCGAACGCCATCCCAAAGTCCGGTTTGGTTGACCCCGCGAGGTCCCGCCCACGCCGTGAACATACGCTCGCCACAACGGAACAGTTTTCGCGCAAAAACGGTGCTAAAAAACGTGATACCTGTGAAAGTTTCCTAAATATGTCTGCCGCGTCAGAAAAGTTTTCGCGAAAAAACAATTCGAACAAAAGTGACACTTGTGACAACAGTTTAAACACGTCTGCCGCGTCAGAACGGTTTTTATCGCGGGAAAACAATGTTTACAACAACAATTCTAGTGAAAAACAACATTTCGCGCAAAATAATCGAAAGCCCCAAAATTTGTCTGGTAATAATCGAATGCCCCAAATTTTGTCTGGTAATAATCGAGAAAATAATCGAAGCGGGGAAAAAGTGCAAAACAGTTACAGTGAAGTTCGCGAGTTCGACAACCGCGCCGGGTGTGTCGAGTGTGGTGAAAATGGCCACCAACTTAGCGAATGTCGCACTTTCGCCGCGAAAGACTTAAAAAATCGTTTTGAAACAGTGAACGACGCCGGTTTGTGCCGATTGTGCCTCAATGGCAAACATTATACAAAACAGTGCAAAGTTAGTGAATGGTGCGGCGTGGGGGAGTGCAGATCCCCCCACCACCGACTTCTTCACAACCCGAACTATCGTGAAAATAACAATACAGTGGCAGACGTTCACAATATGTGACGCCACACCGAAAGTGCCGTGTTAAAAGTGGTGGGGGTCATATTGTCGGGCCCCAAGCGGCAGATCAAAACCTTTGCGCTTCTGGACGAAGGCTCCACTGTCACCCTTATTGACGCCACCACAGCACAGAAAATCGGCACAACCGGACCTACCCGTGAGCTACGACTACACGGAGCAAAAAACATGTGCTCAACAGACATAACGTCCCGCCGCGTGCCAATCACTCTACGCGGCGCCGGAATTGCTGATGAGTTTATCATCAGAGCAAATACCATCAAGCAGCTCAGCCTTCCTGTACAGAGGTACCACGGTCGCTACATCACCCCCACACTTCTCATCGGGCAAGACAATGCTCACCTTATTGTCTCGAGGGAAGTGCGCGACGTTCGTGATTCTACGCGAATATTATCACGAACGGCGTTGGGGTGGACCACCCATGGCGGAGGGACCTCTGAACATGTGGATGAAGCTACCACATTGGCCATACGAGCCACACTGTCACCCAGGCGCACTGCCGGGAGGCATTCTACCATGCCACATGGACCATCTGGCCCCGTACCGCGAGCACCTCTGATACAGGCGGCCGTACGAGGAGGACCAGCTGGACCTGTGCCAGCATTTTCGCAGAGAAGGCCAGTCGGCCCCGCGAAAGGGTCTCCCAGGCACATTGCCGAGAGACCTCATACAGTGCAACATGGACCATCTGGACCCGTACCGCGAGCACCTCTGATACAGGCGGCCGTACGAGGAGTACCAGCTGGATCTGTGCCAGCATCTTTGCAGAGAAGACCACCCAGGCACCATGCCCGGTGGCATTCTACCATGCCCCATGGACCATCTGGACCCGTACCGCGAGCACCTCTGATACAGGCGGCCGTACGAGGAGTACCAGCTGGATCTGTGCCAGCATCTTTGCAGAAAAGACCACCCAGGCACCATGCCCGGTGGCATTCTACCATGCCCCATGGACCATCTGGCCCCGTACCGCGAGCACCTCTGATACAGGCGGCCGTACAAGGAGTACCAGCTGGATCTGTGCCTGCAAATGGTACGAGAGGATCAGTCGGCCCCGCGAAAGGGTCTCCCAGGCACATTGAAGTAAGGCGCCAAAACGTTGGCCTTTCTTCAACTGTGGCAGAGACACTGCCCGACATCAAGAAATTTTCCTCATTCAATCATCTTATTCAAACTACCTGCCGGATACATCGTTCTATTAAAAGGTGTCGTGGAAAGAGCCACGAACAACCTGATAATCATTTAAGAACCGATGAAATCAAGGAAGCAGAGGCCCGATGGGCAAGAAAATGTCAAGAAGAGACATTTTATCATGACATAAATGCGCTCCAGAAAGGAGATCCACTACCAAGTGACAGTCGGCTCAAAGCCTTGAGCCCCTTCCTTGGACCTGACGGCCTACTGAGGATGAACTCAAGAATACGAGCCCTCAGTAACGTGCCCCAAGCAGTGCGGACACCAATAATTTTGGATGGTGATCATGCATATGCACGACTTCTGGTGAGACGTCATCACCAGGAAGCCGATCACCCAAATAATGAGAGAACAATGGCTGAGGTGCAAGGCAGCTACCATGTGCTGCGACTACGAACAAATATTCGCAAGATCGCCCACAACTGCCCCACCTGCAAGATGCGCAGGAGCAAGCCAGCCCCCCCTCTGATGGGGCCCTTGCCGCCATCAAGGCTAGCCCACCATGTTCCTCCATTCACCCCTGCTGCAGACGGCCGAGTGACGACCGCCAGGATCCAGACGAGCACCGGATTTTACGTCCACCCCGATGTGAAGCTCGCTGTAATCCTGCCGGCCCCGCCTACCGATGCAACATCAACAGTACCACCAGCCCAGCACCATCCCAGAGAGACTGGCCGCCGCGGGCTGCGACGTACCAATAAACGTCCTATTTTTTAGTTCAGCATAGCTAAACGGGGGGAGTGTAACGGACGTAGTTGACCATTTAATTTAATTTCATAAAAATTGTTTTACTTTTATAAAATGTCCCTACTCCACGCCACTGGCAAAATCACCACTCCCCGCCACTGGTCATTTTTGTCCAGTTTTCGGCCCAAGCGGCTTGAAAACTTTGACTCCGAATGGCTTCGATACCACATCGCCGGCTTACCTGCCGCGTGGATCAATGTCCAGCATTTTTTCTATGTAAAAATTACATAGAAAAATCAATTTTTAAACATTGCAAATATGTATATTTTACTTGTTCATCCCCTCGGCGGTAGTCAAATAAACACTATTTTCGATATACTACCGCTGAGGAGATATTAAAAAAGCTGTTTTTCACCCATATGTAAACCCATTTTTGAACAATATTTTTTACCCTTTTTGCGTGTACAAAAATCCAGGAACCTCGTAGCATAGTGAATCTTATCTCTTTCTGAGCGCTATGTTACGGGGAACCTCGGAAAAATACTAACTTAACATGTTTTACAAATTTGATCGCTTGAGATCATTTTTACACATTTATTTTACAAACATTTCTTATTTTTTGTCGTATCTTGACAAACAAAAAATCTAGTTGTCAAGATACACATTCCTATAACTACTATGCATTTAAACTATGTAATTATCATTCATGTAAGCGCTCAAAATCTTTTCTAACTCTCAAATTTAAGCGACTGCCTTCAAGTGTGCTACCGGCAAAATGAATATGCGACATTTTTCCGGGGCATATAAACACATATCTGGCGCGGGTACAATCCCCCACCACTTTTGGACTCAAAACCCAATGTCGGGTGCGAGTCAGGCTAATTAAATATAAGCAGCCACAAAATTGAAAATAAATTAGTTCATCTTTACCACCAAAACCAAGCGTTTTATTTATCAACAAGTGACTCCTGCTCAAGAATCTGCCTCACCTCGCCAAGTCTGCTGCTCCAAGATCTTCTGGTGTTACCTCTTCGAGACCAGCCGGCCCTCCTTTGGAAAACCGCCAACACCAGAAGCGAGCAGAGACAACAGCACACCCAGGGCCCAACATTCACCAAGCCTGGGTGCGGGAGGCAGATTTCATCACCAATATCAACTACTATCATCATCATCGGCCGTAAAGGAGCATCTCATCGGTTGAAGACACGGTTTGGACCCGGCGCCTAAATCTACAGTCTTGTGCGGACTCCCGTCCAGTACAGTTCTATCTACCGATCCCTTTGGAATACGGTTTCATCGCGGAAGGAGATTTGTTTTACTAATATTGCGATTGTCCAGAGTTATGGAAAGAAAACTCAAAAGATTATTAGTGTAATTACACCCATTAGGTTATATTTCTTCAGACGTCCACAAAGCAACAGCGGTGAAAATATTGACGGGTTGCTTGAAGTTTCATCAACGGCACGTTGCGTTTTTACCCTATACGCGGGGCACGAGCCCAGGGCCCCCGGCCTGAGAGTACCCTGAAACGCATGCCTATAGACAGGACCGCCGATAGTGTGGTTCAGAGAGGTATAAATCAACAAGATGTCCCGATTAATCCCAAGCAATTGCAGTACTTGCTCGTACCTAATATTTAAAGCGTACTAATCACCAAATTATTATTAATTACATACAAACATTAAATTCAAAGGTTACTGGAAACATAACACGTTATCACAATTATACTGTCGTCATGCACGACTGTACATTACTTCAAGTATGAAATAAATTTATCGAGATTAGTAACTTATGAAGTAACACATCGTTTCTGTCAGGGCCGGACTTCCGCCTAGGCTCGAGAGGCCCAAAGAGCCCAAACCTCAGGGGAGGGCGGGTCATGATTTTTTTAAATAACGTGAAATCCCCCCTCCCCCCCCAGGACCCCGTGGTTATATTTGCTGACTGTCTTTTGAGTCTTAGTTCCGTCCCTGATTGTAAGTTACGTAAGCGTATTGACAAGTGGCATTGATCGTCACCGGACCCAGAAGAGCTCAATTTGTATCTAGTAGTACTTTTCTTATGCGAATTTTACACTACATAATATATGTTCAAGTATCCGCCATCGGGATGTATTAATCTGGCCTTATTATTTATTATTTTCTCCCCATTATAATAAGCAATAAATCAACTGATAAAGTCAATAACCGGCCTTTTCACAAGTTTACGATAAATGCCCGATAAGTATAGTGCAAATCCGTACTTTTATTGGGATGCTTATGGAATTCTTTAAGTTCTGTATTATCAACATAATCGGTTAAGATAAGAACACAAACAGGGCTATTGAAGGATAAAAAAACTACATGTTGCTATGAAGAGACATTATTTCTCACTAAGTCTTTATTTACTAGACATTCGAATAGTTTCCTCATCAGCTTTCTGGATACCAGCCTTGAATTTTGTCGCTGATCTCGGATGTATCTAGTAGTACAGATTCCGAGTGGCTCTCATCCATCCAAATTCGATGTTTCTGAGCACATTCTCAGTAAGCGAGTAAGTTTTTCTTCCCCAGCCAAGAATTCCATCGGAGGAAGTTTGATGTTTTAGGTTAGTATGTCCAGCATATTCGTACATACCGTTACAAAACGGTGCATCTAAAACAAATAATCCCGTATTTCGACCAACAACAAAGAATGAAATGTGGTTCGGAGTAGCAGGCCACCAATGAACCATAACGAATTACACAACAGACGTACGTCTGCGTGCCCTCTTTTTCTTTGGTGACTTAGCCCTGGTTTATTGAGTGAGGTTTGTCTAGGTCTTGGCGGCGAATGCGTCTGGCCACCTATTTTGTGGCGGGCCGGATTTGGAGAGACTGGTTGAGGGATGTTTGACGTCTCCAACAATACTCTATCAAATTCAAGTTAAAATACACATATTGTAATATATAAAAATATTGTCTCACTGTGTTCGTACAGGCTAATCTCTGAAACCGCCCAACTGATTTCAAATAAAATTTTGTGAATGTGTATGGTTGGTTCCAGCTTGAAATATAAGATAGTTTTGGACCCGATAGGTGGCTCTGTTGTCGAGATTTAAAAAGATAATTTGTTGAATTTTTTTTTCAGATTTCTCATCCAAAAACACATACAAACTTTAATTTCCCTACACAGAAGGCGGTCTGTAGCAGGACAACGTCTTCCCGGGCCCACTAGTATATGTATTTCTCCCATGCATTGCCCCGCATCGCATGGGAGAAATACGTCATACGTCCTTTACTCCTGGACACACTGACCCCCAGATTCCTACCCACCCCTCATACATGTTTCCTTCCAAGAACTTTCACTCCTTTATTTCCTTAAAAATACCAAAGCACAGATGACTGACAACTGTCTCGAAAAGAAAACGAACACAAAATATCTGGGCCTGATTGTACATTCCCAGCTATCTTGGGATCTCTACACAAGTCATGTGAAGGAGAAAAATAACCCCACAACTGGTGTAATATGTAGGCTCCAAGGATAACTACCCATTCATATACTAACTTCGGTGTATTATGCCATGGTACACCTCTCCCATCTCTGTTGTATCTCTGTATGTATGGGGCTTTGCCTCAAAGAAACTGATAGATGACCTGCAGGTGGTCCAAAACTAAGCTCTCAGAAATGTTCGAGGTCTTCCATGGGACGCATATGTCAAAGCATCCATTCAATTTCCGGCATCCTTCCAATCATAGTCTTTCCCAAACATGAAATCACGAGCACCATCCTGCAAATTACCCAACAATCACTAACATCAAGCTATTTTACAATCAAGGCATCCACAATCACAATACTCGGAATAACAATAAAATCACACACTACGAAATATGGAATAAAATCTTTTAATTATATTGCCCACACACTCTATAAGTCTCTTCCAGATATGTATAAAAACAGCATAATCGAAAAATTCAAAGTAAGGTCTAAAAAGAATATATTTTTTACATATAAAAACGAAAATACGTAATTCTTGTCGGGTTGTAATTTGTTTTGTTTCTTTCTCTCTGCTTTTCGATCCCCTGTATTTGTAATCGGGCATAATCTATTATTACTAATGTATTAGTGGGTAAGTAAGTACCTTCTTCTAAATTCCTACCATGGCTCTGTGCTTATCTGTATATCCCTGTCGGTTTCTTTTTTGGTTTGTTCTACTTAACCCCCCTTTTTCTATTTTTGTACTCTTTTGCAAGTGAAACTTATAATTATGATACTTTTCTATTTGTGTACTGTTTCATGTTACATTGTTAAACTCATAATGTTGATTTCAAAATACCAATGTAAAAAGTACCTATTAACTCCCACCTATGTATTGTATGACCCTCTCGTCCTACGAGGAGTATGGGATTGCTCTAGGAATAAACAAAAATAATAATAAATAAAATGATAAAAATAGATTAGGGCTTCCTGTTAGGAGCTTATTTAAAATAAAAGTTGTCAATTGCTCAAAAGGAGAAGGTTGAGAAATTAGTAATAATTCAGTTCTGGTATCTAAACGTATATAGATCAATCCATTTTAAGTATCAAGCAAGCGTTCGTTGATGAATGGTGGTAGACCGAAACTATGATAATAGTTCCTGTGATTTCGATTTTTGACTAGTTGGTTCTGTTGCTAAAAGTAATCACCGCTTTTTAGTGAGTGTCATCTTGTCGCTAGTTTTATATGGCCAATCACGCAGGGTAAGGTACGTAATGTTGAACTAGGAAAAGCAGATTAATGTAATCTGCCACGAAATTGCCTCATATACCAATGTGACCAATAAAATAATAGATTATTTTACAAAGAGTCAAATATGGAGTCTGTAAGTGTAATTTTTTTTATGAAAAATATTTTACTGTTTTTCTTAAGCCAGGCGCAACCGACTTGTGTCGCGGCGACGGTTTTGCGTATAAAAAAATTAGAAAACAATAAATTTTTTTGAGGTGAGTAAAATTCGTACTTAAAACACAACATTTAGCAATTAATCAATCTGTAGGTAATTATCACCATATAAAACTGTCCAAATCTGATTACATTATTGTTTCCAAATGTTTCTAGCGCTCACCCGTCAAGGGTGTTCTAGGCCATCATTTGAAATGACGAGGAGAGGGAAGGTGAATTAATATATGTTAATTTTTATTTAAATTTGCCTATTTCATAATTTTACTGAAGAATGGAGTCGAGTTCAGACATAGAAGAGATGAGATGTTGAACAGGGCATGGAGGGAAGGCAATTTTAGATAAGGCTCGATAGAAGAGAGGACATTTGTTTAGAGAGGGAAAACCAAAATATCCCACTTCTAGATCACAGAAAGTACAATCTGGAGTCAAGTCAGCACGGACATTTTAAAAATATGAGAGGGGACGGAGCAATGTTAAATTCTTATTTGAGGAGGTGAAAAAATTTCCTTTTGCGAATAAATAGGGAAATTGTTGGAACCACGGTCATGGAACACCAGGCCAGCTCTGCTGTCTTACCTGACAGGGGAGATTTTTCCCGTCTAGAAATTTGGAATAGTTGGTTTGAGCATGTGTTTCTTACTGAAAAGTGGATAACTGTGTGATGGAGGTCATCCACAGCGTGAGCGAAGCTGACGAGCTTCGATAAATATTATGATGAAACATTTATGACAAAGAAGACCTCACCTTGGTAAAGTTAACATTGTAAAGAAATATTGTTCAACTTGGACATGAACCAGTCTCTCAGTGCATAGATCCTTGTGTAGGCGGTGTAGGTGTCTTCTCTACACAAGTTTTTCAAGAGCGATTTATTCACCCGCGCGATGCTGACCGTTCCGCACAGAAACCATTGCTTCTTGTAGGCTCCACACATTTTTGACATGATAGCCACTCGTATGGAGACATAACAGGCTCCTTCGGATTGATTAGCAATATGCCGACACAAACATCTTTGAGGATGGGAAAAATGTCAGAAAGGAGAATTTGGTTTATGAAACCTACAAGTTCGTAAGATGCAAAAATAACAGTGAACATATAACAGTGTATTTTAAGTACTTAAGAAAAACTAGTTATGTTACAAGTACGGGGTGCAGCAAAACAGACAGTGTTGGTTTGAAACCGCGCAATTACATAAATGGGGTTTATTTTATTTTATTCGGAACATAATACCGTTTTGTGCATCAAGTCCTGAAGATGAAGGCGATTTTTGAGGTTTTCGGCCGCATTTTGGCACATCTCGACGGGTATAGCGGCGATTTTCTGCCGAATTCGATTCTTGGTTCTTCCAATGGATGAGGCCGATGTATGAACACATTTTCCTTCAGGTAACCTCACAGAAAGAAGTCTGAAATACTCAAAACAGGTCTGTTTCCTCAGTTAGTTCTTCCAAATGAGGTTCAAAAAAAATTTCCAACACCGAAACACAACGTTGAGCGTTGAAAGTTAAGGTTTGTCCATTCTCCTCAAAAAAATAAGGCTCAACCACCCCAAATTTGGAAATCGCACACTACACGGTCTTTTTTGCTGGGTGGCGACGAAAGAAGAGACATTTTCAAGAAACTTGCGTGCGGCGAAGCCCCGGTATTATCCGGACCAAAACCATGGTAACGACTGAAAACAGCACCACCCTCCCGGCCCCGCAAACTGCACTGTTTGCCGCACCCTGTAGTTGAAGTTGACCTACATTATTAATGTGAAGTTTATTTTTGTTACATCAGTGCAGTGCTCCGAAGTATGGAAAAATCAGTGATGCTTGGTCTCGGGACACACTTTGTATATTTGAAAAAGTTTTTCCAGACCTTTTTAACTTCAGTCCAAGGTAATTAATGCTTGATGGCATATATAACCCACGCAGAAGATAGTGTTATGTTAAGCTAGGTACAAGTGAATATCTAAATAAGTCAGTCCTAATATTGTTATTGAAATTTAAAATAATTTTCGTTCTAGTTAGTATATGGGAGGTAATTGGGCTGAATAAATCAGGGCTGACTATAATTCCAGGAATTAATTATTGTTGAATTGTGACATATTTAGCAATATACCATCACTAGAATATACGCACCTATTGATTTTTTTGTGGCTATTTTTCTGGCAGATTATTTTTTTTCTACTCGTATTTTATGAAACACATTTTTGAAATGGTCACCATGATGCAGTACAATATCTACAGTGAGAGCTCAATAATTATTTCAATAGAGCTCATGGTCGTTAATCCGATATTTTTATAATATTATCTTCTCTTCAAAATAATCTTTTAATCATTTAGTTAATATGATGACTGGATTTTTTTACAAGTTTTCCACAAAAGCCAAGCACAGAAATATTCAAAATTTTATTGGTTTACTTACGGGATTCATCGTGTTCTGAATATCAAAAGAGATAATGATGTATAGGGTTACCTGTAATATTATTAATAATACTTTGAAATCTTTTGACATGAACCCGATCTGCCATACGTTCAAAAATGTGCCAAAAAACCCGGCGCGCATCTCTGAAAAGGCGACGTGAGAAAATAAAGATGGTATTTGAATTTATTTAAAATATTCCCTAAATCGTTTCAAAATACTCCATAACATGGGATAATTATTACGTGCTAGCAACACCAACATTTCAAGTTATACCTCGGACCGCCATGCGCGCGCATTTTGTGCGTTCGACTGTTTCAAATGCTGTACTGAAACTGCAATTTTTGAGGGATTTTTTTTTATAAATTCCATCATATTTATTCGAAAATAAGTTATATTTTTCTTTCCTAACCTTTGACAAATACACAAACTCAGCCGAAAAATAGTATTAAATTTTATTCCCTAAAACACGAATTTTATTTTTAATTTGAAACCGCACAAGACTCCCAGCTGCCCCAGTGAGATCATGGCATCCCCAATTAGGGTATGTTGTGAGACTGAAGGTTAGGGGGAGGGGAAGGAGATAGGGAAGAGGAAGGTGGGGAAGTAGCTGGCTATTCACATCTGGTCACTAAACACGGCCAAAGTCATTTCAAGCAACGTTTCAATTCTGAACGGTTGTCTTACACCAAGGCGATACTGAAACGGAACGTGCTGCAAACACACTATATATTATTTTAAATGAGTAAATTGTGAAATAACACAGATTAATCTAATAATATTTACGTGCGTACTCCGGGATTTGAACCCGCGACCTCTGGTTGACCAACGGCCATTAAAGGTCATTAAAATTAGAATAAGCTGTGTGCCTTTTACGTGTTAATTTGCTGTATTTAGTTTTGCTTTGAGTGAAGTGATATCGACTAAGTTAGGTTTTTTGTAAATCTGTTAGGTACCAAACAAAATCGCCATGTACTTAGAAATAAATTTATTTATTTATTATTTTTACTATAAAACATTGACATTACAAGAATTGTCATAACTAAAAAAATAGTAGTCATTCAAAGCTAATATATTATTATATTTATTTTTGAAACCATGTATTTTGTCATAAAGCTAAAAATATTAAGTTTTAATGATACTGAAATTCTTCATTATTCTGAAGAAGTTTTTTTTTGTATTTGTTGATTAATTAATATAATGTCGGGTAACAAATGAGACAATAAATTTCCAGTCTGCTTGTATATTTAGTTTGATGGACTTAAACGTATTTGTATATAAACTTCAGCATCGGTGCTAACAATCTATGTGATAGTTGTTCTAGACGAGTTGGTTCCGTTGATAAATGTTTCAAAATGCGTATCCATCGATTATTAGTGAGTGCCACTCTGACGCTAGTTTTATTTGGTCAATCTAGCACACATGCTAGGGTACTAGATGTCGAACTAGGAAAAGCAGAGGAATGCAATCTTCCACAGGATGTGCTGGACGACATTGCCTCGTATGCAAATGTGACTAATCAAATTATTGATTATTTTACAAAGGGGCCTTACAAAGGGCAGACATGGAACCTGTAAGTATCATACACAACATCTTAATAAAATATTTAAATTGCCTTCTATATTTGAATATTTGTGTAAACTAAATACGTTCGGTTTCAATAGTTTGCGAACTACTTGTCTTCAATACTTGTCATTTTATTTATGACTAGCTGAGGTGTACCCGGCGTTGCTGGCGGTTATACTTAGGAGATAGACATTTACCATCGAGAACTTTGCTGTAGGCCTTTTCAAGATATACAATTCCATATCCATATCTCATGAGGTTTAAAATACGATTTTACGGAAAATTTATAAAATTTGAATACGGTTTCAAACGGCGCCGGTAGGTACATTTCCAGTGCACAGCGATGATTTAAATGTTTTGTTTTTCCTTTTTTATCCTTCTTTCTGTGTTTTTTTTTCAATTTCATTTTGTAGATGATATTAATATTTATAATTTTTTACTATTTCTAATATTGAAGCAGTATTTCATCGTTAGATTGTATTATAATTGACTGCTTTTAACCTTCATACAGGTTTTTAATCAGAAAATTCATACTACGAGCTCTTACATTATGAGAAGTGTATGTTTTTCACCTTTTCGTTTATTTTTATGGTCAAATAAATCCCTTCATAAATATAAACTTATCCTAATACACAAATAGTTGTGGCGGTCTTAAAATAATATTATATCTAATACCCACCTCTAAACACTAAATAATATTATATCGAATACACACCTCTCAACATCAAATAATATTATATCTAATACCCACCTCTCAACATTAAATAATATTATATCTGGTACCCACCTCTCAACATTAAATAATATTATATCTATTACCCACCTCTCAACATTAAATAATATTATATCTGGTACCCACCTCTCAACATTAAATAATATTATATCTAATACCCACCTCTCAACATTAAATAATATTATATCTAATACCCACCTCTCAACATTAAATAATATTATATCTAATACCCACCTCTCAACATTAAATAATATTATATCTGGTACCCACCTCTCAACATTAAATAATATTATATCTAATAACTACCTCTCAACATTATATAATATTATATCTAATACCCACCTCTCAACATTAAATAATATTATATCTAATACCCACCACTCAACATTAAATAATATTAAATCTAATACCCACTTCTCAACATCAAATAATATTATATCTAATACCCACCTCTCAACATTAAATAATAATCTATCTAATACCCACCACTCAACATTTTTTAAATGAATTGACTCCATATATTCGAGGAGGTAGAAAAGCCGAAATTGTTTCACGTTTTAAATCACTTCAATGGGATGATTTACGCCACGAACCACTACTGGTTTAAATAGATAGATAAATGCTCGGAGGAAATAATGGATAAACGGAAGATGTAAGTGATTTAAACATAGGCCAAACTTTTTGAATTTCACATTCGTAATATCTATGGTCTATTTAGACTTAACTCACACAATGTTAAACACTTTTTCCTTCAATATTCTCTAGTACGAAACCAAGTAAGCATATCAAATGCTATAATTTCAAAATTTCTTTTCAGTTTGACTACTTTCGTGGACATATTTGGCCATCGACTCTCGGGTTCACAGACTTTAGAAGATGCTATAGATTACATGGTGGCTGCGTCGAAAGCTAATGGTTTGAATGACGTTCATACTGAAGATGTGGAGGTAAATGTTTAATACTTAAGAAAGTTTCATTATTATTTAGTGTCCGTATTGCATTAAGATGTCAGTTAATTTCGAATATCTATTCATTCATCTAACCATTGGAATCAATACAAGAAGCAAAGCAGAACCCAAAATAACTGGAAAAAACCTTGATTCGGTGTTTGATGATTCCCTCTTAATAAACATATAGCAATCTTTAGAGCACAGACATAGGGGGGGAATGCTGTCCTTATTCTATTGGTATTTCAATGCAAGATACTCCCAGAAAATAGCAGTGAACAGTTAAGTAGCTAAACATGTCAAACGCCCGCTCATCATTTGTAAAAGTTCATGTTCATCTACAACTCGTTATTTTTTGTGTGTTTATTTATTAATGACCTATTAGTCTTTTACAAACCCAACGATTTTGAATTAAAATGATAACAACAATAAAATATAAAAAAACATATATTTCGTAAATAAAGCATACAAACAATCCACTTGTTAATTTATTATCACACTAACTTTAAAACATATTTAAAAAATAAAGCATAAATACAATACACTTAAAGTTAATATCACACTAACTTTAAAAAATTATTGAAATCTCCCTAAAGATGGCACAGTTCTTGAGCCAAATTTAATTCAGGGCGTCCTGCGTGGATTTGATGTAAACATAGCGAGGAGGAGCATTCATGATATTTGCTATTGAAAAAAAAATAAAAATGAAATATTTTCGTTTGTCTGTGATTCATTTAATTCCTTACTGTTTTTTAAATAATCAACCGTAATTTTTATTCCAGGTGCCTCATTGGGTCCGAGGTCAAGAAAGCGCAACGCTGATAGAACCCCGACTCAAAAACTTACCAATGCTTGGCCTTGGTAGCAGTGTGGGAACTCCCCCAGAAGGCATCACAGCACAAGCTATCGTCGTTCAAAGTTTTGATGAGCTTAATGCGCTTTCAAATGATAAAGTCAATGGTAAAATAGTCGTCTACGCAGAGCCATTCGTAAAATATGGAGAAACTGTACAATACAGACGTAATGGAGCATCGGCGGCAGCAAGGAAAGGAGCCGTAGCTGCTCTTGTTAGGTCAGTGACACCTTTTTCATTAGCTACTCCGCACACTGGATCACAAACGTATGCTGAAAATGTTAACAAAATTCCAGTTGCTGCTATAACCATGGAAGACGCTGACCAAATGTTAAGAATGCAAAATGATGGTGTAAATGTAACCATAAATATTATCATGCCCTCGACTTCGGACACCAAGGTATCGAGAAACACTATAATCGATTTGAAGGGATCTAGCTCACCAGACAAAATAGTGGTGATTTCTGGACACTTGGATAGTTGGGATGTAGGAGATGGTGCTATGGATGATGGAGGCGGTGCGTTTATATCTTGGGTCGCTCCAGTGGTATTGAAGAAACTCGACCTTCAACCCCAAAGAACATTGAGGACAATTCTGTGGACCGCTGAAGAGCAGGGGCTCATCGGAGCTATAGCCTATGAAAAGGAACACCGAGCGGATAATGACAAATTAAACTTTGTTATGGAATCGGATGACGGAACCTTCAGTCCAAGAGGTTTAACATATAAAGGAAGTAAAACAGGAGAATGCATGATGAGAGAAATTTTGAAACTATTCTCAGAAATAAATACAACTGAGATGGAATTAGATGAACCTGGTCCAGATATTGGTGTTTGGACTGACCAAGACATTCCGGGAGGTGGTCTCTACAACGCCAATGAAAAGTACTTTTGGTACCATCATTCGTCCGGAGATACTATTAATGTTGTTGAACCAGATGTACTAGACAGATGCGCAGCTTTCTGGACAGCTTTCTCATACATCGTAGCTGACATGGCCGCCGATGTTCCAAGGACATAAATGTAAATAACATGCTTTTTGGTAATAATTATCAGAAGAGACATTTAACGCTTTCTCAAGAAAATGTGCTTTTGCCGCTATTGCCCCATTGTCAAGTACAAATAAATGTAATTTTTTTGAAAATATATTTTTAATCAAATATTTATAATTGTTATTTTAATTCACTTTCCATTGGTTGAATTCGTTTATTTCCCTTTCCCGCTTAATATGAATGAAGACCAAACTACCTACAAGCAAAATATAAAAAAATGGATAGATAGCGTTAAATTCTTTACATTTACAAATGCTCATATTTTGTGAAAAAAAAAACTCTAAAACAATAATTGAAGAGTAGTCGCTCCCTTATTGCAGAAATAGCCTAAGATCCTGTGTATTTTCAGTTCACGGCTTCCACATAACTATAACACGGGAAGTGAAAATTGCATGTGTTAAGAAAGAGCCCTTTCGAGCGTGCAAAACAGCAATGGACAGAATACAGAAGTATTCTGTCCATTAAAAATCTCAAATAAAATCTCATGTAAATATTACAACACTGAAATGATTAAAAAATATGGATTTGTAAATTTGAAAATAAGATGTGAGGTGGGTATATAGTAAATAAAATAAAACTATTTCAAATTTTAAAAATGTCTAAATGATATCATAAAAAAGAAGACTGATTTCGAATGACGTCTAGTCCCTACGAGTGAGTAAAATATATAATGATATACACTCACTATGGAAGAGCAATTATATCATTTTATGTTAAATTTTCAGTATTGAAATACTCAGTATGATTCGAATTTTGTCCATGAGCCGGTTCCTCCGGAATCTCTGATTATATCTTCAAATTTTACATTTTTATTCAACGGCATACTTCAAAAGTTTCACATTTCTATTATCTCTTAGTAACCGATTCCAAAAATAACCAGTTCCCCAGATAAATAATATCGGGCTTACCGTGAGAGCAAAGTGACCTTGAGGGCGATTCTCGTTCTACTTAACGACACTAAAATCGTCCTTACATTCAAATTAACGATTTTTCTCAGTTTATTCGTATGAAGCGATTCCGGTTCTCTCGATGACAGATGGAATCCTTAGATTTTCGATTGCGCGCCAAAACTTTTAGCCTTACGCGAAGGGTACCCCTAGACCTGTCTTTCGGCGGCCGAATGCTATCGTTCGCGGAGAATTTGCTTCATTTAATTGTGACGTTTTGACAATTAGCAATATTTGCGTAGTTTTAACAAGAGAAAACTTAATATTATCGTAAGTATTGACTGTAAACATGATTAGTGACTTGTTTGTGGCACAATGATGCTATTAAATGAATTGAATCAGGTAATTGCGATGTTTGTAAATTACGTAACATGTCGAAAGCCAGATAAGTGATTTAATTTACAATAAACTACACATACCATTGAGGATTTCTACATAAATAATAATAAGTTTCAGATAAAATGGCTGCAGAATAGCTGGCGCTCGAAATTGTGGGTTTTGAAGTTAACCACAACGAAATAAGAATCCCTTTCATTCTTAAATCAACTTGGGTGACAGTTAGCGCCATTCGGCAGCGTTAGTTTGACAGCAAACGTCACTTTAGAAGTGGTGAATCTGTAACAATGTCATTACTATCCAGCGAGGTAAGTACCTTTTCACAAAACGTAAATCTTCGATAAATGGCTTATTTATGTCATTCATAAATACAATAATCAGTTATTAAAATGCATTATAATACAAAGTATTTGTTTTTTTAAGTTTTAGTTAGAAACCTTGCGTCACTTAATTATATTTCACCAATTTGTGTTTTCAATAATCTCTTACCAATTTCGTAGATGCTCTTAACCACGCTTCTTTAGGATTTTTTACTAGGTCTCTCAAAAATCGATCTTGTAAGGCTATCAGAAGAACGAGAATCGCTTAATAGTTAAGAAAAGATGTTACAAGCGACGGACAGCTATCTTTCGCAAACGATAGCAGTCGTTGACGAATGCTATCATTTAGCTTAAGGCTAAAAGAACGAGAATCGCCCTCCTTGATTCTTGTCATGTCATGGTTGATACCTGTAATGGGTGTCACTTCAGTTGCGAGATCAGGTTATCAAGAGGTTATATTATGGTTGCTACCTGTAATGGGTGTCACTTCGGTTCCGAGATCCAGTTATCCGGTTATCCGGAAATCAGGAATCGATTCCGAAATTGGCAGATTCCTAAAAAATATAATATCGACGTTCAAGCGACAGTAAGTCACAGGAAAATTGAAATCGGATGGGAAAGAACTATCGACCATCGTTGACCATATTTAGCAAGTTCTTCAGTTTTAGTTGATCAACTTTTATTGAATTTGCATGATTTATAAAAATTGTTTGAAAAAACTTTGTTAAAAGAGGGTTCACACTGGTTCACATTCAACAGAGATTTGATCAACTAAAATTGAAACTTGTGAACGATGCAATAGTAATTGCTCAAGTAATAACGTCCAATAACACTATTACCAGTTTTTTTTATGTTTCTAGCTTTCACTCTTCAAAGGTGTTCCAGGCCATGATTTAAAATTATGGAGAGACGGAAGGCGAATTTATAATATATTTATTTTATTTCAATGTCAAATTGTTTAATTATATGGAAGATTTGAGTCGAGTTCAGACTTAGAAGAGATGAGATGAGGGGCAACCAAAAATGTTTGATTTAAATTTCTAGATCACAGTAAGTACAATCTGAGGAGTCAGTGATTATATTGTAATTTCGAGGAAATTACAACATAATCAGAAATAAATTGGTATAAATAAATATGGCCTTTCTTACATTGATAACATGGTTACATAATATTATCTTTCTTCACGTTTAAAAATAAGCCTTTAATCAATTGATTAATCAATAATCATTTGAGTTTTGTACAAAAGCCAGGTACGGAACAAATCCAACATTTTATTGGTTTACTTATAGGATTCTGCGTGTTTTATATTTCCAATAGAGATAATAATGTAGGTATAGGGATAACTGGAAGATTACTAAAAATATTTTTAAACATCATCATCAGCGAAACTTTTGGTTCGTCAACTTACAACCACACCCTTTAGGATATTTTCCACAAAAACGCCGAATATTAATAAACGGAGTATCCTTTTATTATTTTCTTATTTTGGGCTTTCTGACTTTCTGCTTGGAAAATGGGTTTTTCTCACTTATTATGTACAATACCACTATTTTTTTAAATTTAAATTACTGCGCGAAATATTAATCATCTGACATGATGTCTCATTTTAACATTCTTAACATTTGGGAAGATAGGTATAATAAAAAAGTGTTACGTCTACCTACTTAAATATTAATTAAATGTACCTATCTGCTGTTTTAGAAATTTAATTAAATAGCACCACATCTCTTGTCTTGCTTTGTTGTGCCAAAACATCTAATCAACATATAATGAAACAATTTTTTAACTTTCTTACTGTAATGTACTTACTACCGTACTTAATACTTATTATATTATTAATTACTTATAAATAACTACAATAATGTCCTGGGCACTCTCTAGCAAACACAAGCTAACACTTCTTTGGAAGAGTGGTATTCAAATCTCTATATAATTATTTCTGTAACAAAAAGTAAATTTAAAAAAATCTACTAATCTGTTCTGCCGGGTGGTATCTTGAACAAGTCGCAGTGAAGTCGAAGTGAGGCCGAAATTTTCAGGCTCGTATAAGTAGTCATAATTGTGCTTTGTTAGCGACCTCTTCTTACTATCCTGAATCGATCCTGTGATTGAATGAAAAATTAATTCTGGGTTAACTTAGGTATATTTAATTGTGCCCACACAGTGTTTAATAAAATGTTCACTTCCAACAGGCTGTAAAGGTTGCCTTTGTATTGCTCCTAATCAATTCAAAAATATTTTAATTTTGCACGGACAGAGGCAACATTCATAATAATTATTGTTTCACATATATAATGTCACATTTCTTTTTGAAATCCAAATTGTGACTTCTGTGGATAGTTGGAATGTAAAAGATGGTGCTATGGATGATGGAGGTGGTGCGTTTATCTTGGGTGGCTCCAGTGATCCTGACGAAACTTAATCTTCAACCTCAAAGAACATTGAGGACCATTCTGTGGACCGCGAAAGAGCAGGAAATTATCGGAGCTAATTAGCCTATATAGCCTACGAAAAGGAACACCGAGCGGATAATGACAAATTAAACTTTGTTATGGAATTGGATTTTGGAACCGTCCGAGAGGTTTCACATATAAAGGAAGTAAAACAGGAGAATTCATGATGAGAGAAATTTTTAAATTATTCTAGGAAATAAATACAACCGAGATGGAATTAGAAGAACTTGGACCAGATATAAGCGTTTGGACTAATAGAGACATTCCGGGAGGTGGTCAATCCCAATGAAAAGTACTATTGGTACCATCATTCGCCGGGACATACAATTAATGTTATTAAACAAGATGTACTTGACAGATCCGCAGCTTTCTGGACAGTCAGTTCTCATACATGGTAGCTGATATGGCCGCGGATGTACCAAGGTCATAAATGTAAATAACATCCTCTTTGGTAATAATTATTATGTACTACGGTTTTTTAAAAGGGATCATTTCGATTTCTTTAGAAAATGTTTTACGGCTTCGGCCTTTTGCCACATTTTTGTAACCTGACTGAAATACGTATTAGTTATGAAGAAGTTATTTATGTAATTATTATCAATATTAATCGGATATTAAAAAATTAAATGACAAATAATTTCCAGTCTTCCTGTGTATTCAGATTGGTGGACCTTAACGTATCTATAAAAGATCGTAAAAAAACAGTGTTTGTAATATACGTGATTGTAGTTCTAGAAGAGTTGGTTCCATTGCTAAATGTTTCACAATGCGTAACAATCGCTTATTAGTGAGTATCATTCTGTCACTTGTTTTATTTAGTCAACATAACACACAGGCTAGAGTACTAGATGTCGAACTAGGAAAAGCAGAGGAATGCAACCTTCCACAGGATGTGCTGGACGACATTGCCTCGTATGCAAATGTGACTAATCAAATTATTGATTATTTTACAAAGGGGCCTTTCAAAGGACAGACTTGGAACCTGTGAGTATAATGCATATATATATATTTTTTTTATTAAACATCTTCAAATATTTTGATTGCTTTATATATTTTAAGATAATAACTATGTGTATTCCGTTTCGATAATTTTGTAAAAATTTCAACCTGTTCATAACATGTCATTTTATTTTTTGATGGTTAATTTCTTGGAAGTGTTTTCCGTTTCAATAATTTGGTCAAAAAGTCAACCTATTCATAACTTGTCATTTTATTTTTGAGGGTTAATTTCTTGGGTATATTAAAAAAAAACCTCATGAGCGATTGTATAGTAAACTAACTCCCAAAGAAAAACAACGGCGAACAAGACTCACTTTGATTACAATATTTTTGTAGAATTTTCTCGTACAAATAAAAACGCGCTGCGCACTGTGACATCACAGTAAATAAACACCAATAGGAAGAGAGCATTGTGGCCCTCATGCGCGAAGAACGGAACGCACATCACATACAGCTAAAAACCTATCGAATATTCATGCAACATTAATACGGTTCCAAACGACGCAGGTACAAATTGGCCATGGCCAAATTTTCGGTGCTCAGCCATGTAAATTTTTTTCTATTTTATTGTGTGAATGATTTGAATATATTTTGCACATCTTTAAAAGATCTGTTAGTTATTTCTAACTATGAAACAATTGATGTTTCATAGAATTTCAAATTTTAAAAAAAAAAGTGAAACCGCACAAGAGTCCCAACTGCTCCCAACCGTCTGGAGTCAGTGAGTCTATGCAACCCCAATTGGGGTATGTTTTGCGGCAGAAGGTAGTGGGGAGGGGAATGAGATTTAGAGGAGGAAGGTTAAGATGGTGACTAATCAGATCTGGTAACCAAATACCTACGGCCAAAACCATTTCAAGCAACGTTTCAATTCTTTCACCAGTGCGATACTGAGAGTATCTTCCACAATGGAACAATATATATATTTAAAGGAGTAAATTGTGAATAAACGTAAAATAATCAATTCTAATTTACCTGCGCCCGCCGGGATTTGAACTCGCGACCTCCGTCTTGCTAGTCGAGAGCTTACCCCTCGACCACGGAGGCCGTCAATTAACTTTTTTAAACTTAATTGTCTTAAAATATTTAAAACGTTTTTAATCAGAAAATGTATTCGATGAGTTCTTGCCTTATGAGAAATATTAATGAATTAATTTGTATCTTTTTATGTATCTTTTATGTAACATACTTATTTTATCTAGTCTTAAATCCTGTATTCGTCTAGACTCTAGGATAACATGAAACCTGTAAATTTGACTGTCCTAAAACGGGAATCTTTCCTAGTTGGACAGTCAAAATCATAAAATGTAATCAATATTATAAAATTAAATAAATATAATTTTGACATGTCGTCCGACTTTTCATTTATTTAGTTGCCAAATAGCTTTTTCTCGTATTACCCACGATTTTTAAATGTCTTTAAACATTGTTATATCTAATATGTACCTACCTACCACATCGACTTTTGAAAATGAGGCTGATTCCATATATTTGTGGAAGAAGAAAAGCTGCTCACAGAAAAGGGAAATTCTGTCTCTTTTTCAATCACTTTATTGTGATACTTTAGACTTTGAACCGTCACTAATTTGAAAAAGAAAAACAAAATCAAGTAGGCATACCAAATAATTTTAAAATTTATTTTCAGTTTGGCGACATTCGTTGATATATTTGGCCATCGACTCTCGGGTTCACAGAGTTTAGAAGATGCCATAGATTACATGGTGGCTGAGTCGAAAACTAATGGTTTGAATGACGTTCACACTGAAGATGTGGAGGTAAATAACAAAATTAATAATAATTTTTTATTCCAGGATGTGGGGAAATTAGTGCAATCCCACACGTCCCATATAAATGTACATATTTTTTGTACAATAGAAATAAAAAAATGTAAGAATATATGAAGAAGAATAAATTAACAATTAAGGACAACTATGCAGGGCGTGGTCTTGAGTGCGCTTGGGCCCAGCGCTCACTCAAGAGTGGCGCTTGGTGCTGGTAGGCTGCGGTCGCCACCGTGTTGGCGGAGCCCATTAGCCGCATCCTGGCTCCAGTGACCCGGTGTCTCATCAGGCCTGCAAATCCATTTAGTCCTAATTCCGTGAACATTGTCAATGCGCTGCTATATCATCGGTATTCAAATATTATTCTACAAGCGTCATTATATTGAATTCGGAGTCGTTTCATCGAGCAAGTTAGGTAGTGACACCGTGTCTCAGACGTAAACAGGCCTGTACAGAATGCGTTAAACTTTAATTTAATCACAAATTGCTCCATTTGCAAAATCTGCGGGCAATCATATTAGACACTATGCTTAGGTTTCTCCTTTGTCATTCGAACATCTTACTTGTATCTTGATTTTTCCGTGGTGAAACGCAATATGCACGTTTTCCACATTTTTTACAAATATTTAGCAGTAATCTTAGTCTTTTAATCGACGGAGCTAGGAGGATCATGTCGTCCACGTAGCCTATATGGCTTATGCATACATTGTCAGCGCCCTTGAGGTGATTTCTCACGAAAACGGCGCAATATAAATTAGCCAAATATTATTGTTAATACGACAGCCCGCTCTGATGTCCAGGCGACTTGACAATTCATCCATGTATACATTAAACAGGATGGGGGACATACACCCTCCTTGCCTTACTCCTGACCGGATATCGGCTGGGAGTAAGTACTTGCCCACCGTACAACATTTTCCTACTGGGAGTGTCATCGGGATAGTATATTTATATATAAAGTAGATATATTCCTAGTTTTGAATTTAACCCATAATGTTTTATGACATACCCTGTCGAAGGCTTTACTAAGGTTTAAGAAGCACCCGTATAAGGTAGTTTTTCGTTTCTTGTAGAATTCTATTATTTGCTTTGCGGTGTATATTGCCATATTAGTGAATAATCTTAATTTAAATCCCATATGGTTATCTTTAGACATTAATTTATAATGTGTTTCATTTAATATTATATATTATCTTTTCAAATAATCTTCCAGTTACAGTTGCTAAGGATATTGACCGGTAATTGCTTGAGTTGGTCATGTCAGCTTGTCCCGATTTCAGGATTGGAGTTATAATTGTGTTTATGAGTTAAGTTATGTTTAATATATATTTAGTATCAGTACTTCATTAAGACGTCAGTAATTTACAACAATCCATCCATTTTCATTAGCCTAACCATAGAAATCAATACAAGAAGCAAGCGGTCTAGAACCCCAAAATACCTATAAAAACTCTTGACCCCATGCTAAAGAGGGCCGTAAAAGCACTGGAGGTAAATGTTAAATATCGAAAAAGGTTTTATTATTATTTGCTTTCGGTATTGTATTATGAAATTGGCTTTTTGTGAGTATCTAACAATTTGTAACTCGCTTAACCCCTTCACTTTTGTCAACACTAGAAACCATATGGGAAAGCGGGTTCATGCCATTTGCTAATGAAAAAAAACACCGAAATGAAATATTTTTATTCGTCTGTGGTTCTTCTTTATTCCGTTTTTTTTACAATCAACAGTAATTTTTATTCTAGGTGCCTCATTGGGTCCGAGGTCAAGAAAGCGCAACGCTGATAGAACCCCGATTCAAAAACTTACCAATGCTCGGCTTCGGAAACAGTGTGGGAACTCCCCCAGAAGGCATCACAGCACAAGTTATCGTCGTCCAAAGTTTTGACGAGCTTAATGCGCTTTCAAATGATAAAGTCACTGGTAAAATAGTCGTCTATGCAGTACCATTCGTAAACTATGGAGAAACTGTACAATACAGAGGTAATGGAGCATCGGCGGCAGCAAGGAAAGGAGCCGTAGCTGCTCTTGTTAGGTCCGTGACACCCTTTTCATTAGCTACTCCGCACACTGGAACACAAGGGTATGCTGAAAATGTTAATAAAATTCCAGTTGCTGCTATCACCATGGAAGATGCTGGCCAACTATTAAGAATGCAAAATGGTGGTGTTAAAGTTACCATAAATATTATTATGTCCGCGACTTTGGACACCAAGGTATCGAGAAATACCATAATCAACTTGAAGGGATCTAGCTCACCAGACAAGATAGTTGTGATTTCTGGACACTTGGATAGTTGGGATGTAGGGGATGGTGCTATGGATGATGGAGGCGGTGCGTTTATATCTTGGGTGGCTCCAGTGGTCCTGACGAAACTTAATCTTCAACCTCAAAGAACATTGAGGACAATTCTGTGGACCGCAGAAGAGCAGGGAATTATCGGAGCTATAGCCTATGAAAAGGAACACCGAGCGGATAATGACAAATTAAACTTTGTTATGGAGTCGGATTTTGGAACCTTCAGTCCAAGAGGTTTAACATATCAAGGAAGTAAAACAGGAGAATGCATGATGAGAGAAATTTTGAAATTATTCTCAGAAATAAATACAACCGAGATGGCATTAGAAGAACCTGGTCCAGATATTGGTGTTTGGACTGACCAAGATATTCCGGGAGGTGGTCTCTACAACTCCAATGAAAAATACTTTTGGTACCATCATTCGTCCGGAGATACTATTAATGTTATTGAACCAGATGTACTAGACAGATGCGCAGCTTTCTGGACAGCTTTCTCATACATCGTAGCTGACATGGCCGCGGATGTACCAAGGACATAAATGTAAATAACATCCTTTTTGGTATAATTATCAGAAGAGACATTTAACGTTTTCTCAAGAAAATGTGGATGTGAATGCTTTTGCAGCTATTGCCTCATTGTCAAGTACAAATAAATGTTATTTTTAATCAAAATATATATTTTTTTAAATATTGATAAGTGTTATTTTATTTCACTTTCCATACGATGAATTCTTTTATTTCCCCTTTCCCGTTTAATATGAACGAAGACCAAACTACCTACAAGCAAAACATAAAAAGGGATAGATAGAGTTAATTTTTTTACAAATGTTCATATTTTGTGAAAAAAAAAACCTAAAAGCGATAATTGAAGAGTAGTCGCCCCCTTATTGCAGAACTAGCCTAAGAGCCCATGTATTTTCTGTTCACTCTACGATTAAAACATTTTATTTGAATCATCAATGCCATTCGGCTTCCACGTAACTGTAAGTAAAAGACATAAACTATAATATGGGAAGAGGGAATTGTGTATGTAAGAAAGAGCATGTAAAACAGCAACGGACAGAATATAAGTAAGATCATGTGTATACATATAACAAAGCAAAAAATAAGATCCCGTGTAAGTATTACGACATTGAAATGATAAAAAAAATGGAAAATGATGAGGTACTAAAGTAAATGCTTATGGGTACAAATATAATAAATAAAATTCACCTATTTCAAATTTAAACAATGCCTGTTTTCGAATGACAAGTCACTACGAGTTTGTAAAATACCAAAGATAACTAACTAACCATCACGCCGTTTCCCCGCAGAGGAAGGCAAAGAGGACGGACCGCCAAACAACTCAGTCTTGGCAGACACTTCTTGCCTCATTCACGTTCTTGACTCATACATGCTCTTCTATTATTCTGACTCTTGACATGGCCCGACTCAAGTATCTGATTCACTTGATCGTGCCAAGTCTTTCTCGGGCGTCCCCGACTTCTGCTACTATTCGCATTTGCATCATATATCCTCCTTACACTCCTTTTTTGTTCATTCGCTCTACATGCCCAAACCATCTAATCTTACTCATTACGCTTACACCAGCCTTGCACTCTTTGCAGATCTCCACATTCCTCACACTATCATTCATGGTTATACCACACATACGCCTCAGGGATCTCATTTCATACCAAAGATATAATTATATATACTCACTATAGAAGAACACATATCGGTTTATGTTAAATGTTCAGTAATGTGTTATGAACGTACTTTATCGTATTAAATTTTGTCCTGGAGCCCGGAATTTCCTCCGGAATCTCTGCTTATATCCTCGAATTTTATATTTACTTAACGTCATACTTCACAAAGTTTCACATTTCTATTATCCCGTTGTAATCGATTACAAAAATAACCGGCTCCGAAGTCACCGTGATACTTGTCATGTCATGTTCGATACCTGTAATGGGTGTCACTTCGATTCCGGGATCCGGTTATCAGGAACCGCTTCCGAAATTGGCAGATTCTTCAAAAAAATAATATCGACGTTCAAGCGACAGCAAGTCACCGGATCAAAGAAACCGGATGGGATAGAACTATAAACCATCGTTAACCATCTTTAGCAAGTTCTTCCATGCCGCGTTTTGATATTTCAACTTAAGCTGATCAAATTTTATTGAATTTTTATGAATTACAAAGCTTGTTTGAAAAAAGTTTGTTGAAAGACGGTTTACACTGGTGAATATGCTTTCAAGTGTCATTCAACAGAGATTTGATCAACTAAAACGTCTGAACGATTTATTTATTTTATTTTATTTGGTACAATATTTTTTACATTTTAAGTTTTCCAGTAATGTAGGCCTCACTGGGTGGCTTGCCCGTACTGAGGCCTTCATTTTATATTATGAAAATATAATCTACTTAATACATTTAAAGAGAAAATTTAAAATACATAATAATAAATTTAAAATTTGTGTGTTTGTAAGTGATGTGTGTTTATATTAGTTTTGTGTGTTACGTGTAGGTTTTATTTTTATTTTATGCTATGACATTTTGGTAATATTGCCTTTTTTGTTCTTTAATCCATTTTGTAATTTTGTGTGTGAATTTATTTTTATTTTCCTCAATTTTAATTTCAAGTTTTACATTGTTGAAAGCTTTTATAGCATGGTATTGGTAGTGTCTTTGTCCAAAGCTTGAATTTACTGTCGGAGTTTTTATGTTTTCTTTGTACGCTTGTCTAACTGGTCTGTTAGTGTTATTTTGTGTATGTTGAAATTAATTTTTTTTGTCAAAAATGTAGTTTAGTAGTGTTTTAACGTATAATTGGCGTATATCTAGTAAGTCACAGCTGTCGAATATTTGGTCTGTATCAGTCAGTCTATGTTTTTTTAGTATTACCTTTAAGATCGTTTTCTGTGCGGTTTCTATGTAATTGATAGCCGAGTTTGTTGCTCCTCTCCAAGCAATAATTCCATATTCTATTATTGATTGGCAAAGTGCAAAATATATTGTTTTCAATGTTTTATTTTATATATGTTTCTTATGTTTAGGAAAATGTGTATTGTTTTGAGAAGTTTATTTGTGATTTGTTTGATGTGAGGTATCCATCTAAGGTTATGGTTAATTACGATTCCTAGATACTTTATTTGTTCTGTTTTTTCTAGAGGAGGGCAATTGCAGATGTTGGTTTTTAAACATTCGTGTATTTTTATGGTGTTTGTGTTGTTTTTTGGCTGTCCCGTGCTATTTGTACTGTATGTTGTGAATTTTGTCTTTGATATGTTAAGTGTAAGTATGTTTGAGTCTGGCCATGTTTTCACTTGCGAGATTCCCAAATTCGCTATGTTATATACATTATTCCAATCCTTAAATTTGAACAGTAAAACTGTGTCATCAGCATAGCTAACTATTTCACCGTCTATTTTCATGCTGCAAAGTTCATTTATGTAAATAGTAAAAAGAATGGGCCCTAGTATGCTTCCTTGTGGAACTCCATATGTAATCGGCAGTGGTTTACTAGTATGGTTGTTTATTTTGACTTGTTGTGTTCTGTTACTCATATAACTTTTTAATAGTTGAAGTTCCTTGCCTTTGATACCCATGTTTTCTAATTTTTTTAAAAGTGAATTGTGGCAGATTTAGTCAAAGGCTTTAGCTAAATCTAAATATATCGCTATGCATTTGTACCCTTGATCTAAGTTGCTATGTATATAATCTATTGTACATGCCAAAGCTTCTTTTGTGCCTATTTTTTCTCTAAATCCATATTGGTTATCCGAGATTAATTTGTTTTCTTCTAGGAATTTTATAATTTGGTTTTTTAATACTCTTTCGAAAATCTTTGAAAGCGAGTTTAACAGAGTGATTGGTCTATAGTTAGTTATTTACATTTTGTTTCCGGATTTATAAATGGGGATCACTAGTCCTTTTTTAAGATGCATTAGCAATTGCTCCAGTTATAACGTCCAGTAACACTATTAAAAGTTTTTTAATGTTTCTGGCTTTCACTCTTCAAAGGTGTTCCACGATATCATTTGAAATTGTGGAGAGACTGAAGGCAAATTTATAATATATTTATTTTATTTCAATGGCAAATTGCATAATTATATGGAAGATTCGAGTCGAGTTCAGACTTAGAGGAGATGAGATAAAGGACAACCAAAAATATTTGATCTAAATTTCCCACTTCTAGATCATAGAAGTACAATCTGGGAGTCTGTTTCGAATAATTTTGAGGAAATTACAATATAATCAGAACTCAATTGTTATAAATAAATATGACCTTTCTTACATTGATTACATGGTTTTATAGTATTATCTTCTTTCAATTTTTGAAATAAGCCTTTAATCAATTGATTAATCATTGATCATTTAAGTTTTTTACAAAAGCCAGGTATAAATCCAACATTTTATTGGTTTAATTATGGAATTCTGCGTGATCTGTATTACCAGTAGAGATAATGTTGTAGGTATAGGGATAACTGGAACATTTTTAAAAATATTTTGACACATAAATTGTTAGCTAGACTTTTGGTTCGTCAACTTACAACAGCACTCTTGAGCAGGTTTTGCACTTATATATACAAATTATCCTTTTATTATTTTCTTATTTATGGGCTTTCTGACTTCCTGCTTGGAAAATGTGTTTTTCATACCTATTTAAAAAAAATTAATATTATAGTACGAGAGATTAATCATATAACATATAATAACATTATTTTTTTAAATTTAAAATATTTTGCAACAGATTAATCATCCAACAAGTCTTATTTTAACATTTGCGAAGATAGGTATATAAAAAAAAGTGTTAAGGCTACTTACAGAGAGTAATTAAGTGCACCTATCTTCTTCTCCTCTCTCTTCTTACTATCCTCAATCAATGCTGCGATTCATTGAAAAATGAATTCTTGGTTAACTTAGTTTTATTAAATTGTGACTAAACGGTGTTTAGTAAAATGTTCACTTCCAACCGGCTGTGAATGTCGTCTGCCTTTGTCTTGTTCCTAATCAATTCAAAAATATTTATTTTTGCACGGACAGAGGCAACATTCTTAATAATTATTGTTTCACATATATAATATAACATTTCTATTTGAAATACAAATTGTGACTTCTTTGGATAGTTGGGATGTAAAAGATGGTGCTATAGATGGTGGAGGCGGTGCGAAACTTAATCTCCAATCTCAAAGAACACTGAGGAAAATTATATGGACCGCTGAAGAGCAGGGAATTATCGGAGCTATAACCTATGAAAATTACCTCCGAGCGGATAATGACAAATTAAACATTGTTATGAAATCGGATTTTGGAACCTTCAGTCTAAGAGGTTTCACGCATAAAGTAAGTAAAACAGGAGAATGCATGATGAGAGAAATTTTGAAATTATTCTATGAAATAAATCAACCGAAATGGAATTAGAAGAACCTGGACCAGACGTAAGCGTTTGGACTGACAAAGACATTCCGGGAGTTGTTCAATCCCAATGAAAAGTACTATTGGTACCATCATTCGCCGGGACATACAATTAATGTTATTGACCAGATGTACTAGACGCAGCTTTCTGGACTGCCAGTTCTCATACATAGTAGCTGACATAGCTGCGGATGTACCAATGTCATAAATGTAAATAACACCCTCTTTGGTAATAATTATAATGTCCTACGGTTTTTTTAAAAAGTTCATTTCGATTTCTTTAGAAAATGTTTTACGGCTTCTGCCTTTTGTCACATTTTTGTAAGCTGACTGAAATACATATTAGTTATGAAGAAGTTATTTATGTAATTATTATCAATATTAATTGGATAATAAATAATTGAATGATAAATATTTTCCAGTCTTCCTGTGCATTCAGATTGGTGGACTTAAACGTATCTATAAAAGATCATAAAAAAACGGTGTTTGTAATATACGTGATTGTAGTTCTAGACGAGTTGGTTCCATTGCTAAATGTTTCACAATGCGTAACAATCGCTTATTAGTGAGTGTCATTCTGTCACTTGTTTTATTTAGTCAATATAACACACAGGCTAGAGTACTAGATGTCGAACTAGGAAAAGCAGAGGAATGCAACCTTCCACAGGATGTGTTGGACGACATTGCCTCGTATGCAAATGTGACTAATCAAATTATTGATTATTTTACAAAGGGGCCATACAAAGGACAGACCTGGAACCTGTGAGTATAATGCATATATAATTTTATATAAAACATCTTCAAATATTTTTATTGCTTTACATCTTTTAAGATAAAAACTAACTCTAACTCGGGATCTAACTCCCAAATAAATCTTATGAGCGGTTGTGCAGTGAACTAACTCCCAAAAAAAAACAACGGCGAACAACACTCACTTAGATTATAATATTTTTGTAGAATATTCTGGTACAAATAAAAGACGCGCTGCGTACTGTGGCGATCTACTTCATAGTCTCGGGCGTCTCCGACTACTTTCACTACTCACTACCGTATACCACAATGTGATTGTTGAAAAAACTGCACTACATCGACTTTAATTCGACTCAGGCGTACTTCTACCATTCAAACCACTCTATAAACACTTTTGGCACTAATAAGAACATTTCTAGTTAGAACTTTTCGAGTTAGTTGCAGCTAAAACGATAAATGATAATAGTATTGTTTTAGTGCCTTTAAAGTTCTGTTATTTATAATTTTGAAACAGGATTCGTAGAATTCCAACTTTCAAAAAAAAATTATGCGAAACCGCACAAGAGTCCCAACTGCTCCCAACCGTTTAGAGTCAGTGAGACTATGCCTCCCCATTTGGAGTATGTGGTGAGGCTGAAGGTGGTGGGAGGGGAGACTGATGTGGAGGTGGAACGTGGGGAAGAACCTGGCTATTCAGATCCGGTCACCAAACACGGCCAAAGCCATTTCAAGAAGCTTTTCAATTCTGAATCCCGGCTTGCCCAAACAAATATAATTTAAGGCTTGCTAGTCGAGAGGCTTACCCCTCTAGCACGGAGGATTTGCAGCTGTCTTAAAATATTATTATAACTAATATGTACCTACCTACAAACCACATCGACTTTTGAAAATGACTTGATTTAATATATGTGAGGAGGAGGAAAAGCTTCTCCGAGAAAGTAAAAATTCTGTCCGTCTTCAGATCGCTTTATTGTGAAAATATGACTTTGTAACGCCACTAATTTGAAAAAAAAAGGAAATCAAGTAGGCACACCAAATGTCATAATTTAAAAAATTATTTTTAGTTTGGCGACTTTCGTGGATATATTTGGCCATCGACTATCGGGTTCACAGAGTTTAGAAGATGCCATAGATTACATGGTGGCTGAGTCGAAAACTAATGGTTTGAATGACGTTCATACTGAAGATGTGGAGGTAAAATTTTAAAATTTATTTAATATCATTACTTAATTTATAAGTATCCATCCATTTTCATTAGCCTAACCACTGAAATCAAAATAAGAAGCGGATTGAAATCCCAAAATACCTGTAAAAACCCATGACTCCGTGCTAAAGAGGGCCGTAAAGCACTGGAGGTAAATGTGAAATATAGAAGGAGGTTTTATTATTACTTGCTTTCGGTATTGTATTATGAAATTGGCATTTTGCGAGTATCTACCCATTTGTAAATCGCTTAACCCCTTCACTTGTGTCAAAACTAGAAACAAAATGGGGAACATAGTTCATGCCATTTGCTGATGAAAAAAAAACACCGAAATGAAATATTTTTGTATGTTTATGATTCACTTAATTCCTTACCGTTTTTTTAAATAATCAACCGTAATTTTTCTTCTAGGTGCCTCATTGGGTCCGAGGTCAAGAAACCGCAACGCTGATAGAACCCCGACTCAAAAACTTGCCAATGCTCGGCCTCGGAAGCAGCGTGGGAACTCCCCCAGAAGGCATCACAGCACAAGCTATCGTTGTTCAAAGTTTCGATGAGCTTGATGCGCTTTCAAATGATAAAGTCACTGGTAAAATAGTCGTCTACGCCGTACCATTCGTAAACTATGGAGAAACCGGACAATACAGACGTATTGGAGCATCGGCAGCAGCAAGGAAAGGAGCAGTAGCTGCTCTTGTTAGGTCGGTGACACCTTTTTCATTAGCTACTCCGCACACTGGATCACAAGGGTATGCTGAAAATATTAACAAAATTCCAGTTGCTGCCATCACCATGGAAGATGCTGACCAACTGTTAAGAATGCAAAATAGTGGTGTTAATGTTACCATAAATATTATTATGTCCGCGACTTCAGACACCAAGGTATCGAGAAATACCATAATCGACTTGAAGGGATCTAGCTCACCAGACAAAATAGTGGTGATTTCCGGGCACTTGGATAGTTGGGATGTAGGGGATGGTGCTATGGATGATGGAGGCGGTGTGTTTATATCTTGGGTGGCTCCAGTGGTCCTAACAAAACTTAATCTTCAACCTCAAAGAACATTGAGGACAATTCTGTGGACCGCGGAAGAGCAGGGAATTATCGGAGCTATAGCCTACGAAAAGGAACACCGAGCGGATAATGACAAATTAAACTTTGTTATGGAGTCGGATATTGGAACCTTCAGTCCAAGAGGTTTAACTTATAAAGGAAGTAAAACAGGAGAATGTATGATGAGGGAAATTTTGAAATTATTCTCAGAAATAAATACAACCGAGATGGAAGTAGATGAACCTGGTCCAGATATAAGCGTTTGGACTGACCAAGACATTCCGGGAGGTGGCCTCTACAACGCCAATGAAAAGTACTTTTGGTACCATCATTCGCCCGGAGATACTATTAATGTTATTGAACCAGATGTACTTGACAGATGCGCAGCTTTCTGGACAGCTTTCTCATACATCGTAGCTGACATGGCCGCGGATGTACCAAGGACATAAATCTTTGATGGGCGGACATAACAGTATAACTGCATTTTTGACCATTTAACGATTTATATGAGAAAATGCTTCTTGTGTATGCCGGCATCAATGGTACGAGTATTAACAGTATAGTTACACCGGTACTCATAACATATTATGTTTTGAGTACTGATGTAACTATACTGTTAATACCATTGATCCCGGCATATACAAGACACATTTTCTCATATAAATCGTTAAATGGTCAAAAATGCAGTTATACTGTTATGTCCGCCCATCAAAGAAATGTAAATAACATCCTCTTTGGTAATGATTATCGTTTCCTACTGTTTTTCTTAAAAGAGTCCATTTAATTTTCTTTTTAAAATTTTTAAAACTTCTGCCTCTTTTGTCACATTGTGAAGTAGAAATTATTGTTTTTCTGTAGTATTAATCAATGTTTTTTTTAATTATTTTTTTCTTAAAATAAAATACGTAAACAATTTACTTTATATTATTTTCCAAACTGCAGAACGCCAAATTTTTTTCTCCAACATATCTTGGAGTGAAGACTATAGACAAGACAACCGAAAAGCAAACATAAAATTGAAGAAATTGGGATCATTGCCTTAGTTTTAACTTTCTTAGTTACAGAAATTTCATTTAATTCTACAAGAAGTCGTATCAGATCCCACATGAGTAACATGGAATCACCAACAAAATACTTGGGTTTGTTGTTGTATTAAAGGAAACTCAATGCTCCATTATTTGGGCTAATTCGGAACAAAACCATACAAAAGAGGTTTATGCGTTACCTGTTTATGAGGGAAAATAGTTACAAACTAAGATTTCCTATATCCCCTCTTGTTCAAGGCGAAGCTATCAGTTAAATCAGTATTTTCTATTGATCTTTACTACGAACCCGTTTACATTATGAATACAAAATTTATTCTTTAGCATAAATTGAACCTTTTCCTATAGTTTCGCTGGAGTACAATTAAAATGCAATAATTTTTAATGTATTTTTAAATAGAAAATTTTGAATACACATAATATGTATAAGAAACAAATTTAAAAATACTATTTTATAAGATTATTTGAGAAGTTTTGAATGAACCCTTTCTAGACTCCGTTTGCTAAGCTATTTTTATGCCTATTACCAAATTGGATGTGATAAGACACACTAAGCACAGACATAATTTTTGCTTGTGTTTCCTCTTTACAGGAATGCTTGATTTCAACACCTTAGAAACCCGCCGAAAAATATTTTGAGGTAAACATTTTTTAAATAAAATCTCCGGAACTGTACTTAATCCACCTATGTTGAAAGAGATTCACTAATAACAATATGGTCGTGGAAGATCACGTACACTTTTTTTGTCATTTTCATGACGTATCAGAACGTGTACGTCACTTTAGCAACTATCTTTTGACGCATGTCACAAAATAGTAAAACTGCCCCAATGACCTTTTTATAGTTCTACTCTGCTCTTTTTCCTATCAACCCTTTCTGGTTGTAGGTACAAACCTTTTGCATGTTCATTCATTGTTTTTACTATTTTTCAAATGTTATTTACTTAATTCTAGTATTTGTTGTTGCTACAACTTGTTAATGGAAATTTTTATTTGTTGCCATTTCTCGTTTACTGTATATTTATGTGTAATATTCTCTGTGATATGATGGTGTATAAATGTTTTATGGTGACTATGAAAAATTAGTTAAAACGCAAAAATACACGATACCGATTCCGATAGAAAAAACACTTAAAGTTAAAAAAAAACTGGCCACAAAAAAACTTATGAAAACACAAAAAACAAAGAAAACAACAATAGTTTTGTAATAACTATATAAATAACACCCCCAAAAACCCACAACCAAGCTTTTTATGGGAATTCATCTTTAAATAAGAATATGGATACATTATGAAAATGAAATATACTACATGTATGTGAATTATTACTATGTTATCAATTATGTTTCTATTTTTGTATAAATAAATTAAAAATATATATTTGAACGTATTTACTATAGAATGGAGATTTATTATAATTTTATATAGTTATAGTTAGTGGGTCACAATATATTATTAGATGTGTTTTAAATTTCAGAAATCGTACCTTAATCCTATTTAATATTTTCGTTTACAGTCGTAGCTCAAAAGTTTCGGCTTAATTAAAAAAGAACGGGTTCAAAAATACCCATTTCCTCAAAAAATTATGTTGGGCGTTCAAATGACAGCAGTCACCAGTAGAGATGAAATAGTTGATAAGTAGGTACCTGAAATGGGTGTCCAGTTACTTTTGGAAAAGATTCATAAAAAGAGGGGTGGCTACAAAAATTCTTAGGAAAACGAACCAATTTCTCAAGAATAAAAAAAGAGTCAATATTTCATCTGTTTCCAAAAATAGTAGGTTACTCCAAAATAATATCGACGTATAATACAGTGTATGTCACCGGGACAAAGAAACTGGGACAGGAATATCGACCATCCCTATTTACCATGACAAAGTAACATGTTAGCAATATCGTCCATCTATCAAGTTCTCTTTGCAATTGCTCCAGTGACAGCAGAACAGTTACACGAGTAACCCCAAGTGAACAGAATAAGAGGTGATCATAAACACAGTGAATTTTAAGAAAGTAAAACCAGTGATGTTTGTCTTTTATAATACAATCCGGTGTTTTAAACGGTTTTCATGTTAATGGGTGAACCTTAGTCTTGAGGCAGTCGAGACACTTTTTGTAGTGGATAGATTAAATGAATTAAAAAGATTTTTCAGAAATTTTAACTTCAGTCCCGGTTAATAATAACTGCTCGATGACATATTTGATCAGAATCATTAATAGATGTATATTATTTTTTTTTTTTTTTAAAATGTCTGAAAAGTGAAATTTTTGGCAATATACCGACGCTAATATAAGTACCTACGCAGATAATTAAAAAATACAATGCATTATTTTTTTGATATTAACTGTAGTTGTGTGATCAAGTAGGTACAATTAAAATTTTGTTATACTCCAAATTTTACAAAAAAAATTTGGTCACTATGATATTTCATATTATATAATAATGCTTTGTTATAGTAAAGCGCACTTGAAGTGAAATGACACTAAACTGCGCTATATAAATGCCATATTATTATTATTATGCAATACAGTCATAGCTCAATTGGTGTTAAATTGATGCGGTCTTTCTTACGCTGATTGCAAGATTGGGAAAGTTCCTGCTCCTCTAAGTGTGTTAATCCGATATTATTGTAAGATTATCTTCTCTGCTATATAAAATAATAATCCTTTTATCATGTGATCTATATTTGTTGATTTCATTTATGATTTATTGTTGTGTGGTCTGTACCGCTGCATTGGACACCGCTGAATTTGGATTTAAAAATAATTGAAAACCCATCTGAGTTTTCATTTCGAAATTAAGTACTCATATTGAATTTGCATTTGAAATTTGAAAACATTTTCAAATTTTGTAGAAAAAAAAGTCATATTATGTTTTTATATGAATACAGCGGTGCGCAGAAAACACAATTCATAGAAAACCTTCAATGGCAATAAGTCTTCCGGACGCTGTATGTACGAGTATATGAAAAAACATGTTTTTAATCTGTATCAGTTGTGTAATGGTTGGTAGCAGATTTAGTCAAACAATAAGGGGCAACTCCGGGCCATAAACAGCATTTATCTCTCTGTTGTAAAATAGATTATAGTCAGAAATGGCTTACTTCAGTCCTTACCTTTTGGTCCCTTTAAGTTCTTGAAAAGAAATGCTTGTTTCCTTCTTGCTACTTCTCAGTGGGAGTGCGCACATTTATTATTTATTAATTTCGCTAATTTTATGAACAACTTGCCGTTTTGTCAGGAATATTGGAAAATCTACTAATAAAATTGACAGCATTCAAAAAAGTTTAAAGTTACCTAAGTTTCCTACAAAAGCCAGGTAAGTAGGTAAATACCAAAACCACAATTTTATTGGTTTACTTGTGCTATTCTTCGTGTTATATATTATCAGTAGTGGTCGTGATGAGTAAGGGAATATATATAAATGCTTTAAAAACTATACATTCATATGTAAATTGTATTTCAGGATTTTTTCCTGTGAAAGACCCAAGTGCTTCCAACCACCTGGAGCCATTGAGACTATTACATCCCCAAAAAGAAGAAGGAGAAGAATCTGATTAATAAGATCTGATTTGAACTTGAAATTCATAAAATAAAAACCTCCTACAATATTTTATATTTGTGAATTTCGTAGATCTATTTTGTACCTACGTTAAAATGGATTAAATCTAAGTATACATATTTAAACTAGTTTTTTCATCACTTTTCATGACTGCCACTGTCGTGAACTTGCCCGGTTACAGTCTTCACGTCTCCCTTCTCCCAAAAGCCCCCCATACGTCATTTCAAAGATGATATAGGCCCTAAGACAAATAATATCTTTGGCATAAAAATAATTATACTGAAGAAATAATTTTCTTGTATTATTTTTGTTGATCAATATTTAGGAATCAATTTCTAGTCCCCTTGTATGTATATTGAGGTTAATGGACTAATAATCTATATAAAAGCATAAAAACCGATGTTCGACTAATCTATGTGATTGTGGTTCTAGACGAGTTGGTCCCGTTGCTAAATGTATCACAATGCGTAAACATTGCATACTAGTGAGGGTCATTCTGTCGCTAGTTTTATTTAGCCCATCTAGCATACAAGCTAGAATACTAGATGGCGAACTAAGAAAAGCCGATGAATGCAATCTGCCACAGAATGTGTTGGACGACATTGCTTCGTATTCCAATGTGACCAATCAAATAATTGATTATTTTACAAAGGGTCCTTACAAAGGACAGACATGGAGCCTGTAAGTACAAACATAACTTTTACATTTGTACTCCCGTGAAGTGTGTTCGGTTTCTTTCGTCTAAATTTCAACATAGTCATTACTTATCAAGTTATTGTTTAATATTTATTTTATTTTGTGACAGAAATAAACAATTTTTTCAATAAAATGAAAAAAAAACCTTGGTGGAAATAATATATTATATACTTTTTCCAAGGATTTCATTAATACTACTTTTTTAATTATTTATTTTGGCTTTCACACATTAAGAGTGATATTTGCCATATAAAGTTTACATTTTTGTTGTTAAAACTAGTAAAATTTTATTTTTAAAACAAAATTTCCACTACATGAAATAAACATACTCATAAACAAATACAGCAAATAAGTGTACATTTGTAAATAGTGGATTAGTTACATACATAGCTGGTAATGGTAGATAATTAAAAAATATATATGAAATGCTTTCATTCAAACATTTAACAAATAATTTTGGAACGATAATTATTACAATATTTTCCAGTAGGTGGGTTCTTAAGACACTACAAGACTCTAATAACGGGGGTTTGCTCGAGGCTCACATTTGAATTAATCCCGACGGGCGCTTAAATATAGTATCTTTTTTTCTGACGCTTGTCCACGGGATGCAAGTTGTTTATATTTAAGATTAATAAAAACAGTGCTTTACCATTAAAATATTTTATGTCAAACGGTTAGTAAAATTAGTAAAAAGTGTTTCAATTAAAAAAAATACAGGTAAGCACCAGATTATATTTTTCGAAATAATGCGTTAGTTTCTTCCCGGGGATTTAGTTAGAAACACCTGAGATTTAAGTAATACAGGATGGGGCAAAAGTAATGTGAATGTGCTATAATTTTGCTAATGGCGTCAAATGTCATTATGCTTTGACATTTATGTTGTAGACAGATAAAGAACTAATTGACAATAAGCAATGGAGCGATACACACCTGAAGAACGCGGAATTATTGTTATTGCTTATTTGACCAATTTCCGGAATGTTGTTGTAACGCAGGTGGGGCAAAAGTTCATTATTTGGGCATTTGCAAAAATTATATAGATTATGACACTAATTTTGCCCCATTTTGTACATTTAACAAAAAAATTTTTAACCGGTCAGTGGCTAAGTTGGCATCGCGTTTAAGTCCCACCCATGCGTAGCGTCAATTCATTTTTCGCTTACTGTGGTGGTGGTAGGAGATTTTTAATATTGTCAGGTTATTCGTAACTCGGTAATGTTTGTCTTTCTTTTTGATAAAAAAAAAAAAAAAAACAGAATAAAAAACAGAAAAAATTAAAATATACCTCACAAAAAATCCATTTTCTAGGCCTGCTAAGGCAAATTCGACGATGATTTTGTTATCTTACTACGCTATGACTAACTTTGCATTTAACCAATTATTGGGCGAAACGAACGAAGCATGTAAAATGTTAAAATCACAAAAGTACAGCGCTACAAAACTACATTATCTTCAAGATTTTTCGTTTAGTGCTAGTACGAAACCATATTCAGGCGCCACTTTCCGGAATACGTTTAAATTTCATGTTCTCATATTTAACCCGTGATGTTTCTGATCAAAAGTATAATCATTTAAATTCTTTTCAGTTTGGCTAATTTCGTGGATATATTTGGCCATCGACTCTCAGGGACACAGATTTTAGAAGATGCTATAGATTACATGATTGCCTTGTCGAGAACCAGTGGTATGGATGACGTTTACACTGAAGCTGTGGAGGTAAATATTATATACATATTTCAGAAAGTTATTTATTATTTGGAAGTAATTTGGATTGATATGTTAGTTGTTCACATGTAATTATTTATTAGTACCTATCCAGCCATTTTGTATCACTTAAAAGGAACGTTTACGCGCGGTCTTGTCATACAAAATTTTAATTTTAATTTGAGGCCAAAATACCCATACAACCTAAAAATATATATTTTTTCACAAAATATATAGCAAATATCTAGTAAGTATTTGTGCTACTTTATTTATTTATTTTTGAAATTATAAAATATATGCCACAAAAGAATTCAATTTGAAAATGCAATATATGTGTACATCTGAACGCCCTCGCAAGCAAAGGGTCCCATTCTAACTCTCGTACTATTCAGCCAGTCGTTAGGCCACTGAGACAAATTAAATTTAATCGATCAAGAATGTGCGTAGTATCGTTATTCGTTGTATTATCGAAAAAATGTTAATATTCGGAATATATCTAATTGCGATTTAAGCCCTTCCTTTTTTTCTAATCTACCATAAAATATTTATTCAGGTGCCTCATTGGGTCCGAGGAAAAGAAAGCGCAACGCTGATGGAACCAAGAATAAAAAACTTACCAATGCTTGGCCTCGGAAGCAGTGTGGGAACTCCCCCAGAAGGCATCACAGCACAAGCTATCGTCGTTCAAAGTTTTGATGAGCTTCATGCGCTTTCAAATGATAAAGTTAATGGTAAAATAATCGTCTATGCAGAACCATTCGTAGATTATCAAACAACTGTACAATATAGACGTAATGGAGCATCGGCGGCAGCAAGAAAAGGGGCCGTAGCTGCACTTGTTAGGTCAGTGACACCCTTTTCATTAGCTACTCCGCACACTGGAACACAAACGTATGCCGAAAATGTTAACAAAATTCCAGTTGCTGCCATCACCATGGAAGATGCTGACCAAATGTTAAGAATGCAAAATGCTGGTGTTAATGTTACCATAAATATTGTTATGTCCGCGACTTCAGACACCAAGGTATCGAGAAATACCATAATCGACTTGAAGGGATCTAGCTCACCAGACAAAATAGTTGTGATTTCCGGACACTTGGATAGTTGGGATGTAGGAGATGGTGCTATGGATGATGGAGGCGGTGTATTTATATCCTGGGTGGCTCCAGTGGTATTGAAGAAACTCGACCTTCAACCTCAAAGAACATTGAGAACAATTCTGTGGACCGCAGAGGAACAGGGGCTTATTGGAGCTAAGGCCTACGAAAAAGCACACCGAACGGATAACGACAAATTAAACTTTGTTATGGAATCGGATGACGGAACCTTCAGTCCAAGAGGTTTAACATATAAAGGAAGTAAAACAGGAGAATGCATGATGAGAGAAATTTTGAAATTATTCTCAGAAATAAATACAACCGAGTTAGAGTTAGCAGGCCCTGGACCAGACATAAGTGTTTGGACTGACCAAGGAATTCCAGGAGGCGGTCTCTACAACGCTAATGAAAAGTATTTTTGGTACCATCATACTTCCGGAGACACAATTAATGTCATTGAACCGGATGTGCTGGACAGATGCGCTGCATTTTGGACAGCCTTTTCATACATTGTAGCTGACATGGCTACGGATGTACCAAGGACATAAATGTAAATAACATCTTCTATCGTAATACTTTTCACTTAAAAGGATAATTTTTAACGCTCTCTCGAGCTAACGTGTAAATTAACGTTTTTGGCACTCTTGCCCCATTGTCCTCGACAGATGAACAGATTTTGGACAGCTTTTCGTACGTCACGGTTTATAATATGGTTGCGGGTGTACCAAGCACATAAATGTATAATATTACTAATACTTTTGCATTAATTATTGTTATTTTAAACGGGTAATTTGTCGATTCTTGGAGGAAATATGTATTTGAATGCTTCTGCCTTATTTATTGCCTTATTACATTGACAAGGAAGAATAATTGTATTTTTTTCAAATTTATATATAATATTTTTTTAATAAAAAGATTGATTGCAGAAGTTGTCAGTCTAATGTGAACAATGATAATTCATAAAGTGTTTTCATTTCGTTCTGGAGAGAAGAGTGATGTACTTAGTTACATGGAAAATCAATTAAATGGGGACTTTCAAGATTTATAAATGTAATATTCGGCCACCATAATATGGGCCTGTGCCTAGTTTGGTTGGTCGTAATATAATAAGTTTAAATTTTTATCAAACTATACACAAAATTAATAGAATTGGCCCAGTGTATTGGCCTATATACAACGTGCGACGGCGTTCTAATGTCGTCGAGTTGGCCTAATGCATTGGGCCAACGTATACCTTAAGATTTTTTTGTATTATTATTATTTATTGAATAGATGTGGTCAGTTGGATCGTTTTTTCGAAGGGTTTTGTCCCTATTACGGCCTTGATCTAATGAAAAAACATTTACAAAACGCAGCCTTAAAATTTATGAATGGATGTTAAAAAAACGATGTTTCCCACAAATTGCTAAAACAGAATGTTAAGGACATGCTTGACTTACTTTAACCATGATCTGGAGTAAAAAAGTTAATGAAATTTTGGAAACCTAACATTTTTTACTCCAAATAATGTGAAGAATCGCGGGTTAAAAGTCAAGTGTGTCCTTTAAATCCCTGTACAAGCTGAACTAAATTACAATACAATACAAACAAAATTATCAACCAGTTTCAGATAATTGAAAAAAACGTCAAATTAAAAGAAAATGGTTATTCGTTTCCATGACTTTGATTGGTGGTAGGTTATTTTGAGCATGAATTCCTCCTCAGGCTAATTTGTTTGAACAAACAGTTATTATCAGATATCTTTCTTTTGGTCTGGAAATCGTTTTCTCCCTTACCGTCATAGTTAAAAATATGAACTAAACAGTGTTAGAAAAAAAAACCAAGCTTTTCAATATGATATAGAAATTAACCACAGAATAAATAAAATATAAATATAAACAGAATAAATATAAATAAAATGTTATATAAATAACACCTCTATGAAACGAAAGGTTCGACCTCAATTTGAAAAAAAATTATGAATTTTTACATGAAACAACAAAAAAGCGAGGTGACAGTAATGTTTAAAATACGCTTGTCTAAAAATATGTTCTTATATTTGCTATCAATAATTTGATTTCTGTGTTTAGACCAGTGGTTCTTAAGGCGAAATAAGACTCCAAAAAAATATCAGTTATGGGCGTGAACGCGCTTTAAGTGGGCGTAGCCAAAGATCGATATCAAGTTTCACTTGCGCACCGCATCGAACCAAATATTATAATATTTCGGGGTGGAGAGGAATGAAGTAAGTTGGAACACGCCACGTGCGCTTGATAACTCAGTTCGAAGTCAGAGCAGCGATGAAATCCACTAGATGGTACCCATGAGTAAGGTTTGAACATGAAATGCTAAATAATGGGCGTCTTTCAAACTATTTGAATGGTAATATTAAGTTGAATGTGCATGTTTTAGGTAAATTTCGATAGAAACGTTACCTATTGCAGAAGGAGCTCATGATTTTATGATTCTTATCAGATTTCTGTCAAACTTGTTTGATGAATTAGTCGATACCATCAACCATACTGCTAGACGGTATGCAGTAACTTATGACTCGTAACCGACGTGTTCTTCATTGACAGATGTCAAAGTAATACGGTATTCAATCACGAATCATTTTCATAATATTTGATCATAATTATATCTGAATATATTGACAAGATAAATAGAATATCAGTCATTTTCAATATTTATTATTATTGTTTACAAAAAGTTACATAAAACAAATAATTATGTAATGTAAAAAGCATAAGATGAAACTTTTCTGTATAAAGGCCATCATTTATTATTATATAAGTTAGAAATAGTAAAAATAATTTTATATAAAAAACGAAAATAATTATTCAATAAACTAGCATTTCGTCGAAATCTAAATGACGCTTTCCCAATTGACGTTCTTTACATTCAATATCTAAGATATGTGGAGGATCACAAACATTCATAGACCTTGTAACTCCAGGATCGATAAGCTCGACAAGAATGCAATCCATTTAAAAATTTGTTAATTTAATAAGCATTTTTTCTTCCCAGAACTTGTCATCTCGAAGTATACGCTCAACTATCTCCAAGTTAGATAATTACAATCATAAAGAGAGTCGTGCTGCGAAATTCTATTTAATACATTTAAAGAAAAATTATGTCTTCTATTCTCCTTCCTTCCAGAATAACGGGTTTCTTCTTTTCCTGTGTAAACAAAACTTTTACTTTATTTACGTCAATTGAAAAAATATGTATGGGAAATATGTATTTGAAAATCTTTTACGACTTCAATACGTTAATAATAAAATTATATGTTTAAATCAGTTATTACTTGCTCAGAATTTTTCTCCGGTGAAATCGGTCCTTTCGACATCGGATTATTGATATATTAAGTATTTTCCTGATGAAATAAAAACAATATTAGAAAAATTATGTTAATTCAGTCTAGAAGCAAGCATTAATTGCACATTTTTTCTGTGTTCTTTATTCTGCCTTTGATTTTTTTCACCCTGCTTACTAGCGGATACCTGTTATTTAAAACGAGATATTTTGTAAATATCTCGTTTCCAGTACAATTTTGTGTAAAAATTATTGATACTAATTTTGTAGAAAATAAAATTTCATAAAATAAATAGGTATATAATTTATGTGTTTTAACTCTAATACGTATCCAAGCTCTAATCCACCAAAACCAGGCCAAAAATTGAAACAGAGGTAAAGTGTTTTAAATTTCATTCCTTCATTTTATTTTTCTTCAACAATTATTGTTGTGAGAACATATACGTTGACAACAATCGTCATGCCTGTGTCAGACCTAGCTATAAATATAGTAGATGGCCTATTTCAGCATATCGGTCGCCATACATTCCCAATAAAATAAATAAAGAAATAACGAGCGACGGGCCGGGTGACAGACAACCTTATAGGCCGGAACTTTGGCGGCGTCTGAAGCAATACGGAGTAGACATGGGCAGATTCATTCACAATAATGAATCGATTCAGTCTTATTCACCTGGTCAAGTGAACTAATTCATTCAATTCATTCATTTAATTCCTTGATTCGACACTTCATTTTGGTTTTGTAGCTAGATTGCTCACATTTAGGAAACTTAAAGAAAGCAATAATGAACCATTTTTTTGCATTCACATAAATGTGTTCGTTTTGAAAAAAACATTTTAAATAAACACAAAAAATATCAAATATAGGGATTTATTTTGTACATTGCAGAAGTACATTTATAACTTTACTTAGAAAACCTGTATTTGTAAGCTTTACACTTTATAGCACAGAGTTCTTAAAGCGAGGAGAGCTTTGGAGTAACTTTAGTAAAAAAAGATATGTCGTTCCACAAAATAAACATGTTACGAACTTTTTAATAAATATGTTATTTTACGAACAAAAATAAAAAGTAATTTTACAAGTCACTAATAAAATCGTTGAAATGGGTGCCGCAAAGGACACGGAAGGCGCAGGGCGCTGGACCTGGACAGGAATAGTCGTTTCAATATGTTGCTTTTTCCTATAAAAAACGAAGGTAAAACATCATTAAACGATACCAAAAATAAAAAGTCCCACTCGATTTTTCTTTTTTTTGCATAGAAAATTTTTGCTGGCAAACTGAATCCCAGAATAAAAATTATTATTATTTTTCTTCGTAAAACTATCTATATATTTACTACAAAAAGTAGGTACGTTAAGATAACCTTTACATAAAAAAAATATATTATTTTAGGGGCAATGAGATACGTTCTTAAAGCAATTATAAGAACTATATTATTATTATCCCACTTTTGTATATCCGACCCGTTCACCTGTAATAAGCTTCAACCACATATATATTATATTTATTTATTTTAATGTTTGCAGGTACTTACCTCAGTGGTAATTTTAAATCCATGCGCCAAATAAAAACTGATTGAAAGTCTGAAATTGAGTGGCATACAATTCAGTACAAAAATACAGAAATCAAAATGAATTACTTGTTATCATCACCCAAAATTCGACAGTCAACTGATCTCTTTTTACGTCTACAAGTAGGCAGGTACATAAAAAACGTACTTATAAGAACAATAACGTAAACATCGTTTTGTTTCTAAGCGGATTGCATTATTTTCGCATGTGGAAAGGAGAAGAATACAGGAGATACTTTCAATTTTTTATTAGGATTCAGATTCCGAAGTAGAAAGTTTTCACCTGACTAGGTACTAAATCGAAGGTTTAGCCACGCGGGAACTAACGACGAACCGATTGACAGCTGACATAGTGCAATGAATTAGGAACTTCTGACTAGTAAGTGTGTTGTGTCTATCTGCGACATTAATGACTTGCGTTCTTGCAGACGGTGCGGACGGACCTGTAACTAGTAAGGAAAGGGACTCGATAACGAATAGGGAATTGGGAACTCTGTCTCGAGTGTCACTGTCTCTGTCCTGTTTCACTTATTCCCTGAGATTGAGATTGACCGCTTGTCCGGACAGACTCGGTACATGGGACATAGGATTTGTGTCACGACGCGTGACGTCACAACTGAAAACGGAATAAATTCATTAATTCCTTGACTTGGGACTCGATGACAAGAGTCTTTTGGATTACGGCGCGGGACGTACGGGGATACTAGATACGCGATTTAGTGCGACAGGGCACAGTACATATAAAATTCGCGGCGCGCCGCCATAGTACCGTAATAATATTTAATTAGATTTCTATGAAACACTATAATATTTAAATCATTTAAAGTGCACATCATTATTAATTATTACCTTATTATCATGAAATAATTTAATTGTAAAATGTTTAGAAAAAAATGCCAACGATAAGGAATTAAGATTCAATTCCTTTTGAAAATGAGAATAAGATCGATTGTGTTACAAGATTGAATTAATTCATGGAATTAATTCAATCAATTTTGCCCACCTCTAATACGGAGTAACTCCTTGCCGACGTGCACACAAATATACAACGCACAATCCAGAGTTTTGAAGTAACTGGCGGTCGACTTTGGTTTATCTGGCCAGAAATTGAATTTTTGCGAGTGTGATATTTTAGTTAACTCTTATGAACATTAATAAAATCTCTAATCTTTTTTGAGGGATTCGTCGGGAAGTTACTAATTCATCGTCTAGAAAAATAAAATCTGGTACTTGCCGCTTATCTTACAACATTTTACATTTAATAAAATGTACTTATCGTTTTACATAATATATTTAATGGTAAGGTCCTGTTTTTATTAATCTTAAATATAAATAACTTGCATCCCTTCGAATCTCTCTAGAAACATTTAAGATTTTAGTAATAAGCTCATCAGAAATAATTAAAATGTGAGCGTCGGGGCAAATCCCCGTTATCAGGGTATTGTGTCACCTTAACCTTGTTGGAGGTACTGACCCTCACCAGTTTCATATGCGCATTCACCGAATCCTTCTTAATTGGAAAAATAAAATAAGATTTTTTTAAATAAAAACATGGGTGCACAAAATGAAACCGTTAAAACATGATTTTCACACAAAACTTATGTGTTATACATGTGATTCCATATTGTACATATTGGTTCCACCGTTTTCTTTTTTTGCTCAACTTAGTTAGTATGAAGGGATTAAAATATTAAGAAAGGTATCACACGACGTACTATCACGATACTTACAATTCGAGTACTGGGCGAGCAAAAATTCCCTGTAGCACAGATAGGCCAATGTTGATGCGATGTTGCGTGATCACCTGCAGCCATTGATGGAAAACAATAAAAACAAATCACGAATAGTACGAGTCGAGGGTGTGTCTTGACCTCTGCCGAACCCGAGAGACTGACTCACCGAACCCCTGGGGTTCGATCGAACCCAGGTTAAGAACCACTGGTTTAGACAAAAAAAATAAGGTGAGCCATTTTTTAAATTTTTATTTTAAATATTTTAATATTTAAAAAAATATAAACGTTTGTTTCTAATAATAAAATTTGAATGCGTTTTTCATCACCTTTCAGAAACAGTTATTAGTTTTCAGATACGTTCAGAAATATTCCAATTAGTTGGATTTTATTTAGAAGCGGAAATACACACAAATTCTGACAGCATACTTAAGAAATGTAACGGTCAATATGCCAGAGGCCTGGTTACCTAGGTTGTTGTTCGATAGAAATTTGTAATTTTTTTTTATTTTTTCATCTCTCTATTATATATAATATACATATATAATGTTTCTCTTCATTATTTATCTTCTTCACCTAGCCATAATTAAACCGTAAATTATGCTTTAGGGCTACGTAATAAATTATGCATTAATGGCATCATACAATTTGTTAGAAACCATTAATCATGCATTAGCGATAATTAAACCATAAATTGCGCAAGCTGAAAACGTTATTTGGATTTTTGTCACCTTAACTAATTTTTCCATGGTCACAATAAAACTTTTGGCTTAAACTTATTACCAGTTTAAGCTTGCTTTGCATTTTAAAAAGTAAATGCAAAAAAAAGCATCTAAACCAGGATGTGGGGTCATTCACTATCCTCTTGATTGCTTATTCATAGGATAACGTATATTTCCGATTTATTTATTCATAAAATCCTAGTTTACTATTCGATACTCTAACCTGCGAGAATGTAGTACATGGCCCGGTGTATCCGTTAATTTTAAGCTCGGCTTATACTAGCAATATACAAGAATTGTCTATGATTACAATAGATTATAAAACCAAATGACTGTATAGAAGTTGTTTTTTTATAAAGTTCTCAGATCAATCAGCATGGTGTTATACGCGAAGATACTAATTTAAAATTGTATTTGTTTTTCTGGAGTCAATGCATTATTCATGAAATTATGACAAACAAACAGTTGAAAACACTGTGCTGACGTTAAAAAACCCCTCTTATAATACCTTTCGAGACTATTTTTCCATTTTAGATTGATTATCAATTAATAACATCAATATCCCTCATATCACCGCTCGATGAATAAAATAGTCCATACTAATAAAATCAAGCAATTTACGTGTATTTCGATGAGATGGAAGTACGTAATTACTCACGTAAAAGTCATACTGACATGTGTTACTGCTAGCAGCTCGGCGTTTAAAATATGAACTATGCTGCGGCTCACCAAGGCTTAATTTAACCAGTTTAAATTTAAGCGAGGAATGTCGCACATAGCGAGGATACGGATCGACTGATATATCGAGCCTATGTCGGATAAGTTTTTAGAATTTTCTACGTCCATATTGGGAGTATGCATTTGTTTATTTATAAATTGAGCTGTCCTTTCGATAAGCTATCAAGAGGATAGTAAAATACCCTCTAGATAATTTAGGTATATTATTATCACTTATTGACTTGTTGTTCTTTTTTACACTTTGTAGAGCTACATAATTTGCATTAATTTACAAATAAATCTAATTTGTTTATGTCACCATTAAGTTGATTCAGTTCAGAATTTGATTTATGTACATTTTTTTTTAATTCTTCAATAGCCTCCTAACTTCAACGGGTTTTTCTGAAAATTATCTCTGGTTTTAAACGCGGCCTCTTCTTCTCTCTAAGTTGACGAAAATTGTTCATCAGTGCTATATCACGAAGAAATTGTAGGTAATCTCAGTATCACCCTGGTGAAAGACAACCATTGCCTAAATCATATATTCACACTGATAGATACTTCTCTACCTTCGTATTTCTTATCTATTTCCCCCTTCCCATTTTCCCCAACCGGAGCCATAGTCTCACTTTATCTGGATTTTCATATAAAAAATATAAAGTTTTTTTTTTATTGCGTTGATATTTTAGTAAATATTTTAGTTCATATTCCAGTCTCCCTGTATATTCAGTTTGGTGTACTGAGACGTCTATAAAAGAACAAAATAAAAAAAAGATAGATAGGAACTTATCATCTTCGTGATTGTGGTTCGCATTTAGGAGTCGATGCCGTTACTCATTAGTATGCTTAACCACGGCTTATTAGTGAGTTTCATTCTGTCGCTAGTTGTATTTATCCAACCCAGCACACAGGCCAAGATACAAAATGGTGAAGTGGGAATCTCTGATGAATGCAATCTGCCACCGGACGTGGTGGCCAATATTGCCTCTTATGCCAATGTGACTAATCAAATAATTGATTATATTACGAAGGGACCATTCAAAGGAAAAACATGGAGCGAGTAAGTATCTAATCTTGTGTAATTATTTTTGTAACATTTTATCTTAACACCAGGGAAAACGAGTGTGTTCGGTTTGAATCGTCTAAATCTCAACCTCTCAGACCTCACCGGGCGGACTCTCAGTTGAAGGAATGGATTTATACATTCGTCACTCCTGGACGCACTGACCTCCAGATTCATACCAACCCCTTATACCTTTTTCCTTTCCAAAAATTCATCACCTTCCTTTCCTTAATAAGACCTTCCACACAGCATCCTTTCCTAAATAAGACCTACCACACAGCATCCTTTAAGATGATATAGGCCCTGAGGGAAATTAATTTCCTATTAAAATATTATTTTTAATTTTTTTAAATACTTTTTAATAATTAAATGTGTTTTCGATATGGGTTTCACCCTAGAAGCTTTATTGGATATCCTTTAAATTGATGTAGAGAAAGCTAATTTTTATTGTGCTACTAACTTTATTAGTTATTTACTTTACTTTAATAGTTTTTTTGCCCTTGTTTGTCGCAAAATAATACACAAAATGTACTGGTTTGGAATGATAATTTTGGTTTTAAATCTGAAAATCGTGAATCAATTTTTCAAAAATTGTACTAAATCGATTTTCTTGAATGTCGTTAAAAGATTCACATTTCTAGTTTCCCTTCACTTAAAAATATATTAATATGTTAGCTCTACTAGTATGTAGTACGTACGAGATTTTTTTTTAATGTTTACGGTTATGCTAGTCACACACGAGCGCTATACTCTCAAAATATATGTGGGCTTGGCATGTTTCACCGTATCGCTCGCCATTCATTCAAAATGACATAATGATTTCTTTTTGTTAGCTCGCGAGCTATAATGGATTTTCTGGGCAGAATACCTACAGTTGATTCAGCCTTTTAACCCTTTGTTTCAACATCTAACTCTGAAAATAAACTATTCCCATGTTTTAGGTGCAATTATTAATGTTCTCGAAAACATCTTTAAATAATCAAATTCTTGAAGCTATTCCCATATTTTGAGTGTAATGTACAAATTGTCTATTTGTAATTAACTCGAAAATTTAATTAACTCTCTTACGAAGTCTTTCACCAAATTAAACTGAGATATCATTAACTTTAAATTTCACAAATCTTTGAGCAAAACGAACTAAGTATGTATGTAAAATATTACACTAAAACAAAGCTAAACACTAGACTTGCAAAAATGTGGCACCATACATCCACATTACCTTCAATGGTCTCTAGTTCTAGTAAGAAACTATTATATCTTATTCACGTACATAGAACATGTGATTCTTCTCAGTAGGTATCATAATTTTAAAATTACTTTTCAGTTTGGCAAATTTCGTGGATACATTTGGCAATCGACTTGCGGGTTCACAAACCTTAGAAAATGCTATAGATTACATGGTGGCTGCGTCGAAAAGTAATGGATTGAATGACGTTCATACTGAAGATGTGGAGGTAAATGTTAAATATTCAAGAAACTTTTATTATTATTTAGTGTCAGTAATACGTTTTTTTTTCTTTATTTATTAACGAACTATTGAGCATTTTCATACCAAACGATTTTTAATTAAATTGAAAACAACTATAATATTTTAAAAAAATTAACACTAATTGTTTAAATGACGTTAATATTGAAGTTGTCGCGGTAATAATTAATAAAGTATTTATTATTTTGTAGCAGTATTGCACTAAGATGTAGATAATCTAAGATCTTTAAGATGTTAGATGATCTAACAATTTTTCATTCGCTTAAACCCTTCACCTAAATCAACTCTAGCAACAAAACGGGAACAGTATTCATGACATGTCCTATTGAAAAAAAAATTCCAAAATGTAATATTTTTGTTCATCTGTAATTTACTTAATTCCTTTCGTTTTTTTATACTCAACAATAAAATTTTTTCCAGGTGCCTCATTGGGTCCGAGGAAAAGAAAGCGCAACACTCATAGAACCCCGAATCAAAAACTTACCAATGCTAGGCCTCGGGAGCAGTGTGGGAACTCCTTCAGAAGGCATCACCGCAAAAGCTATCATCGTTCAAAGTTTTGATGAGCTTAATGCGCTTCCAAATGATAAAGTCACTGGTAAAATAGTCGTCTTTGTAGAGTCATTTGTAGATTATGACACAACTGTACAATACAGACTTAATGGAGCATCGGCGGCAGCAAGGAAAGGGGCCGTAGCTGCTCTTGTTAGGTCGGTGACACCTTTTTCAATAGCTTCTCCGCACACTGGACAGCAAGAGTATGCCGAAAATGTTACCAAAATTCCAGTTGCAGCTATAACACTAGAGGACGCTGACCAAATGTTAAGAATGCAAAATCATAGTGTTAATATAACCATACGTCTTTATATGCCCACGACTGTGGAAACAAAGGTATCGAGAAACACTATAATCGACCTGAAGGGATCTAGCTCACCAGACAAAATTGTTGTGGTTTCCGGACACTTGGATAGTTGGGATGTAGGAGGTGGTGCTATGGATGATGGAGGTGGTGCGTTTATATCTTGGGTGGCTCCAGTGGTCTTGAAAAAACTCAATCTTCAACCTAGTAGAACATTGAGAACAATTCTGTGGACAGGAGAAGAAGAGGGATATATCGGAGCTATAGCTTACGAAAAAAAACACCGAGCAGAAAGCGACAAATTAAACTTTGTTATGGAATCGGATTTTGGAACCTTCAGTCCAAAAGGTTTAATATATAAAGGAAGTAAAACAGGAGAATGCATGATGAGAGAAATTTTGAAATTATTCTCATCAATAAATGCAACAGAGATGGAATTAGGAGAACCAGGATCAGATATTCATGTTTGGACTGACAAAGGAATTCCGGGAGGAGGTCTCGCCAACGCCGATGAAAAGTACTTTTGGTACCATCATTCTTTTGGAGACACAATGAATGTTCTTGAGCCTGATGTACTAGACAGATGCGCTGCATTTTGGACAGCTTTTTCATACATCGTGGCTGATATGGCCAAGGATGTACCAAGGACATAAATATGATAACTTGGGATGTGCTAGTGTTTTTTAAAGGATTGAAACGTTGAAAAAAAAGAATAGCATTTGAAATGTTTCTGCTTCTTTTAATATATAACTTAATGTAAATAAAAGTACCTACCTTTAATGTGGTTTCTTTATCTTTATACATCTTCTGTTTAGGTATCGATGAGCTTGTTCTAGGGCCCCCAAGTAAGAGTGAGAGCAATGTGAAGCTTTTAAAATTTTGAAACGAAGGGTGACAGATGAGCTCACAATATGCTCTTTTGGGTAGAAGAGCTATATTATTTTCTAGCCTTTCTTATTTGCTGAAATGAAACACAATGTATTGCACAGTGAAAGATTTAATGCCAGAGTCATGGAGTAAAGTTGAGAAACCCGCTCTGGAATTTTATTGAAATTTCGATATATCAAAACCTTGAATATAAAAATTTACCTACATTTTTTTTTTTTCAATTTAGTAGGCTTGTTGGTTACCGCCGCCCCGGGAACGATTTATTGGATAATTTAATAGGTTTTATCTTGCCCCTTTAATAGGTCATCCCAAGTGGTTCGCCAAATTTAATGAATTAGCAGGGGTGCCCGGGTTCATCGGGTGAGGTGCGCTCAGGATGCGCCTGTCCATCAGCTGCGTGGCGTGCCAGATCGGGAGAGGCTGGTTTGGGGAGACCCTTTGACCTCTTAAACTGGTCTCTCGACCTCACCTCGCGCCGCTTTGAGAGTGATATATTCATATTTCCTTCACTTCCTGGACTCACTGATCCCTAGATTCCTACCCAACCCTCGTACCTTTTACCTATTCTATTATTTTTTTAACTAAGTTTGATCATAAAACTCGATGCAACTCTGCATACAATTCAAATATTAACATAAATTAATTGTCTGGTTTTTCAACGGCATGTACATCATAACTCATAACCCAAACGAATGATTGAATTTTTTACTTCGTTAACCTCAGCTAATAATTATTATGTGGCTTTACCTAATCGACAAATTAATTCTGTGTTATCTTCTCTGAATAATAATCAACTAAAATACTGTGTGCCCGCATTACATCTAATTGCTCTCATTCAGTGGCGAAACTATACCATAGGGGGGCCCCATCAAATTCATTGTAACAGTCATTCATTGTAAAAATAACAGTCGCGTTGTAATTGATTTTTTATAAATAATTTAAGAAGTTAGCCAACAGTATTACTAATATTGTGTGAATAACTGTGTGAATTTTTATTTTCAAAAGCATGGGTATTACGTATATAGGTATAATGAAAAAAAAATAGTCTTTACAACATATTTTTTAATGAAATTCTTTTCTCCCGAGCTTTCTGTTCAGCAAAAGTATCAATAACGTCATCAAAGCTTAAATATCGGGCTATTGAATTTTCAATAGACAGAATAGTCAAGTTACGTAGCCTGTCTTGTCCCATTGACTTTCTTAAATATGTTTTTATTCATTTTAGTTTCGAAAATGACCTTTCGGACTAGCCGTAGTCACAGGAATTGTAACAAATAACATTAATGCAGTACATATTTCAGGAAAGCTGCACGACATAAAATGATTCTTTATTATTAAGAAATCAGCAAGTTCTGGTGGACCGAAAACTGAGAATTTCCCTGGCAAATAATTCAGATATCTTCTGTCTTTTTTATATATATATCAACAAATTCTAGAGATTTTTTTAACAGATCAGTGTCGTCATGTTAAATTTTGCCAAGTGGCAGGTTGCAAAACACTGAAATTGGAAACAATATGGAAGGATCCGCGAGTTCAGTTTATTAATAATAATGTCCAATAATGATCCTTCAAAATGCAGGAATGCCCCGAGCGTCTCTATCTCACCCGCGCCAACAATCTGCCGCGAAAAAAAATTTAGCAACCAATGAATGCGTTCTAAAATTGAACGACATCCTTTTCTTATAAATGCGTTTAAATCTTAATAATTTATTTTAATGTGTACCTACATGGCCTTTAGTTGTGTATAACTTTAGTTGATTTTATGTACTTATATAATATTTATAATTTTTACTAAATTTTGTTAAAAATGTTAGGTTACTTCTAACTTCTGAGCTCGCGGCCCCGCGGCGGCCGGGGCCCCGGGCCCGTGGCATTTTGCCAGCCCTGCCACCCTATAGTTTCGCCAATGCCCTCATTGAAATAACCACATTAATGTAATATTATTTACAGAGTGACTCTCTGAAATGTGTAGAACTAAAATCATTTTACATAAACATTTTGAAGTGAGTGATTCTCTCTAGTTTGTTTAAAAGTTAATCCTAAAGAAGTGATAATAAGTGTAACAATTATTTTACAAGCAATAATTATTAGCCTGAAACACTCATCCAGATTGAAAAATCTCCTGCTAAAAGATACATGACGCCAACGGGACTCGAACCCGTGTCCCTTCGATTTCCGGTCGACAGCTCTGACCACTGAGCTATGGCGGCTTATCTCTTATCCGCGAAATAATTCAATATATACTAGTGTTTCATTCAACAATTACTGCTTGTTACATTTTTTCACCTGAAAACAACCAACTTTATTTTATATGAGAAAGGCATTGTAAGTGCTAACTCTCTCACTAGATGGCGTCGAGACAAATTGTCTACATTTTTAGGTGAAATTCTTGAACTTGTCAAATATTAATTATTATTTTTTTTTTGGTAAACTAACGTTTTTAAGACAAGATTTTTTATTCATAGCACAAAGGGTAACAATTATTTTACAAGCAATAATTATTAGCCTGAAACACTCATCCACATTGAAAAATCTCCTGCTAAAAGATACATGACGCCAACGGGACTCGAACCCGTGTCCCTTCGATTTCCGGTCGACAGCTCTGACCACTGAGCTATGGCGGCTTATCTCTTATCCGCGAAATAATTCAATGTATACTAGTGTTTCATTCAACAATTACTGCTTGTTACATTTTTTCACCTGAAAACAACCAACTTTATTTTATATGAGAAAGGCATTGTAAGTGCTAACTCTCTCACTAGATGGCGTCGAGACAAATTGTCTACATTTTTAGGTGAAATTCTTGAACTTGTCAAATATTAATTATTATTTTTTTTTTGGTAAACTAACGTTTTTAAGACAAGATTTTTTATTCATAGCACAAAGGGTAACAATTATTTTACAAGCAATAATTATTAGCCTGAAACACTCATCCACATTGAAAAATCTCCTGCTAAAAGATACATGACGCCAACGGGACTCGAACCCGTGTCCCTTCGATTTCCGGTCGACAGCTCTGACCACTGAGCTATGGCGGCTTATCTCTTATCCGCGAAATAATTCAATGTATACTAGTGTTTCATTCAACAATTACTGCTTGTTACATTTTTTCACCTGAAAACAACCAACTTTATTTTATATGAGAAAGGCATTGTAAGTGCTAACTCTCTCACTAGATGGCGTCGAGACAAATTGTCTACATTTTTAGGTGAAATTCTTGAACTTGTCAAATATTAATTATTATTTTTTTTTTTGGTAAACTAACGTTTTTAAGACAAGATTTTTTATTCATAGCACAAAGGGTAACAATTATTTTACAAGCAATAATTATTAGCCTGAAACACTCATCCACATTGAAAAATCTCCTGCTAAAAGATACATGACGCCAACGGGACTCGAACCCGTGTCCCTTCGATTTCCGGTCGACAGCTCTGACCACTGAGCTATGGCGGCTTATCTCTTATCCGCGAAATAATTCAATGTATACTAGTGTTTCATTCAACAATTACTGCTTGTTACATTTTTTCACCTGAAAACAACCAACTTTATTTTATATGAGAAAGGCATTGTAAGTGCTAACTCTCTCACTAGATGGCGTCGAGACAAATTGTCTACATTTTTAGGTGAAATTCTTGAACTTGTCAAATATTAATTATTATTTTTTTTTTGGTAAACTAACGTTTTTAAGACAAGATTTTTTATTCATAGCACAAAGGGTAACAATTATTTTACAAGCAATAATTATTAGCCTGAAACATGGATGAGTGTTTCAGGCTAATAATTATTGCTTGTAAAATAATTGTTACCCTTTGTGCTATGCATAAAAAATCTTCTCTTAAAAACGTTAGTTTACCAAAAAAAATAATAATTGATAATAAGTGATTCAAAATGATTGCTTCTCGACAAAGAGGAGCGGTTGTAATTGTTTTCTTAAGTGTAGTAGTAATATTATGTGTTTGCTCGACTATTCCTGAGAAAAGGGAAACAAATAGACAATGCCACCTTCCCCAAAATGTTATACAAGACATTTCCGCTTACGCCAATGTCACTAATCAAATTATTGATTATTTTACAAAGGGGCCCTACAAAGGAAAATAGTGGAAACAGTGAGTACAATGCTTTATATTATTTGAATGCGTGGATGGATTTTAAAAAGGTCACTTTTCGATAACTATAGCGATATCGAATTATATCTATGCACTTGTAATTTATTCCAAAATACATTCTTGGCCATTGATGTATTATACTTCTTGACCCATAAAAGATATGCTATCTCATTTAGTATTACGGTGAGAAATATGATTTGACTGGTTTTAGAAAGAGAGTATTTCCGCGATTTCTTTTTGCATTTAAAAATACCGTAACAGTTCCCGAAAAGTAAAAAATATTTCTAAGAGACATCAAGCATTTGAAATAACATTTTTTTTGTAATCTTATTGTGAACTTTTATAATACCTTTGCATAATTAAATATGTTTTTTTAGGTTGTTGTAAAGTAGTATTTACAATTTACACGAAAATGGTAATTATTATTATTGGATTATTTGTATAGCGCTGTTTTTGTGATAAAATCACCTCAAAAGCGCTGAACAACTTAATTTATGCATTTAATCTATTCCTTTCACTTAGACTTATAACTAGAGACACCCATTCATAGCATTAACGATATTTTCGCGAATTAAAGCGATAAATAAAAAGATTTTTTAGTCACTATTGTATCTTGTATTGACAGATCGTAGAATGAACCTGACACACTCTAATGTAGAAACATGTGCCGTGTTGAGTTTCAATCAATAATACAATAAACATGTTTCAAGTAATATAATTGTTTTTATTTCCCTCTTGCCGACTCCCATTCCCTGACGTTATACTATTTAGCTATAAACGCTATGAAAACGCAAAATTAAAGCTATTTTTCCAATAATTATTGCTACATTTCTTAAAAATTAAAGCTATGAATGGGTGTCTCTACTTATAACTTATTCCTAGTGGCTTATTACTAAGTTTAATAGCTAGTGACATATAACAAGTGGCTTATAACTAAGATAATGTCAAGTGATTTACAACCAAGACTTTTAACTAGTGATTTTAAAATGTAAATTTTTTATGAATGAGTATTTATGACGATAATATAATGTGAAAATATTTTCCGCGCAATCTACATTCCGCGTTCTCGCATGAGCACTGTATTGCAGAATGTCTTTAGATCATACAATAATAGGAAAATTTCCTAACCATGCATGTTTCACCAAAAATCATTCTATTTTTTACGCATTTGTCCAGAAAATGGGAAAAATAACGGCCTGGACTGGTGGAAAATATATTTATGCGGTGAATATTAATATTTTTTTACTGAGAATTGATTGAATTGTGTGTCTATTTAAAATGACAACGTTGTTGACATTCCGCGGTAGCTTGGTTCACCTTTTACCTCCCGAACTATTAAATCGCCATCTACTCAAATAACATTTTTTATTACATAATGAGCAAATGGCAGGCATTATTAATTGGCTTTGAAAAATCATCAATTTTTGTAGTAAATTTAATAATATTATACCACCTACATATAGATGTTTGTTTTTTTTTCTTACTAACATGGTTTGTTATATCTTTCAGTTTGGCAAATGTCGTGGATAGATTTGGAAACAGGATTTCCGGATCGCAAAACCTTGAAGACGCCATCGATTACATGTTGAACATTTCTATGGAACATGGTTTGGAAAACGTTCATGCGGAAGATGTTGAGGTTGTTAAAAATACTTTAATTACGTGGTTAAATACAAACGAGTCATGCAAAGCAACACTGTGTGTTAATGTGTGTATATTTTCCATCTAATGTGTATATGTGCACTGCTTGCTCTGCACACTCTCTTCACCAGCCGCATACTGCGCAGTTCTTTTTAAGTTTTTATTGGCTGTGTGGTGTGTATCGATTACTGATCTCTCAGACATCGCTTGAATAAAAAACCGACAAGGGTCCTAATGCCATCCAGTTGACACTAGACCAGCGTGTAGTCTCAAGATCGTAGAGCAGGCATTCGAAGCAATGTTAAACATCTTTTGACATAAATCATGTGACTAACAACCTCCCTAATTCTAGGTGCCACGTTGGGTCCGGGGAAACGAAAGCGCGATGCTGCTAAAACCGAGAATTAAATCCTTGCGCATGCTTGGTCTCGGTGGAAGTGTGGGAACCCCCCCGGAAGGCATCACCGCTCATGTTATTGTCGTTCAAAATTTTAAGGAACTCTATTCACTTTCTGATGATAAGGTAAACGGTAAACTTATTGTATACGCTCCCATATTCACAGACTATGCTTCTACTGTACAATATCAATTAAAAGGAGCTTCTGAGGCAGCAAAGAAAGGCGCAGTTGCTGCCCTTGTCTGATCTATTACACCTTATTCACACGCTACTCCACACACCGGACTAATAGAGTATTATGAATCTGTTGACAAAATACCGGTTGCAGCAATTACCGGCGAAGACGCAGACCAACTATTAAGGATGCAAAATAGTGGCTATGATTTAACTTTCAAACTGAAAATGTCGGCGACTTCCGGGGGGACTAAAATATCCAGAAATACTATAGCCGATTTCAAAGGATCGACACATGAAAAGAACGTTGTTTTTGTTTCGGGACATTTGGATAGCTGGGATATGGGAGACGGGGCAATGGATGATGGAGGCGGTGCCTTCATATCCTGGCTAGCTCCGGTGGTCTTGAAGAAACTTAATCTTCGCCCACGAAGAACATTGAGGACGATATTATGGACAGGCGAGGAACAGGGATCCATTGGCGCCATAGCATATGAAAAGGCGCACAGAGAAGACAACGATGATTTAAATTCTGTGATGGAATCCACTTATGGGACTTTCTCTCCTCTCGGCTTGATGTACTCTGGAAGTAAAACAAGAGAGTGCATGATGAGAGAAATACTGAAGCTGTTTGAATCCATCAATGCAACTCAGTTGATACTAACCGAGCCTGGACCAGATATAAGTTTTTGGACAAATCAAGGAATTCCAGGAGGTGGTTTTCATAATGAAAACCAAAAGTACTTTTGGTATCACCACTCGGAAGCAGATTCCATAAACCTTATTGAAACAGAATATGCATTTGATAGGAGTGCTGCATTTTGGACAGCATTTTCTTACATAGTAGCGGATCTACAACATGATATTCCAAGGAGTGATTAAAAATTCAAAGGGTAATTTATTTGATTTTATTGGTTTTACCATACAGCGGGAGTAAAGGGATATTGTCAGTGAAAATTATGAATCTCCTATGATGGAATAAAAAAAAATTTAATGTAATTTTTTATTCTTCATTCATAGTATGTAATAAGTAATAATTATATACATATACAACACTTTTAATTTGAGTAGCTGCTTTTAAAATAACCAGTGACCCGGAAGGGTCATTACAAGGTTAAGGTTTTTTTTTAAATAAATATTATTTATTTTTTAATTGATTTAATAAAATCGTTAATTTATTTCATTTAATAGTTCAGTCTTGACTTTGTGATGACAAGTCCGGATCCTACTAATGACTAATAGTCAAAACAATAAATTTAAAAATTACCCAAATTAGATAGAAGTAAGGTAATCAATATAAAAATCATAATTGCAAAGGACAGCCTATTCTCTTAATTTCTCTTTGATTAAATGTCACGGTTTATCAGAAAAAAACATATTTTTATAGAAAAAATAGCTGGTCGGTGGAGTGGCTTTGATCTGTATAAAAATCTACAGTTTCAATACAAGAGGAAGGTCACTGTCTATATGAGCTTTCGAAAAACTCTCTATAAAGCCCGGGCAACACCGGGGACTTTAGCTAGCAAAGAATTATAACCAGGAAAAGATTGTAGATAATAATTAATCATTATTATTTTATGATAGAGATGTAGAGGCAAATAATTTTTAAAAGTTAACATTTGAATGTATTTCTGGTTAAAACCGGTTCGAAATAGCTTCTGTACCCTGTCAAGCGTTGCTATGGCTTGGTCTGCCTGTTCAGATAGAGAAACAATAGCAAGTGTTGCTTTTACATGCAACAGATGGCGCTGTTTTTCAAATATGTATGTTTTACGAGTCACAGGTGACAATTATAAAATATCTAAGTCATATAAAAATCACATGTCACTGTGTACGTACACGCTAATCTCCGAAACCGCCCAACCGATTGCAATGAAATTTTGTTAATGTTTATGGATTGTTCCAGCTTGAAACAAAGGATAGTTTGGGATCCGATAAGAGGAGCTGTTGTCGGGATTAAATTTTTTTTGTTCAACGGGTTTTTTTGTTTATTTAGCTTTGCCATCCAAAAATACATACATCCACAAATTTTACTTCTCTACACCCCCTCAATATTTTGTATGCGATTTTAAGTTTTTTTTTGTAGGAAAAGGGGAAGTGATTCATTTTTAAGTTGTGTAAACTTTATGAATTCATATTGGCGAAAGACGGATTGACAAAAAATATTGTACACCAAATCGTACCTACTTCATTAAATTAAAATTCATTACTATAATTTAAAACAACAATATTGTTTAGACTTCAATGTTTATTTACCTCAATTATAACATTTAATTTTTATTCATTATAAATTAAGATTTTTTTATTTTATTATTACTCTTGAATATGAGGTGAATAAAAAATGAAAAAAATACATATCATAAGATATTCAGAAATTTAAAATAAAATTAAAAAATTACCTAAAACTACTATAAAAGTCCATATCTTACTCTTATTATTTCCTTCAAATCTTGAAACTGTATTACTGATAAATCTTGCCTATTTCTTACTTATCCCCTTGGTTTTGCAAATATATTATTTACTTACTTACATGATTCCATATAATTGAGCTAGGATTCACTCACCAAACACAAGAGCCTCGTCTCTTTATGGTGAGGAAAAGCTATTATTATTTACCTTTATAACACTGTATAATATGTATAAATTGTATATTTATTGTAAAAAACATTCAAATATTAAATAAATTTTAAAAAATATATATATTTTTCGAGAGTGTTTTCTATGGATCGTATTCTTACGGCAATCTGTCAAACTTTGGAAGACATACTTCAAGGCGATTTTAAGAGTAGAACGATACCGGTGGTATTTTTACTAATTTTCTATCGTACTGAACAATAATCACAATCTACTGAAATGATCGATATCAAATGAAACGTCAAAATAATATCTACGATGGATGTGACTTGCGCATGTATTCTATCTGTGTCAAATACATAAAATATCCGACAACAGATAAAAGGCAGTTAACATCAAATGGGGTCTATGTAAAATGCGATCTAAGTAGAAAGGTGTCTGTGGCAGGACAACCTTTACCTGGGCCCACTAGTAAGTATATAAAAACACACGCGTTTTCGAATGCAACGTTTTGTCTAAATGTCAACGCAAGCGGTGAAGAACTTTCGGAAATTTAAGATTTTTAAATTTACATTTTTATTTATATAGAAGATATACAACACTACACAAGCAAGAATCTCTTTAAAATGATTCTACGGTACCTACCTAGCCTTATTATTGGGAATAATAAAGAGGGAATTTTTTTAAATAATGGCAGGGAATATTTTGGTTGTGGATGACTCAATTAGTTACCTATATTTGTTAATGGAACTCTATATACACAAATTATGGCTTACGTTTGGTGCTATGTAGACTTTAATAAAATTCTCCGACCTCCTCTTAAAGATGACGCAATACAGCGAAAATATTAATAATATCTTATTTACATACTCTTAATATTTCCATTAATAATTTCTCTTAATATAACGGGATTAAATGAATAATTAATTGCAACATCTTAACAATATAACAACAATAATACTTTGCAAAATTATTAATATAACCATCCAAAATTTTATGCCCGCTACTTTGGAAACAAAGGTATCAAGAAACACTATAATAGACTTGAAGCGATCTAGCTCTCCAGACAAAATTGTAATTCCCGGACACTTGGATAGTTGGGATGTAGGAGGTGGTGCTATGGATGATGGAGGTGGTGCATTTATATCTTTGGTGGTCCTGAAAAAACTCAACCTTCAACCTAATAGAATATTAAGGTCAATTCTGTAGACCTCAGAAGACGAGGGATATATTGGAGCTACAGCCTACGACAAAAACACCGAGTAGAACAAACGACAAATTAAATTTTATTATGGAATTGAATTTTGAATCATTCAGTCCAAGAGGTTTGATATATAAAGGAAGTAAACCAGGAGAATGCATGATGAGATAAATTTTTAAATTATTCTCAGAAATAAATACAACCGAGATGGAATTAGAAGAACCTGGATCAGATATAAGTGTTTGGACCGACAAAGGAATTCCGGGAGGAGATCTCGCTAATGAAAAGTACTTTTGGTACCATCATTCTTTCGGAGATACAATAAATGTCCTTGAACCTGATGTACTAGACAGATGCGCTGCATTTTGGACAGTTTTTTCATACATCGTGGCTGATATGGCCAAGGATTTACCAAGAACATGAATGTTATAACTTGCTGCTTCTTATGCTTCTTAGTAATATGCTGATGAGCTAGTGTTTCTTAAGAAATTGTATATGTACACAATATGCTGTTTTGTGTAGAAGAGCTATACTATTTTATTGCCTTCCATCTTTGCTGAAATGTAAGTAATGTATTGCGTAATTAACGATTTAATCCCAGAGTCATGGAGTAAAGTTGCAAAACTGGCTCTGGAATTTTATGGATATTGCTATAAATTAAATTAATTTGGGAGGCGGGTTTGAGTAAAGCTGCCCAGTAACCATTTATTGGATAACCAACACTTCTGTCATGGGTCACCCCGAGTGGTTCGCAACGTTTGGTGATTTAGCAGGGTTGCCCGGGTTCATCGGGTGAGCCACCAGCTGCGTGGCGTGCCAGATCGGGAGAGGATGTTTTGGGGAGACCCTATAACCCTTTCACCTCATCAACTCAGGCAGGCAGTGGGGGAGATATATTCATATTTCCGTCACAGAACTCGACTCGACTGACTGATCCCTACATTCCTACCCAACCCTCGTACCTTTTACCTATTATATTATTTATTAATTAAGTTTGATCATAATACCCGATGCAACTTTGCATAAAATTAAAATAAAGACGTTGAATTGATTGTATGTTTTTTCAATGGCATGTGCGCCATTACTCATGATTGATTGAATTTTTTTACTTTGTTGACTTCAGCTAATAATTATTATGTAAGTACATACCTAATCAACCAATGCGTTCTGTGTTATCTTCTCTGAAATACTGTTTGCCCGCATTACATCTAATTGCTCTCTTTGAAATAACCATATTAATGTAATATTATTTACAGAGTGATTCTGAAATGTATAGAACTAAAATCATTTTACATAAACATTTTGAAGTGAGTGATTCTCTCTAGTTTGTTTAAAAGTTAATCCTAAAGAAGTGATAATAAGTGATTCAAAATGATTGCTTCTCGACAAAGAGGAGCGGTTGTAATTGTTTTCTTAAGTGTAGTAGTAATATTATGTGTTTGCTCGACTATTCCTGAGATAAGGGAAACCAATAGACAATGCCATCTTCCCCAAAATGTTATGCAAGACATTTCCGCTTACGCCAATGTCACTAATCAAATTATTGATTATTTTACAAAGGGGCCTTACAAAGGACAATCGTGGAAACAGTGAGAATGATACTCTTTATTATTTGATATGTTTGGATGGATTTAAAAAGATTTATTATTAATAGCCATCGAATTATACCTATGCATTATACTTATTCCAAAATACAATCTAGACCCCTTTGGCAATTTTGTGAGTTTTTCTTCACAGACAAGAAATAGCCGTAAATATTTTCTGACTGATTTGCACCCTCTGACATGGTCTTATAAAAGTTATGCTTTCTCATTTTGTATTACGGTGAGAAATGTGATTTAAGTAGTGTTTGATAGAGTGAAAACCGCGATTTCTGTTTGCATCAAAAAAATTTCGTAACCGAAAAACTTTTTCGGAAAAGTTAAAAAAAGGTGTAAAATATTTCTTTTTTTAAATCAAATAAAAAAAATAAGTGACAATAATACCTCTGTCTAATCAAATATGTTTTTTTAGTTTCGTGTATTTACAATTTACACGATAATATAATGTGACAATATTTTCCGTGCAATCTACATTCTGACATTATAGTGATTTGTTTTTGGGGTATTATGCCGTGTTGCGTTACCTCCTTCTTTAGCCAACGTTTTGGACAGCATTGCAGTGTCCATCATCGGGGCAGATGTGTAATGTAATCACATTGCCGTGAAAATCTCAAATCATACCTTCATTCTGACAGTTCTCATATGGTTCTCATAAGAGCACTATATTGCAAATGTCTTTAGAGCATACAATAAAAGGAAACATGTTTAACCAAAAATTATTCTATTTTTTAAGCACTTGTCCAAAAAATAGGTGAAATAAAGGCCTGGACTCAGTGAAAAATATTTTTTTGCGGTGAATGATCAATTTTTACCGAGAATTGATCGAATTTTCTGTCTATTTGACATGACAATGTCGTTGCCATGCCGCGGTAGTGTAATCGCTTGTTTCACCTTTCACCTCCTGAACTAAAATCACCATCTACTCAAATAAAAATAAAATGATTACATAATGATCAAAGTGCAGGCGTTATAAATTGGCTTTGAAAAATCATCTCAACAGGTTTTTCTACTGAGAATAGGGATGCGACTTTTTTATATTAAATTTAATAATATTATATCTCATACATATAGATTTTTGTTTCTTTCTTATTGACATGTATTTTATATCTTTCAGTTTGGCAAATTTCGTGGATAGATTTGGAAACAGGATTTCAGGATCGCAGAACCTTGAAGACGCCATCGATTACATGGTGAACATTTCTATGGAACATGATTTGGAAAATGTTCATACGGAAGATGTTGAGGTTCTTAAAAACACTTTTTACTCCATGGTTAAAACAATTTAGTCTTGCTTTAATGTTAATAACTATATAATAATTTGCGAAGCAACACTGTGTAATGTGTGTAGATTTTCCATCTAATGTGTATATCCACTGCTTGCTCTGCACACTCTCTTGACCAGCCTCATACTGCACAGTTGTTTTTAAGTTTTATTGACTGTGTGGTGTGTAGCGATTACTGACCTCTCAGACTTTGCTTAAATAAAAAACTGACAAGGGTCATAATGCCATCCAGTTTAGGGTAGACCAACGGATAGTCTCAAGATTGTAGAGCAGGCATTCGAAGCAACGTTAAACATCTTTTGAGATAAATCATGTTACTAACAACCTCCCTAATTCTAGGTGCCACATTGGGTTAGGGGAAACGAAAGCGCGATGCTACTAAAACCGAGAATTAAATCCTTGCGCATGCTCGGTCTCGGTGGAAGTGTGGGAACCCCCCCGGAAGGCATCACCGCTCAAGTTATTGTCGTCCAAAATTTTGAGGAACTCTATTCACTTTCTGATGATAAGGTAAACGGTAAACTTATTGTATACGCTCCCATATTCACAGACTATGCTTCTACTGTACAGTATCGATTAGAAGGAGCTTCTGAGGCAGCAAAGAAAGGCGCAGTTGCTGCCCTTGTCCGATCCATTACACCTTATTCACACGCCACTCCACACACTGGAATAATAGAGTATTATGAAACTGTTAACAAAATACCGGTTGCAGCAATTACCGGCGAAGACGCAGATCAACTATTAAGGATGCAAAATAGTGGCTATGATTTAATTATCAAACTGACAATGTCGGCGACTTCCGGGGGGACCAAAATATCCAGAAATACTATAGCCGATTTCAAAGGATCGACACTTGAAAAGAAGGTTGTTTTTGTTTCGGGACATTTGGATAGCTGGGATGTGGGAGACGGGGCAATGGACGATGGAGGCGGTGCCTTCATATCCTGGCTAGCTCCAGTAGTCTTGAAGAAACTCAATCTTCGCCCACGAAGAACATTGAGGACGATATTATGGACAGGTGAGGAACAAGGATTCATTGGCGCTATAGCCTATGAAAAGGCGCACAGAGAAGACAACGATGATTTAAATTTTGTGATGGAATCTGATTACGGGACTTTCTCTCCTCTCGGCTTGATGTACTCTGGAAGTAAAACAGGAGAGTGCATGATGAGAGAAATACTGAAGCTGTTTGAATCCATCAATGCAACTCAGTTGATACTAACCGAGCCTGGACCAGATATAAGTTTTTGGACAAATCAAGGAATTCCAGGAGGTGGTTTTCATAATGAAAACGAAAAGTACTTTTGGTATCACCACTCGGAAGCAGATTCCATAAACCTTATTGAAACAGATGCATTTGATAGGAGTGCTGCATTTTGGACAGCATTTTCTTACATAGTTGCGGATCTACAGCACGATATTCCGAGGAGTGATTAAAAATTGGAGTAAAGGGATATTGGCGGTGAAAATTATGAATCTCCTATGATGGAATAAAAAAACTTCTCTAATATAATTTTGTATTCTTCATTCATAGTATGTAATAAGTAGTAATTATATACATTTACAACATTTTTAATTAAAGAGTAGCTGCTTTTAAAATAACCAGTGACTAGGACCCGGAAGGGTCATTACACATTTAACATTTTTAAAAGAAATAAATATAAAATATTGTTTTAATGATTTAATAAAAACATTCATTTATTTCATTTAATAGCTCAGCCTTGACTTTGTGATGACAAGTCCGGATCCTACAAATGACTAATATAGTCAAAACAATAAATTTAAAAATTACCCAAACTAGATAGAAGTAAGGTAATCAATATAAAAATCATAATTGCAAAGGACAGCCTATTTTCTTAATTTCTCTTTGATTAAATGACACAGTTTATTATCAAAAAACATATATTTATAGAAAAATGGCTGGTCGGTGGAGTGACTTTGATTTGTATAAAAGTTTTATTCCAGTTTTGATGAAATTTTGCACGCTTAACCTTAAATACAAGAGGAAGGTTACTGTCTACATGAGCTTTCGAAAAACTCTCTGTAAAGCCCGGCAAAAAGGGGGCTAGTAAAGAATTATTATCAGGAAAAGATTGTAGAATAAAACTCTTTAAAAAAAATAATTCATTATTACTTTTTTTATGATAGAGAAGTGAAAAATAATTTTAAAAAGTTAACATTTGAATGTCTTTCTGGTTAAAACTGGTTTGAAATAGTTTGGAACAACCGCACGCATTCCCATCTTACGCTGCAGAATTTTTGAGATAAATATGCACCATCAAACAAGAATCTATTTAAAATGATTCTACTGTACCTAGCCTTATTATTGGGAATAATAAAGAAGGAAAGGTTTAAAAAAATGGCAGAGAATATTTTGGTTGTGGATGACTCAATTAGATACATATACATATTGGTTAATGGAACTCTATATATACAAATTATGGCTTACATTTGGCGCTATATATACTTTAATAAAATCCTCTGACCACCTCTTAAAGATGATGCAATACAGCGAAAACATTAATAATATCTTATTTACATACTCTTAATATTTCCCTGACATCCTGGTAAGATATTATGTTATTTAAAGTTTTTACAGGTTGACTCAAAATATTGAAACAATTGGATGGAATCAAACGTTTTTTTCTAAAATTAATATTCCAATGTTATTATTTTTTTTCACAACTTTTCCACAATTATTTCTTCGTAATACTATGTGGGAGTTAAATAAATAATTAATTACAATATCTTAACAATATAACAACAATAATATTTTGTATCTAAGGTACAAAGTGTAGGTTCACACTTACAATTATTTACGAAAACATACTACATAAAACTCATTTGGCTTGCGATACAGCTAATGTGACATTACCTAATCAAAATGTTATGTGTGAAGTTATTAATTTTTTTTACTCATTTTTATATGGCACTTAAAAATGCACTGTGATAAAAAAAGTCTCATTAGCAATATCGCATGTGGAGTGACATACGCACAAGTTTAAACATATTACATAATATAAAGCTAAGATTCTTACTCTAAAATATTTAGAAAAAAAATATCCCTGTTTTCACAATTTGTAGTTCATTGTGCTTTCATAAAAAAATATGTGTACCGTCTCGATCAATACTTTTTTGTTCGACTTTGAACAAACGGTTCGATGCGATGAAGATTCAAGGACCGTAATTCTTTGTTTCCCGTAATTCGTTTGGCCAGACTTTAGGATCACGAAACACGTCCACATCGCATTTCTTGTGTTCTTCTTTATTCTATGTCCTCCGGCATAAAAAGAAAAAAGATTTAGAAGCTGTCATTGTGTTAATAGTTAACGGAGTTTCATTAAAAACTGTTTTGGCAGCAATGCACAATTTTTATGTTTTACTAGCGGACCCCACAATGTTTCGCCATTGCTAATGTCTTTCTCGGGTGTCTCCTACATCTCCCACCATTCACTACTGCATACCACAATGTTAATGTTAAAAAACTACATTACGTCGAGTTTAATTCATGTCCGTATCTGATACCGGTGCAGAGGTGCGTTAAGTATTCCTCGAACATCCCCGACTTTTTCTACCATTCAAAACAATTCTGACACTATTAAGAATAAACTTTGAAATTATCAGCGATTTCGGTGGCGAACTTTCGGAGATTTAAGATTTTGAACAAACAAACATTTACATTTTTATTTATATTTATATAGATAGATGGATGTCTATGGTAGATGCTTTTAGTGTTTTTTTACATGCTAGGCAAACACATTTTTTAACCCTCAATTTTATGTTAATTATAACTAGTCCAACCCTGATGCTTTGTTTCACGGGATATATTAACTTTCCATTGAGCATTGAGAGTGGATCCAATGTGTTAAGTATATTTTATAGATTAATAAAAGTTATTTCTGGCTCTAAAGCTGTTGGAAGGTGCAAGGCTGACTCTTTGGATGTGAGGCGATAGCCTATTATTATTATTTTTATTACTTATTTACTATTCTGGCCTGCATTGGTAAAGTTACTTTTCAATGTAATTTATACTGTAGAACTGGTAAATTGAAAAACCTACAACTCTCAACATGTATAATACAAAATGATTAAAATTATAAAAAGTTCAGTTAGGTCACACACTTCCCTTATCTCGCATTGGCACAAATGTTTTATTTAATTTTATCTTGCTAAGCGCTAAGCTCACAGATCTTCATGATTTCTTAAGTTGGAATTGAGGAACCTTTCTATTGAGTGATATAGATGTGGTTTTACTCCAGTCAAACTGTGGTCTTCATCTGGGTAACTCTGAAAATTAAAAAAATTATGTTTTCATTGAACATGGTTAGAAGGGACATTGTAAACTAAAAGTAATTACAATTACCTCTTAATTTAGGATAGAGATATCCTTTCAAATGTCGTGATGCCTGAGGTCACCATTCGATAATTTTGTGGCTTCAGATACCATGCAAAAAGATTTTGAGGAAGGTAACGATAATAGCAACTTCTTAGTATCATGACAATGCGCGAGCATTGCTATATTAAATTAGTTTTAGTAATAGGATCCAACATAATATTATCATGATATTTGACATATACTATCATGACATTTGACTATTCATGATAGGTGACATATATTATCATGATATTTGATGTATACTATCATGACATTTGACTATTCATGATAGGTGACATATATTATCATGATGTATCATGGCATGTATGTGACATAGGTACTTATTATCATGATTTGAGACTTGTATCATAATGTGTGAGTAATCTGGGCATTGACATACATAATAATATGTACTATCACATGTCGATAACATAATATATGTACCAAAATAAATGGCCTTTTTCAACACTATCACAAACGAATCTTCATTTGAATGCGCTTTACACAAACATATACCTTTTTTGTGTAAAATACAGAAAACATTTGATTATGACATGTACGTCATTTATCATACTTAGTTTCTGCTTATGACGTGTTATAGCATGGCGGTCGGCATTTTTGAAAGCATTGATTGATTTCTTCATTATAATTTGGCATTATAAGACATGTAATGCCAAATCAGTGAAAGGAGATGTAATGGAATAGGCCAATAGACTTACCAACTGAGTAAAGAGCACATCATTCTGTTGTAAGGTCCGAGCCAACATCATGGATTGCTGGTAATGTACATTGTCATCTAATGTTCCATGGACCAGCATGAATTTCTTTTTACTGAGAGCTTCGGCCTGTAATATCAGAAGAAAAAAAACCAATCAAGTTTTGTCAACAGAAATATTATTTCCGACTAGTCAGACGGTGGCTGCCCATATTTAGGTCTCATCGCTCTAGCTTTGAGGGATGACTGACTTAATTTGGGTAGCCGATTTTTTTCAATTTATTTCAATGTATGTTTAAATTCTCGCAAACAGCTCAATTATAAACAGACAAATATGGGATAAACAATGTAATCAGTTTATATGTTGACATATTAATTTTATGAAGGAGCGCGGCCTAAACCAAAACTGAATACCTAGAAATCTCCAGTTCTCGAGAAATCTAATTTTTAAATACCCCATCGCTCGAGTGGTTAACGACCCTCTACACTAGTGACCCATTTCTTGTAAAAGACTAATGATTATAAGATTGATCGAAGATCTGAAGCTGTTAATCATAATCCATGTTTAGTTTTCCATGAATAGCCAGGTTCCTCACAATCTAACCCTTCCCCTCCCCTCACCATTCAGTGTCACAACATACCCAGTGGGAAATCTCATAACCCTTTGCAACTGGCAAAAAAATACCAAATTTTGATGGGTCACACTAGTAGAGCTCTTAGTTATGATTCTATAGGTCTGGGCGACTTACTACCATACATAAAGTTCCTGCACGTTTGATCAATACCAGTTCTGTTCCCAAAAACAGATTTATTTTCCGTTAGGATTTTTCCAAAGACAAACTCACACTCAAATGGAACCGACTGTAAAGGGATAAGAGACAAGCTTCAGACAGTCGGAAGCAGTTAGAATTCTTGTGCGGTATTCACATAACAGATAAAAAAAGTTATACATTTTAAACATGTTAATTCTGCTGACTCTCTGAGGTAGGTAGGTGTGGAAATGTTTAATGAGATATTTTTATGAAAAATAAATTACTGTATTCTATAGTAAAATGTGTAAACAAGGATTTTACCTCTCTTCCACAGAGATTGTAACATAGATAATAGAATGGGCAATGAAAGATTATTAGCATAAATGTGTCGTCAAAATTGTTCACCCATGCTTCTACAAACAGCAGCAACTCGTCTTTCATTGGGTCCGCTGCTTTGATAGTACGTGCAATTTGGTCCTAGCTCGGCGATAATTAGCACGTTTTAATGTTTCTATTACTTTTTGGGTTACTCTTTGTACTACAGTGGTCTTTTTACTTACAATTTCATGAGTATTCAGGTCAGCAGCAGAATATCCGATCTTGTTATCCTCTGATGAAGGAATCCCCATGAAGCGTTCAGTGTAGATGGAGTCGTAGTATAGCCAGTCTGTCACGGGCGCCACTGAAATGGCGCACTTGAAGGTGTCTCCACCCCGGGCCAGCGACAGCGCCGCGGCAAATCCTCCATAGGACCACCCCCAGATACACGTCTTTTCTGGATCTATGTAGCCGAGATTTTTCTGAAGATGCCTGAAAAAATATTTTAATAAAATCTGATCATTAATTTGTAAACAAAATACCTCTTAGAAGATTTTTTAAAGACTAACATTTTTGAAAAACTCCTCCCATCACCATAATAAGTAGAAAATGTTGCTTGTGCAATGATGGCAGACTTGCCTAGCAGAGGTATTGAACCACAATGCCAGGGTAGGAACCAAATGCATTATCAAGTCAGCCACTACATGGTCAAAATTAATATTAAATATTACAGCTTGTTCCAGAGTGTTTGATACTCTCAGCATCACCCTGGTGAAAGACCACCAATCGGAATCGAAACATTACTTAAAATGACTTTTGCTGAGTTTGATAAACAGATTTGTGTTTGATAGCCAGGTCTCAACCGTCCTCTTCCCCATCTCCTTCCCTTTTCAACTTTCTTAAGCCTCAAAATTATCCAAAATGCAGTTTCCATAGTCCTGAAGGTTTCAGACAGAGCAGTTGGTACTCTTATGCAGTACTGGAAAGAGCAGAAGACCAAAAGAAATTGAAGTGTTTTATAGAAGCGGTCCAGGCTCTCCAAGGATTGTACCAATAATACGATACAATATGATTTATACTATCATAACGAAGGCTAATATGGATAAATTTGTAAATTATTTTCAATGAAAAAAGAAATGCAAACCTTGTGACGTTAATCTGGTCATTGATCTCCACCGTTCCCAGGTTCCTGTATCCGGAAAAGAGATTATTGTTTCCCTTCAGGCCAGACCCTCGGCCGTCTATGAGCGCCAGCATGATGTTCCAGCGTGCCACCAGAGACGCTCCCCAGTCCAGCTGCCATCTCTCCAGCACTTGGTAGGAATCGGGACCGCCATAACTGACAACAAACAAAAAAATACATTTAATATATTCTTTCAAGAGAATTCTTTCTTTTAGAAAACTGGAGGAGGCTGCAATTATTTAAATGTAGCTTTAAAAAATCGCTATTCTTCAAATTAATATTCACATCAACGTCAAAAGGTGTTCAGAAATTATAAGTTGTATTTCTTTACAGAAGATGAGACTACACGATATTCTAAGGAAATTTAATTTTCAAAATTGTTTTAACCTCTTTTTTTCCAGCAAAAAATCATTTCTCTGAATATAACTAGCTATTCTGGGGAAATTACTTATGGTAGATAAAATACTGTTTTTTATAATATATAAACACATTATCTTAAAACTAAACAAATCATATAACATAATTTTTTCCAAAAACAAATAAGTTAATATAAAAATATAATAAGTAAAAAGAAAAAAAAACATATGGAAAATTTGAGTTATGTCATTATTCCTATCCAATGTCAATCTGTAAAACAGATTGTGAGCCAAACAGAAAGCCAAACATAACTTCACATTTCAATCTACTATATAGTTTGTTCTAAAATCAGTGTTGCCCAAAATAGGTAATAAAAATGATTATATTCATTTTATCAAATTTCTTGTCTTTATTGACAGTCTGTAACTTACACATTAACCAGCATTGGGTATTTGGTGGCTCCTGAGAGATCTGCGTTGGGAGGGGTCATCAACAGGACTTGTGCCGGAGGTAGAGAGTCCTGAGCAACCTGCACGGTGAACCGTCTCACCACGGGGGTTTCTTTGTAAGACAAATACTCTGCCAATTTCTCATTCAACTCCCAGTCCTTTATCTTGATTCCACTCTGAAATGAAAAATATATATTATTATGGATCGAAAATACAATGAGTTGATTCCAGGGCTGATTACATTAATCTATTTACTGTAGACCTACCGTTCGGATCAGTGTGTAGCCGCTCCTGACAACAAACAATACAATAGCGCTACAAGCGGAAAAGATCCTCGAAGCTGTTCTCCAAGGCATTTGCGAATCTTGACATGATGAACAATGTCTCTTCACCTTGTTTGCTCAATCATTTTTTTTCTTAAACTCCACACAAGTAGAGATTAGGAACAATGTAATTAGGTGAAGAGACTTGACTCGTTATACGGCGTCCAGAAACATGTAGTACAAGCGGTAAACTCGAATATCTACATTGTATTTGGAATCGATTTTGCAGTATAACTATTTTGATTTGAGCTTTCGTTTTCGTGTATATCATTTCGTTTTCGAGTATATAAAGTAAAAATCGGTCACTAGGGAATTATTATCAGCTGTGTCATGTCCTTTAAAGTGCGTCGTATATCTGGCTCCAAAAGTTTTTTAACCCATTAATTGCGGAAAAATTTTTTGAAAAATTTAAAAAATGTGCAGATTAAAATTAAAGATTTTTGGGTTCTCCAGTTTTCCACATGTACTATGAGTTTCCGGACACCGTGTATACACCTAACTATAATATAACACCTTTTGACTTCTGAATTAGGGTCTTATTATTATATATATACCTCAGATGCCATAATATAAGCTATTTTACATTTTATTCCATTAGAGGCCAGTAAGCGAGATTACTATTTATTTTTATAATTGAAAAATTACCTTTGTGTAAACGTGTGTTTCTGGAACTTGAGGTCCCATGCAGGAGATGACAATGAATGATCCACCTTTGCTTATTTCTGCCTCATTGTACAAACACTGACTACCAGTGGAATGGCTAATATTGCATGTGAAACATTTGATATCTCCGTCCAGGGTGACAGAATATAAATGCTGGTATGCCGAGTCCTTGACACTCGTCCCCGTGTACCATCTAAAAAAAAAAATGCATTGAAAATGCCCTCATTTAACTTCTTGTGTGCCAAAGTATAATTAAGGATATTTAAAAAAAAAACATCTCCGAATATAACTGGCCATTCTGGGGAAACTTCTTATGGTAGATTATATACTAATTTTATAAATACATTAACACATTATCTGGTAAAATGGCACAATTTACAAAAATATCATTTTGGAAAAAAACAAATAAGTTTATTTATATAGGGAATTCCTGTGGCAAGATGAGCAGCTTTACAATTATATTTAATCAAATAAGAAAAGTACATAATACATACATAGATGGATTATATCGAATTTCGGATTATAAGGTGATTATGACAAAAGCCACGATATGAGTAATCCAAAATCACCACTCAGTTAGCACGGAATTTTTTACCATTTTCTTGAATAGATTTAATGAACCTATAGTTTTTTATTTTCACTAAGCATATTATAATTGTTTAGGTATAGTTTATGCAATGTAGGTTTATATCCTGACTCGGGCTAAGGTAATACATAATTACAAAGATGACATGTTTTGAGGGGGCTAAGATCTTGACGGGTGGGTGAATAATTATCTCGCCACCAGTCCATCACCACGGTTAGGGGTTGCGATCAAACTCGCAAACGTATTACGAAAATAGAAAATACAGCTGGCGCACTGCGATAAACTGTTTTATTTGAATGATTCTCATACTATTTATTGTATTGTTAACTTTGAAATCCACTTATCTCAACTTTTCGTAAATCTCTTTGTTTTCTTCCGACACTTATACTTCTGCTTTATATAATTATATGTATTTATATAACTTTGCATTTGACATTTTGCAATGTTTTTAAAATAATAAAAATCGAATTGAATATCTAACCTAACCTTCAATCTCTTTTCTTAATGCCCCATTATTTGGTGGAAATTAAATTAAATTTTTCTTAAAAAGAAAGACAAACATTCCCGGATTACGAATAACCTGACAATGTTTGAAAATCTCCTACTACCACCACAGTAAGCGGAAAATGATGCTTGTGTTGCGATGGAGGCCAGCTGAGGAATTGAACACACTATGACTAGGTAGGACCCAAACGCGATGTTAACTCAGCCACCGACCGGTAAGATAGGTAAGCTCTATTTGTTGGGTTTGGTTTAAGTGGCAGTGTCATCTCAGTGATTGTGAGAATGTAGGTAGAAGATACAGCCAATTTATTTGTAACTTGCGGTTTTAATTTGTCTACAAAACACTCATGCACCAAATTTTTCTTGTGGTTCACTTTGAGTTATGGAAATGTATAGTATTATGTGAAAAAAAAATTACAAATTAGTGTTAATTGGTGTCGATAAGTTCTGAAATCTAGTAGACTTCACATTAAGGTTAAACGAAACGTTTGTGACAATCTATGCGTTCATAGATGGCGCATTAATGTAATTATTTTAATTAAAATGATTCATATAATCAAATAAAACACTTTGTTTATTAACCACGACTTTTTATTATTATTACATCTACCGGTTTCGCTACGTTCGAGCTTCATCAGGATGTGAAATATAACTTCAAGTTACGGGCGCAAACAAATAATGTGTCTTAATATTGTAAAGCAATACCTTGGAAAAAGCGTATTTTAATAAAATAATTAAATTTACGCCATGTATATAGAATATAACGAGCGTGGCATTTAACCTCAACGTGAATATGTAAAAAAAACTTACAGTGTTTGAGCTTTCTCGTCCCAGTGCAAGATTTCAATGACTGTTTTGGGCACTTTGGTCAAGTATGTTTTATCCCATTCGTCTTGTTTGTTTTCAGATATCATAGCAATCTGCCTCCAGGAATCATTCTCAATTTTCTGAAATAAAATCATCATTAATTTTTCAAACTTTTCAACAATTTTCAAAGTATATAAAAACATAATGATTTGCATGTACAACAAAACTTATTAAAGGGAATAATTTTTATTTATATTAATACAAGTTAATTATTAATTAATATGAAAACAGATTCTCACCTCAGGTAATATAGTAAAGTATGATTTTCCTCCTGGTCTAAAAACAGGTGCATGAAGGACATCAACCCATCCTTCTGCCTCAGAGTACTGGAATACCTGAAAGAGAAAAAAAAAATATTAATTACCAAAAAATAAAACTTATTGAATGATAAGGTGGCTGATATGTAAATCTAGAGATAATTTTTTTTTATTTTTTATTATTTTAATATACATCATATGGGTTACATTAATACATACATATTTTGCAAAATATAATATTAAGGTTCATAATTGGTCATGTATACCTTATCAGAAAAGAGGAGCTCTTGTGCCTGATAAGGGAGCCACGATTCTTACTTAGATTCATAATTCATAATGTGATATAATAATAATAATATAATAATATATATTATAATAATAATATAATAATATATATTATAATAATAATATAATAATATATATTATAATAATAATATAATAATATATATTATAATAATAATATATATTATAATTTGTGGATAATTTTATTTGATACTTTTAACTTCGTCAATAGATGGCAGTATTGTAAAAATTAAATATGTATAAAGTTAAACATTTTATCAAGAGATGTCACTCTTGTAAGGAATTTACTTATCAACATATCATAATAATTAACAATTTTAAATTTAATTATTTACAATGTGGCTGTTTATAACTTTCTCCCTTTTCTGTACAACAAACATTAGATAAAGTAATATCTCCTAAAACATTACAATGGTTACTAGATATAGAAACTGATTAATTGAATAAAGAATTTTTGCAACATGAAAATTATTACAAATACAGATAAATTTAATGGGTATTCAGTTAAAAATCAGAAAGCAAACTTACTTGTCGACATACTGTGTCACATAGGAATGTTAGAGACTCGTTCTGAACTCTATTTGTCCATGTGATGGCCACTGTAGAGTTGGTGGCAAATGTGACACTGGCTACCAGTGGCCTGAAATTAAGATACAATATTTATTTATTTTTACAATTGGTATACATATAAAAATCAAATAGTCAATTTCAGTTAGGTCTTAAGTTCACCAAGAGATAGAGCTTATTTCATTCATGCGATTGCCATTCACAGATACTTTAGACCAGGTGACATACTCCTATTGTAATCACAAACGGGGGAATATACATTGTCATGTAGAAGAAAATGGGGGGAGATGAGACATAGATTGTGTAATAGATGACTATTTATACTAAACATATCTATTTATATATCTCGATTTCGAATGCTATCCAAAATGAATTGAGTATGAAATTTCAAAATAATATCAGCCTTCCACATAAAAATAGAAAATGAACCAATGCATAATATATTCCAAAATACCCAACCGATGCAATGCAGATGTAGAATTCCGGCATTTTCCCCTCATGAAGGTTGTCCCCTCAAAATACCCAATCAGTTTGAAAATGCGGACATTTCAAATGCTTTTAAAGCCTGTGGTAGACAACGCCATAAGCACGTATAATTTCGTTTTATTTATGCTGAAATAGGCCAAGCCCTGATGCATTCAGCGTAATATGTCGCCTACCTTTAGATCCGCCCCTGATGCTGTCAGAATCGCCCTGATGAGAGACCACCATGCTTAATCAAAACATTGCCAACACATCTCCTCTCTACTCCCTTCAGCCTCACAATATATGTACCTCAATTGAGGATGCCATAGCCCTACTGACTCCGGACAGCCAGGAGCAAATAGGGACTCTTGTGTGGTAATCACATAAAAGAAGATAAACTTACTTAAAAAGGTTAAATAATAATTTTACTCACTCTGTTAGTGAATCTGGAACTGGAATGTTTATAGGTTCAAGCGGGCTAGAAAGATTGACCAGGACAACTTCAGCAGTGGGGTTTGTGGTACCTGCCTAGGACAAATACAAAGGACATTCAAAGAATTACATTACTATAAACTTACATGTCGTAACATTAGAACAGAACATAAATTATAATGTTTGCGTTCATATGTATATGGCACTAATTTATTTATTTTACAAAAAAACACTTTTTGCAAGTTGTGCTTTAAAATATTAAGAAGAATTAATTGTTCGTGCATATGCATACGGAATGTGAATAAATAGTTTTGTATGTATAAAAACATAACTGTTTCGAGAAAGGCATACAAATACAATAATGGACTGAATCACTAATATGAAGTTGTAGCTGTATGCTTTTCTTGAAAGAATTGAGTTTTTATACGCACAAAACTGTTTATTCATATTCATATTCTGTAACTTGTGCGCAAACAAATAATTCATCTTAATATTTTAAACATATAGCGTTTAAAATATTAAGATGAATTCTCACATTTAGCGCTACCCTTGCAGGTCAACCCAAAACACCTCATCACCTCACAATACATAATATTAAGTGTAGCCTTGGAAATAATAACCATACTTGTAAATGCGAAACCCTTGAATGTGTTAAATCTATTAAATATTTAGGTATAATAGTGGATAACCATCTTAAATGGAAACAACAAATTGAAAACACAGCTAATAAAGTGCGCAAGCTTATTTATATATTTATAGCATTGCGGGAAATTATAAAAACTCAAGACATTAAAAAAATATACTACGGGCTCTGTAACTCCGTCATAACCTACGGTTGCATTGGATGGGGTGGATCAGGATTAACAATATTATACCCGCTACTGAAGGCACAGAAATCCATTCTACGCGTCATTATGAAGAAACCCTTCAGATACTCGAGCGACGCTCTCTTCAAGGAGTTTAATGTGCTTGATGTTCGACAGTGTTACATAAAAAAAATAACAATCTGCGTCCACAAAAATAAAAGCAAAACGATAACAGTCGATCATAATCATCAAACCAGAAGTAAGAGCAGAAACGACCTTTCTATTCCAACTAGCAATACTGCGGCTTATCAAAAAGTTTTCTCATACCTGGGACCAAAAATATACAACAAAATCCCCTATCAATTTAAACTGTGTGAATTATCAGCCTTCGGTACTAAAATTACTAAATGGTTATTAGACTTAGGTAGGACAGATTCCGAAAAATTATTAAAAAACGTAGTCTGAGTTGATTTCTTCGATTTTGTATTTTGTATTTACCTAAAAAATATTTTTTTATTTTTCTTTCTTACATTGATATATTATATTTTTATTTTATATTTTACATGTACCTATATGGATTTTATTGTTTATTACTGCTAAATTGTATTTTCCTAAAAAATATATTTTCTTTCTATTTTTCTTTCTTACATTTATATGTTATATTTTAATTTTATTTTTATATTTTACATGTACCTACCTGGAATTATGTACACGCAACCTGCCAATTTGACTGTCCTAAAAGGGGAAACTTCCTAGTTGGACAGTCAAAGCTTCCTTTTATATTTGTATATCTTGTATGTATTAAATGTAAAAATAAATAAATAAATATAACTTGTAAAAAGTGTTTTTAGGTAAAATAATTAAATTAACATCCTTTATGAACACAAAGATTATAATGTATGTTACGTTTCCCAATACATAAGTAACTAATGAACGAAAAACTGTTTTTTACTTCCATAGACATTTTATATCCACACAGTAGCGACGCCACCGGCTGCATTAAGTAAAGTTAAGTGTGTTAAGCTGTAAAATGTAAATTGTTTATATTCTGAGCACATAATATTAAGTAGCATGTTAACATACACCTAGAGTTTATTTCATTAGCTAACGTGGGTGTTAAAAATTTTTAAAGCAGCAATTGAGAATGAATAAACAGAGAAACCAAGATTAATCGTTCCATTGTCATGACGTATAAGTGGATAATGCAATTATTTAACAGATATAAATCAATTATTATAGTTGCATCCTAAGCAAACAATTATCTACTACAAAGAAGAAATGCATTATTTGGTTGTGCATCCTGTATAATGCATTCGTAATATCATTTGATATACTATACATTATAAGAGTAAAATAATCACAAGATGAGACATTAATAAACAGTTATTGTATTGTAACAATGCATTAACCACTCGAGTGATGGCATATTTACAAAAAAAATGCCCCGTGCAATGGAGGTTTCCAGGCGTTTGGTTTTGGATTCGGCCGCGCTCATTAAAAAAATCATATCTCCAAATATCAATACCCAAACATATGAACTGCTTACTTTGGTTTAAAGCCAATGAGTCCACTTATATTTCATCGTTAATCCCATATTTGGAGATTTAATTAAAAAAAAAAATAAGACATAAAAAATAAATTGGCAAAAACCATCCACCTAAATTTAGGAAGCCATGGCTTAAGGCCTAGACCGATGAGACGTAAATATGAATAGCAATCGTTGAATAATAATAATTCCATATTTAGGATGTATACATACCTTAGGATAGCGGATGGATAGTTGACGTGTGTACTGCGAGTCGGGGTCCCCTGAATGTCCGTAGAACGGTATGGCCATGACGCGAGTCAAGCTGTCATTGAATTTAACGTACGCCATATTAGAGCCGTCTTCCGAAAACCACAGTGCCTTGTTTGATCCAAAGATTTCCTCTGGAAAAATAATATTACACTAAATAAAATAGGTAAATTTTTCATCAAAAATTCTATCCACTTGCATGATCAGTGCGATAAACTGACTCGATACTTGTCGTAGTTGATTTTTGGGGTATTATGTCGTGTTGTGCTTCCTCATACTTTAGCCAACGTTTCAGACAGCCTTGCGTATCTATTATCAGTGCAGATGGGCATATCCAGGCTGTCTGAAACATTGGCTAAAGGAGGAGGTAGCCCAATACCTCATACATAGTACCCCAAAAATCAATCACGATAATATTTTTAGCCATGAGAATCGCAAAACATATCTCACAATAAATACTCTAATTGATCAGAAGCTGATAAAATGGATTTATCTATCAGCACCTGTCATGTATTGTAATTATTGCCCTGTTCTACAATAAAACCTAAGGCGTACAGCTATATTAAGAAATGCAATTTGTTAAAATGATCTTTCAATTAAATAATTATATTTGCAGTTTCAGACTATTCTACTATACTGTTCTATAGTTAAATGAATGAGATGTCAATCTTTAGTAAAATTGTATGAGGAAATTTTATGGGCACATTTGTTTTTAGTTTGGATATGCGAGTTGTTATAGGCAAGTATACAACTAGTGGCAACTGTAAATAATTTTTTGAACGATGCAAAAATTCTCCTTTAGTATTTGATGAATGTAATTTCATTCTGTGATGCAATGTTTTTTCCAGGAAAGGGCTTCTAAATGTTGACTCATTTATTATCACTATTGTATTTGAATAGTTTATTAGATCCTGTTACTCTCAGGAAATGACAAAAGATAAACTCTTTATCTTGCATAGCATGCAAAACAATTATCTTGCAAAATTTGGTATGACATATGTGCCTAACATGTCAACGAAAGAATACGATTTTACAGTACAACTTGGTTTATATGTAATTATATTGAACATATCAGTAAATGTGTAACAATACATAGAAACAAGCAATCCCGGATTGCAAATAACTTGACAATATTTGAAAATCTCCTACTATCTTCCACTATCAATTACCTTCGTACACCCAATCTGCAACACCATTATAAATGGTTCCCGGTTTTCCATCACTAGATATCTGTATGGTGGCATCGTTCACAGAACTTCTATAGTAAATGTTGTTATTTTGAACAAACGCCAGAGCATTTCCTCGTGGACCCCAAACAGCCAGTTCTAAATAGGTTTCATTGGCATCAGGTGTAATTACAAGTTGGTCACCAGTTTCCAGAGATATGGCCACATATTGAGCAGTATAACTATGTCTGTAGAGCTGAAATAAACATAAAAGTTAGTAGATATTCAACAATATTACGCATGTCTATTTCGGCAGTTTTTATTAATAGTTTACTTCACTTCTGTTAACCTTTATTTACAGGAACAGCCGCTAATGGCTCACATGTGCGACAGCCGGATACGTTTTTACCCTAAGGTATGCGGGGCACAAGCCCAGGGAATCCCGGAACTCGTGCACATAGGCGGTGCTGCCGAGAGGCGAGTCTAGGGGGTATAAATCACCGGGCCCGGGGTTTGTGAAGGAGCCCGAGCAATCGCAGTGCTTACCTAATATTTATATAAATAATGGATGAAATAAATGTGTTAAGCTTAGTGTCAGACACAGATGTAATGTGTCGCCTTGGTCAAAGGCCGCAGTCAATTTCGTGGAAAACATTCGAGTCCAATGTTGGAATTTTTAGGTAAAATTTAAAAAATATCTGTTGCTATGGTGTTACTATTTGCGACGAAGCTTAAACCTGGCTTTTAAAGTTTTTTAACCTTTTAATTGCCGATCGAAAAAATAAATTGCTCATTTTGAAAATTATTTTTTTTGGGTTCTCTATTATACATAAATTCACCAGTTTAACGCTTGTACTAGTATCTGGACACTGCGTATATAAACACAATTAGCAAGAAGCACAATAAGGAGAAAGTTTGAGAAGTTATGTTTTATTGTATAGTTTGTTTAAATAATAATATTATGTACCTTTCTGTAACTCAGAGCCAGCAGTAAATACTTTTTATCAGCTGATAACTGTTGATCGAATGATGTTCCCAATATCTGCAAAAAAGTACTATTTTATGTTAAAAATTAAATTATTTTCATTACAATCAATATAAATTATTTTCATTACAATCAATAGAAATTATTTTCACTACAATCACTATAAATTATTTTCAATACAATCAATATAAATTATTTTCATTACAATCAATATAAATTATTTTCATTACAATCAATATAAATTATTTACATTACAATCATTAAAAATTATTTTCATTAAAATCAATATAAATTATTTATTTTTTCATGTATTCCACGAGGTAAAGCTGTAAAGCCACAAGAAAAGAAGGAAAATAAATTCTGACGAATATATGAAAAGAAAGGTTAATTTATGCAAATTGAAAACCTTTTTGGAATAAATTTTATGAAATTTATTTTCTGTCTTTTATCCTGGGGCATGAACGGCTTTACACCACTCTAGGGAGACAAGATCCAAGTATTTATATACATATAAACAAATCAGCACTCAATGGGCTAATATATTATTATTTTTCAAAGAGATTTGCTGGCCTATGCCATACACTGTTCAACATTTATATTTATGCAAGCAAATAATCTTCATATAAAATTAGGTTTGCATTCATTGGAGGAGATTGGGTAATGCTAAAAGATACTATTGTTTGAACATTTACTCACTTGGTTGTCATTTGAAAAAAGTATTTCCTCAGTGAAAGTTTGTACATTGTAAATAACGAGATTTCCTTCTTCGTCTATATAGGTTAGCTCGTCATCTGCAAAAAGCAATGTTTACAATTAGGCTCTTCATGTACAGAGATACTTACACGCTACGTGATTACAGGTTGCCTACTGATATGCTACACTTTAAAGCTGGTTTCCATCAACGGCGCTACCCGAATTATACTGAACTTGATCATTTTTTCAAGTGTAGCTGTGAAATTAATACGATGTCAAGCGAAAAAGACTGTAATATTGTTCTTCTTTATATTTACAAGCATAAAAATCGATCTAAAAGAAGATTTTCGGTTCACCTATATAACAATAATCATGGATATTCTCGAACCTCCAGAACAAATTTAACATTCAAATTATGTTCAAACGTCAAGTGAATGCATCTCGTATAGCTTGCTACCAGCACAGTCAGTAGCATGCAATTGAAGTCAGACGCATCGTGTCGTGTACGAACACTAGCAAAATAGTACGGCGGATACTCACAAGCGGCGCGTATGCTACGTGCACAAAACTCGTCGTATCTCTGTGTACGAATGGCCTTAGGGTTTGCATTGTAATAACATGACACATACATTCCTTCATATGAATCACATTATTACCCTCCTTGCAGTATAACTAAGACTACATTTTAGAGTAAAAATTGTGAATTGTTTGATATACACAATAAGAAACTTTATCTCTCCTACAGCACTGAAATCGTCCAATAATCAGCTCCTTATAAGGCGAAATTGAATAATATAATGCTACGTAAACATTTGCAATCCGAATCGGGAACCGCGCCTTGTAGGAAAGAAACGAATCAACCACAAGTGGCGTTTCACGCCATTTGCTGTTGGTTCATTCCTTTCCCATTATTCGAGGCTCGGCTCTCGTTTGTGTTTTGCAAATATATCCGTACCTTTAGAAGATTCTCTTTCTAACCGCAGTGTACAGGGAGGTAAAGTGCACAAACGACACCCTGTATATTACAGGCTATCAAGGACCTAGACTTGAAGTGAAATCAAACATTTCCCAAGGAAGCGTTTCTACAGACATAATATTCCTTTCGTATAGGTACTTTAAGCATATATTTTGGCATGGTTAGTGAATATTTTGACATTTACAATGCATTTGTACATTGATGACTTAGAGTTAAAACGGTGTATCTCCAATTTTGGTCAAGAATAAGAATAAGAGTATGTACTGAAATGTACTAAACAAAGCCTTTATTTTTTAATTCAAATATTGCATCTCCTAAATCTACTGTCCCAAAGATATAAACATATTAACACACTTCCGGCGCGAAGGGTAGTTATACCTTTTCCGCCAGTCTTACTCGATAATTTTATAAGAATATACCATATCAAAATTTTTGTAAGGGTCCTAACTATAAATATAAATTGTGAATATATGTATATGAATAAAAAATGTGATAAGTCTCCCATGTTCTTATCTTCTTTTCTCTTGTGTGGAGGAATATTTAATCAAAGGGAAACTATCTAAACCTGTAAAATAGGTACTAATAATAATAATCCTTGCACTGGAGATGCGGAAATCGTTAGGTTTTTGTAATGATTTGTGTGAATGTGAAAACCATTTTTTTTGTAATGTAATAAAATATGTATGTACATTTAACATCACTAAATGGCCCCAAACTGACTTGAACGTCAGTTTATAAAGTTATATTACAAAGTAGGCTTTAATTTCAGACAATACTTGTATAGTTGGGGCACACCACAGTGACTACTAGTTTAAAAAAAAAATTTCAAATGTAATATGTATTATTTTCAAAGATATGTCGGTTTAAAGCAAAAAGCACTTTCTCTAATGGGACACTATTTTCGCCCGCTTTAAGTGTGTTAAAATATATTGTAAATCCTCTATTCAATATTTTTATGCACATTTCCTTCAATAATATAACTAATCTCCATACTAAATTAAAGTCAATGTCAGAATATTATATTTACATCAGATACAGATACTATAAATGGAATCAAAATATAATTTTCAAAGATTGCAAAACTTTCAATTTCAATTGGTTGACTTAATACTGTCATTTATGGAGATACGATTTGCATGCGTGTTTACCTACTTTGATAGAGCATAGTTAGAATTACTAATAATGATGGTCAATAGGTCAACCATAGTTATGATAGTTCTAGTTACCTGTCAGCCATGTGGCATTGACTGAACAGGCTAGCCAGTGACCTCACACTTTAGGGTTACCGCCATGTTACGGGAATAGGGTAATGACGGTCAACCACACTTATTATAAATCTAGTTACCTGTCAGCCACGTGGCGTTGAATCTGTTAGGCGTCAGCTTGCCGTGCATGACATCCTCCAGCGTGATGGGCTGCGCCACGGGCTCCCCATTGCTCTCATCCTTCGCCTTGGTTAGGAGGATGCCCGCGGTCACGATGAGCGCCACCACCACGATACCTATAACGATGCCCGTCAGCCAAACTCGCCATTTTTTTCGATTTGACTTTTCCATCAATTCCTGAAAACAAAAAAAAAATTTGGTTAATTTCACTGCCAAAGAAAGTTTTGGGTCTCAGTATTCAGTCATACGGGATATGTTATAGTATGTGTATTAATATCCACTTTTTGGTGAAAATTTGTAATCTTGACGCCATTACGGAGAACCCAAATTTGAATGTGCAAAAATTAGTAACTAACTCACATCTTTCCAAAGATGTTAACATATTTCAATGCATTAAAACCAAATTTTCCAAGAGTTTTAAAATTAGCGAAAACAAGAGAAATCGTCGGTAAGGAACCCCTTAAAAAATATTGATATTCTATCAGCGGCCATCAAGCTCTTTGAATTGATATGTGCAGTTTTTATTTTTGATATTTTGAGGGTTCATACCGACAACTGATGCTGGGCTCCATAAAAACTAATACTTCAGGTGATTTCTCAAAGAGGGACGTATGGTTAAATTATATATTATAGGCACCTCAAAGATTTCATTTGAAAGCGTTGTTTAAAAGAAAAAAGGAAGAGGTATGACAGAGCTATCAGCAATGTGCTTATATCAGCAATAAGCCATATGAATATTTACATTTAGACTTTTACCATTCTGTTTTTCAAAGAAGTATATAAAGGTATATATATATTTGATTTTGAAATGTTGTGAATAATAAAAACTTTCTTTCGTTATTTAAATTTAAAAGTTTCCCTCTGTTGTACGATTTCATCCGACAAGCTTGTTGACAAGTATGTTCAGAGGAGTGCTTGTCTTCAGCTCAATAATTATTAGTTAAGTAATTAGCGTCTAGGCAGGGCCGGTCCTGAGCCAAACGGCGCCTGGCGCTAATAAAAACCTCACGGGCGTGATGTTGGTTGTTAAGTGTTATCAGCGCCATGGTTCCTTGGCGCCCGGAGGCATTATTGTAAATACCTGATGCATTACCCATTCGGGATATTTGAAGCAACAATAATTATATTATTGAACAATCAGCCTCATGAGAGTTGTCACAGACTTTCCTCGGATGTATGATGGCATCATAAGATGCCACATGTTATAAGAAAGGTCAAATGTTTGAAAAAATTCTTACCTATGGTAACAGCGTTTTTGATCGACAATATTATTTTATTTGTTTGGCAAAACTGCATGCGTCAAAATCTTGCAAATCGGATGTACTGTATTCATTCAAGTTTGAATTATGTAAAAGGAGCAGAGTTCGAAATCTAATGTAAAAAAAAACTTGTGAAGATTTGTAAAGGATAGCTACAAAATTAAAATTATTTCAGGTGGAAACAATTAGGTGCCAAAACAGTTTTATTCTCTAATACGGAGTAGTTTGGCCAACTCTGTCTCCGCAAACTTCGGGTTCCGCGTATTTGTATCCATCCATTCCTGAAAAGAAATGCCCGATACATCATTTAACCATATAATAGAATTTAAAAATTATCCTAATCTATCAAACACGCATAATCTTTACTAGAAAATACTTCGGAGCAAAATTATTTCAGCCGAATATCACAACCGTTAGAAGTTTGAAATTCTTTATTTTGAATTTTGACAGTTGACAGCATAAATAAACCACTTAGTTGACAGTAGAGGTGGGCAAAATTGATTGAATTAATTCCATGAATTAATTCAATCTTGTAACACAATCGATCTTATTCTCATTTTCAAAAGGAATTGAATCTTAATTCCTTATCGTTGGCATTTTTTTCTAAACATTTTACAATAAAATTATTTCATGATAATAAGGTAATAATTAATAATTATGTGCACTTTAAATGATTTAAATATTATAGTGTTTCATAGAAATCTAATTAAATATTATTACGGTACTATGGCGGCGCGCCGTGAAGTTTATATGTACCTACTGTGCCCTGTCACACTAAATCGCGTATCTAGAATCCCGCGTCCCGCGCCGTAATCCAAAAGACTCTTTTCATCGAGTCCCCAGTCAAGGAATTAATGAATTTATTCCGTTTTCAGTTGTGACGTCACGCGTCGTGACACAAATCCTATGTCCCATGTACCGAGTCTGTCCGGACAAGCGGTCAATCTCAATCTCAGGGAATAAGTGAAACAGGACAGAGACAGAGACACTCGAGACAGAGTTCCCAATTCCCTATTCGTTATCGAGTCCCTTTCGTTACTAGTTACAGGTCCGTCCGCACCGTCTGCAAGAACGCAAGTCATTGATGTCGCAGATAGACACAACACACTTACTAGTCAGAAGTTCCTAATTCATTGCACTATGTCAGCTGTCAATCGGTTCGTCGTTAGTTCCCGCGTGGCTAAACCTTCGATTTAAGTTAATTATTTTAACTCTGCTATAAAGTGTAAAGCTTACAAATACAGGTTTTCTAAGTAAAGTTATAAATGTACTTCTGCAATGTACAAAATAAATCCCTGTATTTGATATTTTTTGTGTGTTTATTTAAAATGTTTTTTTCAAAACGAACACATTTATGTGAATGCGAAAAAATGGTTCATTATTGCTTTCTTTAAGTTTCCTAAATGTGAGCAATCTAGCTACAAAACCAAAATGAAGTGTCGAATCAAGGAATTAAATGAATGAATTTAATGAATTAGTTCACTTGACCAGGTGAATAAGACTGAATTGATTCATTATTGTGAATGAATCTGCCCATGTCTAGTTGACAGTCAGCCTTTGCCATTGCCAGCTGAAGAAATAGAAACTCCCTAAGAACAACTAACAAAGGTGTTAAAAAATCCCTAGAAATGCGACAAACTCCTTAGATTTTAGGCAGTGGCATTATGATAATATTATTTTTCAATTATGCTAATACATATTTATATTCGTATCAGTGAGGCGTATTTTAAAATTATTGTATTGAAACGCAAAGGTGCGTAGTGAACACGTTTACCTACATTAAAATTTAAATTGAATTAATGCTCGCAGTGTTGAAAATTACACTGTATTATTCTCCAGGAGGTTATCTATAACATTTTCAAGTACCATTGCGGTCTAATCGTGTACACCAGTGTACACTCTCCGACTTGCCCTTTATCAGGAACTATAAGCGATTAGTTTCACAGTAGCCATTGCGATCCCTTTTTTTACTAGAAAGGACTATCATCCTATTTTTTCGAACATTGCTTCTTCATTCAACACGAGCCAATATTTTGAATAGCATTAGTAAAGTTGGCATTATGTAGCATTCTTTATTTGATTTGCTATAGAAGTTGTAGTATAGTTCACGCGAAAGGAAAGATGATTTAGCATCTAATGACATGTGTCACATAACCAAAATAATCCATAGACCAACTTTAAAAACAAACCCAGCCTAAGAACTAAGAACCTATTTGGTATTAAATAAGAACTAAGTTCTTAGATTGGGTTTATTTTTTAAAATTAACCGAAACTAAGAACTTTCGGAACATTACAGGGTTAGCACACTGTGGGTGCGTTTCAGTATTACACATACTTCTTAGATACGAACAAATCGTTTATAATAATTTATTTCTCTATACTTCTAAAACCACCAGCATCCCCAAAGATGACATAGGCCCTGAGGGAAATTATTCTCTTCAGGGCCTCCTGTGTGGAGTTAATATAAAAAAATAAAATAAAAAAAAAACCATAGTATACAGTGCTAGTACACTATGGGCGCATTTTGGCGTTGTATACTTTCAAAATAAGCATCAGTGAGGTGTGCAAGCCGATTCTCAGAATTTGGTTTGCATTTCCTTTGCACCGTTCAAAAAACACAAATATTTCATTTATTTTTCGCGAACCGGCCGTACCGAAATCTCCCTATATTGGATAACAAATTCCCTACTATCTTTCCTGGATCTCCCTGTTTCTACTTAGATAGGGATTTCTCCCCAGACAAGATATGACAGTTGAGTTGTAAAATAGCGCCGCGCTGCTGAAAAGCGTGAAGCTTTTTAAAACAATGGACAACAAGTATAGACTCCTACGTATTATGGCAATGGGCAATTCAGGGCCGCCGAGAGGGCACGTTAGCCAAGTCCGAAACTTGGGGCCCGGGCCTAAGGGGGGCCCGGGACGGGGCCCGGATATTTTACTAAAAAATGCCAATGACACTAGGAACGGACGTGGGCCGGGCGCCCAGGCCCGCACGCTCCGTAGGCCCAACTGTCAGAGCGTGTTCACACATAACACACAGCTATAATATGCGAGGGATAGCGTATTTCGGCATAACGTTCGCCGTACATTCCAAATTGGAATATATGGCGAGCGATATGCTGAATTACGTCATCCCACGCATGTGTGTGAACACGCTCTCAGAGCGTGCCACTCACAGCTCAAGCTACAAGCACGCCATGCCGGCCGGCCCGCTGTGGGAGGGGCGATGCAGCCGCCCGCCGCGCCCCCGCTCATACTCACCCCCGGGCCCTACCGACCCGATCGGCAGACCGTCGCGTCGGCAATCCGTCGGCGACAGTCATAGCGGAATAGCTGCGCGCTGAGTTTGGTATGGTTTTATGGTTTAGTCAGGTTAAGTAGTGTTTCGTTTGAACTGTTTGAAGTAAAGTGATCGTTGTGGCGTTGAGTCATTGTGAAGTTTTAAGTGAAGAACGAAGCGACTCATTCATATAACACTAATAATGAGCTATCGCTATCAGCACAAGTCAGGGGCCTTGAAAAGAAAGGAGATGGAGAAACGAGAAACGTTGTCAAGAAAAGGTCAGAAAACATGTGATAGTTTTTTTATTAAAAGTTCTTCCTGTTCTAGTTCTAGCACAAGCCAATCGTTTACAAATTCTAACGCCCAGCTGGAGCCTGATAACATACTCAGTTGTGTTTCAGACGAAACTGTCCCATCTTCTTTCCATGAAAATTTAATTATTGATAAATCTGATGTAGATGAATTTGAACTGAATATCTCACAAAACCCTGACAACGACAAGCCTTCGCCTCTATTGTATGATATTGGCGTAAACGAAAATTTGAATTTTCAAATACAAGATGTGAATGAAGCTATTCTCAATGGCACATTTTTTAAACTCCCAATCTGTTTTCCTACTGACTTTGATGGGAACTATTTCCCTCCCTCAGCTTTATATTGCACATTAAAGAATGGGGAACAAGTAAAAAGAGATTGGTTGGCTTGAAGTGAAATTAAAAATGCTTTGTATTGCTTTCCATGCCGTTTATTTAGTAAGTTGCCATTGGCAATGAGATCTGTATTGGCATGCCCTGAGGGATATAGTGGAGATAAATACTCTTGGAAGAGGGTTCATGACAAACTGAACCCCCACGAAAAAAGTGCAAATCACAAATCATGCTACATTCAGTGGCGAAACTTAGAAAATAGCTTACTTAAGAACAAACCAGATGTAAAAACTTACCTCACAGAAGCTATTAAAAAAGAAGCTGCCCGCTGGCGGGCTATTTTAAAAAGGATTCTGCATGTAATTTTATTTCTGGGCGAAAGAGGGCTGCCTTTAAGAGGAGACTCAAATTTGGTTGGTGACCCTAGAAATGGAAACTTTCTAGGAATATTAGAGCTTATCGCCCACTACGATTCTATTTTGCACGCTCATTTGACAAAAGTACAACAATCGCAGGCAGAAAAAAAACGACTCCAAGTTCATTACCTTTCAATGGAAATTCAAAATGAGTTTATTTTGAGCTGTGCAAACAAAGTTGTCCAGACAATTGTAAAGGAAATCAATGAGGCAAAATACTTCTCTGTCATAGTTGACTCAACTCCTGACTCGGCACATATTGAACAAACCGTGTTTATTTTCCGATATGTTACTAGTTACCTTGAAGGAGAAGAAAACGTTCACAAAATTAACGAGAGGTTTTTCAAGTTTGTCGACTGCAGTAAGAAGACAGGAGAAGCAATCGCAGATTTAATACAGTCTACACTTAAAGAGCACGATATTCTACTTAAGAACTGCAGGGGACAAGGATACGACAATGCGTCTAATATGAGTGAGATATACAAAGGTGTGCAGAGCAGAATCTTAGCTGATAACCCACTAGCATTATATTCGCCATGTGCTGCGCATAGTCTCAACTTATGCGGAGAAGAGGAGGCTCAATCTTGTGTAGAGGCTATCACGTTCTTCGGAATCGTCCAAAAGTGCTACAATGTATTCAGTTCAAGTCCACAAAGGTGGGAAATTCTCCAAGAAAACATTGGGTGTTCGCTTCATTCTCATTCTAAAACAAGATGGTCTGCAAGAGTTGATAGCGTGCGGCCTTTTGCTGCTCATATTCCTGGACTGAAAGTTGCTCTTAGTAAGATTAAAGAGCTTTATCTCACTCCTCAAACTTTGGCCGAAATTAAGGGCATTGAACAGTATATGAATACATTTGAATGTCTACTTATGTCTACGACATGGTTTAAAGTGTTGTCCGAAATAAACTCCTGGAGTGTAGTTTTGCAAGCGAGACAAGCAACTCTGGACGTGGAAGTTGTCAATTTGCAACACTTAGTTGAAAACCTATCTACCCTTCGTTCTAAGTGGACTAGAATATTAGAAGAGTGTAAACTTGTAGCTGAAAATATTGGAATTTCACAAGAACTCCCAAAAAAAAGAAAAAAGACAAAAGTTTTGGCTGATAAAAGTCATGAAAAACAGATTGATTGCCCAGAAGAGAACTTTAAAATTAATGTTTTTTATGTGTTGTTTGACAGTGTCATTGGAAACTTGACCCGAAGATACAAAGCTGTCAACAATATTAATGAATTGTTTAAGTTTCTTTGGCAATACCCAAGTATGACTCAAGAAGAACTAAAAGAAAGGGTGAAAAACTGGTGTGATCTCTATAAAACTGATGTATCTGAAGAAGAAACGCTTTTGGAAATTGAACACTTAAAAACTATTCAACCAGGAAACTTTTCAGAACATTTAAATCCACTGCAGTTACTAAATACTCTTTCAAACCAAAAACTGTCAAATCTCTTCCCTAATGTAGTAATTGCCATTCGAATTTTCTGTACTCTGCCTGTAACAGTTGCGGAAGCAGAAAGATCTTTTAGTTTGTTGTCTAGAGTGAAAAACTTTTTCCGTTCCACAATGGGTCAAGAACGTTTAACAAGTTTGGGAATGTTATCTTTAGAAAATGGTCTGGCCAGAAACTTGGATTTTAATGATGTTATAACTAGCTTTGCAAACAAGAAAAGTAGAACAGCAAAATTTTAGATGACAATTTTTATTTGCCTATATTATTTTTTATGTCTATATTAATAAATCCAATGTAATATACTTGTAAATTATAATAATAATAAGAATATTATAAAATTTGATTTTGTTAAAATCAGCACCATAACCATTATACCTCTAAAACACGTACCGACATCTAAATTGTACGGGGTTCTCTTCACATCTGTCAAAAATTCAAACCAAATGAATAGTTCGCAGAGAACAAACAATAAATCTAGTGAACGAATTCAAAAATTCGCCTGAAATCAAAGTGATGCCATATAAAAAAATTAAATCATTGTGGAATTTTACAAAATTAATAGGAACATTTTCAGTAGACGGGACATTTTCATGTAGTGACGACACGAGCTCAAATAATGGATTTATTTATTTAAAAATAAAAATAAATGTACATTTCTACAAAATTTTACTAACATTTTCGTAATCTTAGTAAAAAGATCTATCCACACGATTTTTTCCAAGTCGTTATGAAATCCATGCAAGTGGCCTATTGAATTGTAAATAGTGATGGCGATTTTTCTGGAAATTTTAGGCCGGATTCTTCCCAAAAAAGATATCTTTTTGCCAATTTTCTTTTGGGTATATTCGGCATGTCTATTGAAGTTTAGTTTGGAATCTAATATAACTCCTAAGTATTTGATTTCAGTAACATTTTCAATAATTTCACCATCAATTTTAATTTTGCTTTCACTGAATGTCTTCTTATTTCCAATCACCATACATTTTGTTTTTAATTTAAGCTTATTTATTTTTAGCCATCTTGATACATCATCTAGTTCATTATTTAAAATATTTATTAGTTCTTTATAGTTATCTCCAATTAAGTATATAAGTGTATCATCGGCAAATAGTCGTACTTTGCATTTTGAAAATATTTTCACCATGTCATTAATATAGACTTATAGTATGAACAATAGGGGTCCAAGGATCGATCACTGCGGTACTCCTAATTTATTTTCCATTGGTTTTGAAAATTGATTATTTATTTTTGTTACCTGTTTTCTGTCTTTCAAATATAATAATTTAATTTAGCCTCAAGATATCTTGATTAACGAAGAATATGTAAATACACACAAACAAGAAACACAAGTATTTTATTTTGAGTATTCACCATAACTTTTTAAACATTTCCATTGAATAATTATGCTAAATTCGAATGATTGGTATAATGGTATAAGAAAAGGTAATGAAGTAGTATTCCTAGCAGTAGCAGGTAAGCATGAACTTATTAATTGTTATCTCACCCCCCCCCGGTAAGTTGTGGGGAGGGGGCCCGGTATAGTCTACTAGACTTGGGGCCCAGATTAGCTGTCGGCGGCCCTGATGGGCATAATCGATGAATCGATATGTTTGACCATCGAAATATTTCGATTCATTGTCAAAACGGAATAAATGGATACGGACAAATTGATTCTGTCAAAAATCAGTCGAAATCACAGTCCGAGAAAATAGTTTTGAAACGTCATCGAACAAGGAATTGATTCTGTCAGAATTCATCGATTTCAAAGCAGTGACGTCATTCGTCAGAATTCATCCGAAAACCTTAGGTAATCGATTCTCAACTCCGAGAAACGTCGAAAATACCCGTTTTGTGTTACGTACTACCTAATATGATTTGAAATGCATTTGGGATTACGCAATTATTATTTGCCAATTGTCGACTTTTGGAATGATAGGTATTATTATTATGCTAAGTTAACAAACGTAGCAAACCACTTAGGGTGACCTGTGGTATATTATAAATGGTTCCCAGGGCGGCAAAACCCATACCCGCCTCCCAAATTGAAATAAGAGTCCAAACTGTCCGGAGACAGATCGTTTATGGCTTCCCCAAATAGAGTAATTATGTTATGAGGTTGAAATGGAGATAGGAAGAAAAATGTTATGAAGTACGTGTCAATGGTAACAGAATAAAACAGAACATGATAAATAAATACATAAAATAATAGGTTAGGTGTTTTTTTCATTGCTCTGTTATGTCTCTGGCTATTGAGATCTGGTCCGCACACTCGGCTGAAGCCATTTCAATAAACGTTTATAGTCTGATCGACGGTCTATCTAGAGTAGGAGAAGTGATGTTAAATTATATGATATAGGTATATTATATTATGGCATACCTGTTGTTCTTGTAGAATACTCGCATAAGCTACTAAGTCGATGTGTCGGAGTAAAAGCGGACTTGATATTTCCATTGCATTATCTCTCTTCACTAACATCATTGTCTTGGAGCACCAGAACAATACGAACAATGGATTCAATAAGCTTTGCTTAAACGTCTGATTGATTATGTAACAATAACTGGATAATTAAACAGTTTTCAAATAATTAATTTATATTATGATTATAATATAATTTTCAACACTTGATTTACTTCCAATCGGTCCAATTTCACCTTTTTACGAACATCTTCACATTGAAACTGTGATTTTATTTTTGTTACTAATAAATTTGAGGCATAAACTAATGTTATAAATTATTTTTATTTTTTAAACTTTTAGGGTAAGTTGTTTGACTAACCGTCATAAATCTTATCATTTTGATTATATTTTTATATTTGACGGATTTTAGTAAGCCGTTAGTTAGTTAGCAACTGCTGTTAAACAACTGACCCTTAGTTAGATGAACCCATAAAACTTTATGATTAAAAAACTTCACTTATTTATTAGAACTAAATATTACATTTTAATATTTTCTGAACTTTTTTTTGTGTTTAATAAAACTTTATAACTGTTTTTTTATTAAATATTTTTATTATTTTTACGTAATTATTCCATGATATATATAATTTTTCAATTTGTTATTAACTTTTTAAGCCTACACAATTTACAGACCCAAAATTGCATTATACGGTTAATAAGATAATATTTTTTTATCTAGTCTAACAGAAAATCCCTAGAAGTGTGGATCTGTACCGATTTGTAAGAATGCTGTTGTCGCTATTTTAAGTATAAGACCTCTCGACTCCAAGACCCTGTCAGGCCTATGAAATTGATAATTTCTTCAATGAAGAATTTCGACGTTTGAAAAGCCAGATGATTTAGCCAAATACACGGGCAGGGCCGGCTCTGATCCAAGGTACCTATTATCAGCGCCTTGGCTCCTTGAAGCCTTGGCAAGTAGGCGGCCGGAGCGGACTGCTCCAATTGCACCTGTTCACCTGCTCACAACACACTTCTCTCGGTTCATCTGTTCGGTGATTTATAGAGTTACGGGTCACATTATGCTGCGTCTACATTTGCGAGCTGAAACGCGAGCCGAGTCTCGAATTATAGGAAAGAAACGAAGAAACCGCAAGCGGCGTTTCTTGCCATTATAATGGAAAATTATTTACAATTTTTTCTGCCATATAATTAATAACTGCATTGTCATAATCTATACAATAAACCTCAATAATTTATCGGCACTAAATTGAACTAGAATGATAATAATCTATAATTGTTACTTCAGTCTAGTAACTAGACTGACACCATAATATAATCATTGATAATCGAATCTGGATAACTACTTACGTTAGTTAGTTACTCTAGTTAGATTGAGTAATGTCATAGAAATGAAAGTTCACCGCGAATTTTACCGCTTTCAAAGATTACAAAACTTCGTCGAATCGACTACGAACAATTTTTTGTAATCTCATTCGGCAGTATCAAAGTTTGGTGCACATTTTTCATGCATCGAATTAAAGGATTAACAACGTCGAATCAACTCAATGTACCTACAAATTCTAATATTATTTTTTAGTTTTATTTTATTTATCTACCGGCTTTATATTTGACTTTTGTGGATGTTTTAAACATTTTACACCTTCTGTAATAATGATTATTTTCACATGATGGGTAGGTACTGATTTTTCCGACATTTTTTCCTACACTATTAATTTTTATAAAATATTTTATTATCAACATATGCTATTTTTATATAAAGTAAATACCAAATTAGTACATTAACACAATTTTTTATTTATATTTTTGCGCTTATCCGAATCGACGGTTTGTGATATTATTATTAGGTTACAAACTTAAACACGAACACGTTAAGAATTTCGCGCTTCTTTACCAACGCTGTATCTATTGATCGTGGGTAACTAGCAACTTTATCTCATATTAAACCCAACCATTGGAAGTATGCAATTCGATTGTTGAATGTAACAACACTATCAAAGACAATGCGACTTCGAAAATTACAACAATGGAGGTTGGATACGTCAAGTGAAAAAGGCAGAGATAGCGTGTGTAAAATCACGACCATTCCGAGCGGCACAAAGGAAAGAATGGATATTTTATTATGAAATAACTTTGCAGATAACACAAAGGTTGGACAAAGAGGTTCATAAGCAAAATACACACGCACAACTTTATCTTTTACATAAATATTGAAATGTATTACGTAGGTGCGAGTACCTTTTTAGTCTCTCACAGGTGTCTATTGCGCAATCTATGAAGTAGATAGTTATTTAGTTCTTCCTATGGCTGCCTGTAAAATTAAGTTTGGCAAGCAATGAACTTATTGAATATTAGAAAATTGTACAAATGTAACATATGTCTTTTAATCTACCAAATGCGAAATGGACTAATACACACGAACACATCATTAAAACGTCACAAGTACACAAGACAACATAATAAATTGTACACTAAAACAGTTAAGACTGAAAGTGGTAAAAGAAGCATAGGCCATGAGGGTATACACATTTACAATCTTTTTCCCGATAGCCCGAAAACAGAAAATAGAATAAATAAATAAAAACTGTTCAATCTTAAGATAAGTAAACAAAATTGTAATGTCCCATAGTGTAGAATAATTGTTAAGATAAGATATTAGTATTATTGTTATATTTTGTAAAATTATTGTTAATATAAGATATATTTTTTTTACCTGACAATATTTAAAAATCTCTTACTACTACCACATTAATAACACACGATGCCTGGGTGGGACCCAAACGCGTTGCCCAATCATCCACTGACCACATTATTTATTGTTGTTATATTATGTAAAATTATTGTTAAGATAAGATCTTATGTATTAGTGTTATATTACGTAATTAAATTGTTGTTAAGATAAGATATTATGTAATATGTATTAATATTATACAGCTTTCATATATGTAGTTAGAAAGCGAAATATGTATATTTCTATAACTATAATAAGAAAAAGTATTTCAAATTTCATTTGAATTAAATGTATGTATTTTATTGTTCCATTGCTAGCTTGTGATGATAAAGGTTAAGTTAGGTGAGGTTAGGTTAGGTATGGAGGTATGAGGGAGGAGAAGCTGGGGAAGTATAGGTATCGCAACGAGAATTGACCGTAACACAGTACTTAGACAGATGCGTTGCTTGAATACAACATTTAAAAACAACTAGTTCATTGAGAATTTTTAAAAGCCAAAATTTAATAAATTTATCAACCATCCTCCCCTTCCCCTTGCCACCCACCAGGATCACCCCTCCCGCCCCTGTTGAACGCTAAAGCTACTGCATATGCACCAAAACACACAAACTCCAAATCGTGATGTTTGGGTCAACTCTAACTGCGCAACTGATACTTATTCATCGAACTATTTACAGATCTATTATCTGAACGCAGCCAAGGTCAATTCAAGCAATCCAGGGTGATATTCATACGGAAATTCCGGAAAATTCACAGTCCGTGAGGTATTTTCGAATTCAGAAATCCCCCTCCCCCCGCTCCCTCACCTATCCTCCAACCGATAATATTTAATTTCGACAAGTTTCTAATTATAATAGTTATTTCGAAATTACAAAGACACGAATTTCACATACCAATATTATACAAGAATGGCAGAATTACATAATATTGATGTACATGTATTGATGTACATGGACGAAATTACACATGAAGAGAAATCTACTTACTGTAATACCTACACACTCACACACACACGTCAAAAACCTAACTTAATTACTTATCAATATGAAATTAATTTAGCCCACAACTATGAATTTCATACCTACCTATGAAAAACAGACTTTTTTGACGTGTGTAATTTAAACAGATGTAATTCTCTTCAAGTGTAATTCCTTCCGTTGTGTAATATTGATAGGTAAAAAGTATAATAATTTCAATATCTCTCCAAATATTAAATCCCCAAAGATCAAAAATTTTCGTTGTATTTTTACAAAATACCTACGGAGATTAATTGGAAGTACACAACGATTAAAACGAATGATTTGGAACATAATTTTGTTATATTAATATTTTGGAAACGATGTTTAAAATACATCCACCTTTTCTATAAATCTTTTTTAATAGAATCATGAAGATTTCTCAGAAAACGCAAGTGATTAGTTTGATTTCTCACTGGGAAAACCCGTCAGAAAAACACTGGTTATACATAATTAAATTTAAAAAATAATGTGTCGCATTTCCTAAATAACTATTTATGAGCAGAAAAAAAATAATAGGAATAATTAAAATGTTTACCTACTAACTTTGATATTTAATTTTTATAGAAATATAAAATAATAAAATATATGAGTCCGACCGACAAATTACTCTATTATTTCTTGCAATTTTGGGGACGGCTTTGGGTACCGCCGCCCCGGGAGCTATTTATTGGCTAATTAACAACTCAGGCAGGGCCGGCTCTAAGCCAACGGCGCATGGAGAGAATAACATTTTCAAAACCAGTAGACGCGCAGGAGCATCGGGTGAGGTGTGTTCAGGATACACCTGCCCACCAGCTGCGTGGCATGCCAACTGGTCTCTTGACCCAACGCCTTGCGCTATCGTGGAAGGGGTATATTCATATGTCCGTCACTCCTGGATACACTGATCCCTAGATTCCTTCATACCTGTTACCTTCCCAGAACTTCTATACCTTCATTTCCTTTAAAAGGACCATCCACACAGCATCCCAAAAGGTGGCCTGAGGGAAATTATTTTCCTCGGAGCCTCATATGTGGGGTTTAATATAAAAATATAAATAAAATCAAATTCATCTTTTGGATACTGTGACCTGTGACATTTTACAATGTCATCAAAGTTCTTTAAAGACAGGTTACCTGGGTAACTGGGGCTTGACAGATTAATTGGCAAACCACATTCGCGAGCTAAAGCTATTTTTGTTGCGGTTTCGGTTCTTATGCCACTCATTTGGTGTTTATAACTTAAGAAATCCGTGTTTTCCTTGTTTAAACATAAAATCTTATGATCTTACCTAATAAGACTTGCTTGATAAGTAGGTATCTAGGGGGAAAATCAGTGTTAAGACCAATGGTGTAACATCGAATTGCCGTAATGACGCGCTTCCAAACAAAAATCTTTCTAATAATCAGAACTAGAAAAATCATGACGTGTAGAATGTGGTTTTCTAAGAATATTATATCCAAAACATACCAACTAATTAAATTTTTACAAATAATAAATAAATGATAAATATTTAATTTTGAACATAGAGATTCTGAACACTTCGTACTTAATATTTTTAATTAATTTAATTGTAAAGTGGTAGTTATATTACATTAGAATGAACGTAACATTATACGACGTGTACGCAGATGGCCACACACTAATTAACGTATAAGTGAAGTAGACGTCTTTGATTATGCCTTTTAATTCCGTCACACGGAGAAACATGAGAATTGCAAAGTAATGTAAAATCTCTTCAAATTATGCATGTTAGGGTATGTTAGGTTATGACTCTAGTAACCCAAAAGTCACGAGCCGGCACTGCTTATAACTAATATATTAACCCTTGTTGTTGTTCTATTTTCTTGTTGATATATTGGAATTTGTTTTTAACTGTGTTTTAAATTATATTTTTTTCTATTCAATTTACTATTACTATTATATCTAACTATTCATGACGCATGCTTATTCGGGAACCTATAACTAACATCTTTAATGAAATTCAACTTGGGATCTTAGTAGATATTCCATAAAATATAATAAAAAATTTCTAATAAGATTCCAAGTTGAATTTCATTAAAGATGTTAGTTATAATGAAATTCAACTTGGAATCTTAGTAGATATCCCATAAAATATAATAAAAACTTTCAAATAACTCACTATAGTAAATATAGGTATTCTATTTTTGGAATAACTTAAAGAATAAAACCTCAAATTGTAATATTTAATTATTGAAGACCATTGCCCCGGCAAGGCAAGGGTCCTGAGTTCCAGTCCTAGATGTGACCGTAGATATCCTTTTCTGATTTTTCTGTTTCAATTTTCGTTTGGGAATCGCTAATATTGTCTTTTTTTCAATTTTCAATTCAATTTGGTTATTCCTTTAAAAACATTACAAAATTACATTTTATTTCGTTTTTAAGTACATTTGTAAAATGGTATTACATAATAGTTAGCGGTGTATAAACTATACCAGCATCAATAGAGCTTGCCTTTTAAAGGCAGCTTCACCGATGCTAAATATGTCGATATCCGAATTAATTCTGTTCAACAGCAAGACTGCTCTCCCCACCGGCATGACCATTGGCAAGTTGGTCCTGCAGGCCGGGAGATAAAACAGTCTATGCTGTCGGTGACGGAGATAACCATCAGGAACATAGAGACTAATACTCTCCATGATAGTCGGATTTTCAAACCATCCACGAATCAGTTTGAAGAAGTGTGATACAATATGCACATCTCTTCTGACCCGTAGATGGTTCATACCGAGCATGCCCAAGAGAAAGTCAGTAGGATAGAGCCACGGGTAGTAGCCATACTTCCTCAGGTAGAGGAATCTCAGAAATTTCTTCTGTACTCTCTCCAACATAAGGGAATACTTCACCTGATGTGGGCTCCAAACCACCGACCCACTCTCAAGCCTACTCCTAACCAACGCAATGTATAGCACTTGGAGAACCCGGGTGTCTCTAAAATTCATCGCAGTGCGTAGGACGAAGCCCAGCATTTTCAGTGAAGCACTACACGTCATTTTGATATGAGTATGAAATGTCAGCCTACTATCAAACATGATGCCAAGATCTTTCATAGTGGAGACACGTTTTAAACTTCGGGCATTCATGGTATACCGGTAAAACCAAGTATGACGTGCCCGTGTGAAAGAAAGAATGAAACATTTAGAAACATTGAATTCGATCCGATTCCGTTTACTCCAGTCAACAATTCTATTAATATCCGATTGGAGTCGAATGCAGTCTTCTAAAGTTTTAATTTCCAAGAATAGTTTTAGGTCATCAGCAAAAAGAAGTGACCTGGAATGCAGAATATTTTCTGTAATATCGTTAATAAAAATCAGAAAGAGGAGCGGTCCTAAATTAGAGCCCTGTGGAACGCCTGATAGCACAAGGAATAATTTTGACAAGAATATTCCATGAGATACAAATTGCTTTCTTCCAGTAAAATAGCTTGCAAAGAATATGAGAAACCGTAAAGAAAAACCTATAGTTGACAATTTATTTAATAATATGTCATGGTTTACGGTATCAAATGCCTTCGAGAAATCATTATATGAGCAATCTACTTGGTAGCCCTTATCTAAAGATTTGGAAATATAATCTGTGAGTACCAGTAGGTTAGTATCTGTTGATCGACCTTTTCTAAACCCATGCTGTTCCGATATTAAGAAAGGCTCTACTTGAAACAGCACATGTTTATGAATTATCGATTCGAATAACTTAGCCGGGGCGGAAAGTATTGCCACTGGCCTGAAATTTTCGACAGATGTCTTTGATCCACTTTTGAAAATGGGACAAATTTTTGAGACTTTCCAGGAATCAGGAAATATACCAGTATCTAAAGATAGGTTGAATATAAAACTTAGTGGCATTTTTAAAAATTCAACGCATCCTTTTAAAAAAAATACTGGAAGAAAGTCTGGCCCAAGTGAATGTGTATGTTTCATGTTATTAATTGAAGATTTAACATCTGATTCGTCTATATGACTTATATCAATGTTTTGGGCTCCCTTCACATTCATCTTGGAAGCAGAAATGGGATTTAGTAATGGAGGCTCATTACTGTACACTGATTGGAAATGAGTTGCAAATGCATTGGCTACATCCGCTCCTCTAACTTCCCGATCACCATGCATCATGATGTCAGTTATACCACCATCCTTGCGCAGTGATTTTACGTAGTCCCAAAATGCCTTGGGATCATGCTTGATATCACTCTCTATTGAGTCGACATACGTTCGGAATGCTATATGAACATTTCTTCTAACAACTGCTCTGAGATTACTGAACATTTTATACTCATTTTGGTCACCAGTAGCTTTCCATTTTTTATGGTGAGCATGTTTTTTCTCAATGCTCCAGATGGTATCTCTAGTGAACCACTTCGGATATCTACGTCCACCTCTGTTGGGAGGTTTCCTAGGGAAACAAGCGTCAAATACATTATAAATACATGAATAAAAATGGTGTAGCGCCTCATTAACGGTATCGAATTTAGAAAGTTCCTGCCAATCCAATTGGCTCATCATCTGATAAAGTTTGACAAAATCACCCCTACTAAAAATCCATCCCCGCAAAGTGCCGTCTGTAGTTTTAGGTAATTTGGTAGTCTTCGGAGGCTTTTTACAAGAATACCGGAACTCTAATGCGGGGTGATATTTGTCCTCATATACGAGGGGAGAATCGCTATGTATGACATTTAATTCAATGTTACACAAAACGAGATCCAACATCCTCAATTCAGAATTGGGAATACCATTATTCTGGGTGAGCCCAAACACTTCACATAAAAAATTGAGGTCATTTTCAACATCCTTGCCGCTACGCGCTGAATGGATGTTGAAATCTCCCAAAACAATAATATTCCTTCCTCCGAGAAGATCCACGTTTCCGTGAAACTTATCGAAGAATAGTTGATATGTTTCCAGAGTTGATGCCGGTGGAAAATATATTACACATATAAAAGTAACAAAGAAATCGATTGTAATTTTTATCCACAAGTCTTCGATGTCAGCTTCGATGTCAGTCTTCAATAATTACTTAATATATTCTACTTGCCTTTTAATTTAACAGATTTCCTAAGATTAATTATTTTAATTGTGATTAAATTGAAAAGACTTAAAAGGACTAGATTGGTTTATAATCCTAAATAGTTCTCACAGAACCTATATAAAATCTTATTGTGATAATACATTTTCAATTTTCTTAATGGATTTCATTTTCTATGAATTCGTAAAGTCTTTCTGATTGATTCGGGCAAAATTTGGTAAGGTCGTCATACGTTTTTGAAGCTAGAAGTAGTTTGGTAAGTTTTTAGATTCTCACGGCCAAAAGCATTTTTGTTGTTTGTTTTTGGGGTGTTATGCCGTGTTGCGCTAACTCCTTTAGCATCTTCGGATCTACCGGATCTGCCCTGATGATGGACACTGCAACGCTGTCCGAAACGTCGGCTAAAGGAGTTAGCGCAACACGGCATAACACCCCAAAAACAAACAACTAGAAGTAGTTTGTTTCATTTTTTTCAAATTTCTTTTTAATTGATGATACACTTGCAGTATTTATTGCAGGCCGCTTCCTGATAAACTTTTTGTAAATTCGTAATAATATCGGAACACGTTTTCATGCACCTGCATTTGTCCTTATAATATACAATAACGAAATACGAAAATATGATAATTTTTATGAACACGTGTTCCGACATCGTGATAACATATTCGTGTTTTACTGAAAGTTCATTAAGAAACCTATAATAATGTAAAATATATATCACGTAAAAGCCCACCAGGACGTTGAAATTAATAAATAAATTTGAAGAGATTCTTAATAAATTAGAAATATTTTATATCAGTAAGTTTTCTCCTTGCAGAAGCTACCAGTAAGAGACTAAATCGAAACATTATTTTGCAAGAAATTGAAACTGAATGTTCGATTCAACTATTCTGAGAACATCAACGTTTGAGCCATTATTTAAGTAAGTAATGGGCAGTTATGGGAGCCAGATGAATAAAATTAATATTTGTGATTATTTTTACTCTGTCTACCGGATTCTACCGGCACATGTACGAATCACATTTGAAGAGTAAACCGAAAGAAAGATCATTGTCCGTTCAAGTTAGTTTTGGGATTTTATATTAAAACTTTTAACTAATATCCTAATGATATTTTGGCATCACTACAATTACTAACATATAAAAAATTATTTTCTATGGACTATGTTCTTTTTTCGGCAAACGTTCGTAGACATTTTTTTAATCTATATATTTTTCTTTCAAATCTCATAGTAGGGACAAAGACTAAGGTCGGGTTGTTTCGAAGAATTTGAATAATTCATCAAACTTCAACGTTCATTTTCGGATTTTGTGAAAGTCTTATTCAAGTTGTGTTATTATACCATTAAACGATAGTAGACTAAATTTTCTACTGTTTGAGCCCAAAACCATCTCTATAACCTTAGTAGTTTCCAAAACACATCTTTTCAAACGTTCATTTTCTGGTTTTGTGAAAGTCTTATTCAAGTTCTCTTATTAAAATATATTTGCTTAGCAGAAAAGCAATATTAATAGAACTTGAAAAAATCTTTCACAGAACTTGAAAATTAATTTTGAAATTTTAAGAATTTTCAAATTCTACGAAACAACCCATCCTTACAGTTTGTTTATGTACGCAGGTCGATAGCATACAAAAAATTCTACCAGACGATACTGTTAATCTCATTTTCGCCTTGACTTGCACATTGATCATTCTTTCACCTTCCGCTTCATTTGTGGCAAAAACATCTATTCAATCGTTTTTGTCGATAGCAAGTTTACTCTGCCAATAGGTATTGTATGGTGGTTTAAATGTGAATAAACATAATTAATCATTTCTATAGATAAATTCGCTAGATAGACAAAAAAAATATTATTAAAAATATGGCCTACCTGTAGACAAAGTGGCATCAGGTTCGATGACGAATAAACGTGAATTTAATTATACCTATTTTTTCGCTCTTAGATTAAAACTTATACTTATTTCTCTCAATTGAACTGAACTTGATATAATTTCTTCAATACACTGAAAATTAAATAAACAGAACTGGAAGAAATTTCTCAGAACTGAATTTAAGTTAATTTCTCTCAATATCACTGAAACATTGCATATATTTCTCGCACAAATCATATAAAGATATATTTTTAAATCACAATGAGTTTTCACTAAAATCTCGCAAACTTCGTACGATTCCTAATACACTCCCAAAAACGTGTGTTCTTCACGTTAATAATTTGACTAATTTACACTATTTCGTAAGAATAAAGAACGCGTGCCATTCCGCAATCAAAATCACACACTACCTTCTTCAAAGAGCGGATCAGAGAGAACTGGACTTACGTACGACGACGAACAAATTCTGACTTTCGACGTCCGCGTCCGGTCCGGCCGAAAAGACATTGGGTTTGGGTGAGTACAGTGGGTGGCCAAATCATTACTTAAACGTGCAAAAATTTAATTATTATCAGTTTGAATCTGTACAATATTCTCAAATAGAGGAATTTTATACTTTTGTTTGTTTTGTTTAGATAAATTAAGTACTTCTTATTAAATTAAAAATAAATTCGTTTATTTTAAATAAATGTATTAGAGAAAAAAGCACAACAAGAAAATCTCTTAATATTTAAAAGAACCTCCCTTGGCTTCAATTAAAAAAAATATATATGCGAAACAGCAAAAGAGCACCAACTGCACCCAACCGTCTGGATTGAGTGAGGCTGAAGGTAGTAGAGAAGGGGGTGGAGACGAGGAAAAGTAATGTGGGGTAGTGCCTGGCTATTCAGATCTGGTCACCAAACACGGCCAAAGCCATTTCAAGTAACGTTTCAATTCAATTAGTGGTCTTACACCAAGATTATACTTACATAGAGTATCTTCCACACTCGAACATGCCGCAAATATACTATTAATATATATTATTTCAAATGAGTAATTTGTGAAAAACACAAATTAATTAAATAAAATTTTCTTGCACACGCCGGGATTTGAACCCGCGACCTTCCGCTTGTTAGTCAAGAGCCTTACCACTCGACCAAAGAGGCCGTTTCCCTATTTCTACAAGACGACGCCTGATTGATCTTGCATAAGTTCTAGCAGTTCTAGCTCAAGCTTTATTTAATAATGTAAATGTAATATTCATTCTTTGCACACCTAAGTTGCTAAGTCCTTCGTACTTTCTCCTGTTTTCCAGGAAAATGTCACGAATTTGTTGATCATTCCGAGGCGCAGTGAATCGTTTTCCTCCTCATTTTCTATTTCTTTGACTTACAATATGTATCAGATTTATTAATCCCGCAGGCCTCTGGGATATTTGTTCCGGTTGGTGTATTTCCGCTTTGCAATAAAATCCAAATAAATGGAATATTTCTGAACGTATCCGAAAATTAAAAACTGTTTGAAAAATGATGAAATACGATTTCAATTTTTATTATTAGACAAATACATTTAATTTTTGAGTTATAATTTTTATTTAATGCGAACATAGAAAAGTTTCAAAAAGTGCTCACTTTACGTATTGTGTAACTAAAATTACTGATAACGAAAACATTCTTAGACAAATTTATTACAGACGTTACTCTCACCTCACTTAAAAGTAATCATTAAAAATATATTTTTTTTCCAAATTGCGGTTGGAACCTTTGGTTACTTATATGGGTACATTTTAATTATTCTAGATAAGAATATAAAGCGGGGTATTTTCTCTATCTAACATCGTTTAGATTATATTCCTCACCATGATATTAAGAGAGACATGCGACCGTAATATGAGCTGTTCCCAAAAGCGAACAAATTAGCCGCAGTGTTTTAAAAAATACAATAAATTAACTTTGAAACTAATAATTTGATCACCCACTGTAGATACCTATATACACGCAAGTTTATGAAATGCGTGATTAAAATTCGGCGAACACCATAGTAATAAGGTGTTTAGTACTATAGTAAATCATTTATAGTTTCTTGATGGTTCAGGTAAAATAATACAGTATCATCATTTTAATGTACGAACCAACAGGTGTCTGGTTTTAGTAGTGTTTCCTGATGGTTAATAGCTATTATTATACTGGGAACTTCGGCGTACAAAATAATGCGATGACATTGACACAAGAATAGATTTAATCTTATCGATTTCTAACTTCTCTCTCTCTTCTGATATTAATTATTCAATCAGGTTAGAGTAAAGTAACCATGTACATCAGACATTGCGTAGCGTCAGATCTGGTAGTTCTGATTTGTTGGTGAGTTGTTTACGATGTTGGCCCAACGATTAATCCAAGTTTTTTACCTCGAGCACCGAGCGCCACATTTACAAAAATATAAAAAAAACCATAAAATTTTCTACCTTTCTTCAGTTTTTGGCGATTTTAACTCTGAATGTCTAGTTTTCGACTATATTAATCTTTTATGTTTTCAAAGTAGACCAAATTTTCTACTATTTGAGCCCAAAACCGACTCAATTAATAAATAATTAGTTTTTCTTGGTTTTACAAACATCCATCTAAATTTCGATATTGTTTTCTTGATTAAATTAAGGATGAAGTGAAATCTTGGAAGTGGAAATTAACCCACTTTCCTACATTCGATCGAGCTGAAACTCGGCAGATAAACTCGTTATCGAAGACAATGCATTGTTTCAACTTTTGGTGGCACACGCACGCGTACGCACACTCGAATTTCTCTGAAATTGGATGACATAATATGTAAAAAATAAAAATTTACAGCAGGTACGACATCTACTAATAAAAATAGATTATATTATATATTCGTTTAGCTGCTGGTTGTAGCTTCTGGTGTTAGTTCTTACAAAGGAAGGTCGTACTAAGTATTTACCACAAGGATATAAAGGATTTTCCAATAAGAGGTGTTATTTTGAATAGCCCGCTGTTTCGGTAGATTTTAACTTTTAAAGCTGTCATTTTTTGACATTGGACAAGTAGAAACTACGCCATTAATAAAAATTGAACGATAGTTATTATAAATTATTAAAATTCACTTGAGTGAATCAAATGCAAATCATCTTGAGTGATGAGGCCCATTTCCACCTCGGTGGCTTCGTCAACAAATTGTCGCATCTGGGGCTCGGAAAACCTAAGAGTTATTGTTGAAAAGCCTCTCTATCCTCAACGTGTGACTATTTGGTGCGGTTTATGATCCGGCAAAGTCATTGGACCTTACTTTTCAAAAATGAGGCTGGAGCAACAGTTACGGTGAATGGATGGCGCTATCGAGAGATGATTAAAGATTTTTTATTTCCGGAATTAGATGGTATTGATCTGGACAACGTTTACTTTCAACAAGACGGCGCTACGTGCCACACAAGCAACGAAACCATTGATCTTTTACGATTGAATATCAAAATAACACCTCTTATTGGAAAATCCTGTATTTACTTGTAATATGTATCTAGAACTAAATTGTTTTGAAAAAAAAAATCTACTTATTTCTATGATTAATAGACCTCAAAATGCTTCGCTATTGCTAAAGTTTGGCGTCTCCGACTTTATCCACCATTCACTACTACTATTATATTACTGTTAAAAAAAACTACATTACGAAGACTTTAATTTGACTCCGTATTTCTTTCCGGTGCAGAATTATTCCTCGGGCGTCCCCGACATGTGAAATCTTCTCTTTGAACACTCCTGTTACTAATAAGAATAAACTTTGAAATTTTCAGCAAAATAGGTCAATAACTTTTGAAGAGCAGGATAAATTTTTATATACAAAGATTTAAGTCGAATATGATAGTGAAAGGGTTAATTAATAGAGGTAAGTACCTACTCAATAATTTGCTTTCTTATTTCATGGCGAAATAGTCAACGATTAAATAAACCTGTTAATCATTACACGACCATTACCAATATAATATGTAGGCACAAAAAAACAACTGCTGCTCTCAACCTACGATAGTAAATTAAGCACCTGTTTTTAGTAAATAAAATAATTGTTATTGAATAGATCATTAATTTTGATGTATTTATTATTTTTTTTACCTGATTACTGTTGCCAATTTCCAAGCTGGCTCGAACCATAGTAGGTAATTATTGTTATTCCAGTCGAATTCTACCAGATTCTGAAATGAAATAGAACAAAAAAACATTAGAAAATTCATAGTAAAATAAAATTAATCACAGATTTATGCAATAATAACGACGCGTTTTTTAGAGACAGTTAGTTTTCCAAAGCAACAAAACTAATTTATTTAAATTGAAAACATCTTTGTGTAAAGTTAATGATTTATTCAAAACATTTTTTTCTCAATTTCATTGAACAAGTTAGTGTAAGCATACTTATTTGTCATTCTTCCGCCGTTTCTGAAAAAGCTCTTAACTGATGAATTGAATTTTCCTCTTTCCCTGAAAATTTGCTTAAAAGCTTGAGTTAAAATACTGAGAAATTTCAAGAAAGCTTTTTCAATTCAATATTTTTTTAGAATATCCTAAATTCGTTTTTTTTCTGTTTGATATTTTAAAAGAAATACCAACATTCCGAGGCTACGAATTACTTGACATTATATTTTTTATGATAAACTAATGTTTATAAGACAAGGTTTTATGCATAGCACAAAGGATAACAAATTATTATTAGCAAAAATTAGTCGCCTGAAATATCAATACAAATTGAAAATATCTCCCGAGTAAAAATAAATGCCGCCGACGAGAATTGAACCCGCACCTTCTGATGTCCGGTCAGGTGCTCTGAACCACTGAGCTACGTCGGCTTATTTCCAACACGCCAAATAATTCAATATGTACTAGTACTTTAATCAACAATTACTGCTTATTATATTTTTTCTCACCTGTAAACAACCAATAAAAAAAAAAATTAAAAAGAAAGACAAACATTCTCGGGTTACGAATAACCTGACAATATTTGAAAATCTCCTACTACCACCACAGTAAGCTGAAAATGTTGCTTGTGTTGTGATGGAGGACTTAGCCAGCCGAGGAATTGAACACACTACGCCCGAGTGGGACCCAAGCGCGATGTCAACTCGGCCACCGACCGGTCATAATAATTGGTTCAATTCCCGTCGGCGGCATTTTTTTTTACCTGGGAGATATTTTCAATTTGTATTGATATTTCAGGCGACTAATTATTGCTTTTAATAATTTGTTGACTTGCCATTATTTTAAAATCTTCTACTACCATTACTACCAACACGTGTCCTGATCTTATTACGAATTTACTAAAAGTTTATCAGGTAGCGGCCTGCAATTCCGTTTTTAACCGATTTTAACCAATAATTTGAAGAGATTTTTAATAAATCAGCAATAAAATTTTCTCCGTGTGTTAGACTATTAGCTTATTTATTATTTAAAAAGATTAAGAAATGGACACAGTAAAGGCCTGGATATGTAGATTTAATAAACAGTTAAAGGTGTCGGGGGAACGAAGGTATGCCATGCAAATGAATGGAAGAAAAGGGAGTCGTCCCGGGAAGACATGAACCAATCAAGATTAATCAAATACTTGAGTAGAATCATGTGCAGTGTTGGAACAATAGAAGAGTATAGACGCGTGGATGAAGTAAGGAGTGAATTACAGGACATAGTTGTGTGGTGGTCCACTGTGTATGTAACGAATACAGTAAAAACCATGAACTTACCTTATAAAACGATGAAATCGGTGAAATAGTCACGGTTGTTATTTTGAGATTGGAAGAAAAAGATTATGAAGTAAAAACATCGATAATACTTTTGTAACGATCCAACATAAAATTCTATGTAAAAGACTGCCCACTTTGGACCTCGGATAATTAAATTCTACCTTTCGCTATTTTAGGTACCTATGCACACTGAACAGCCAATCCCTAGAAGCGTCATTTATACCGATTTTTTTTAAATCGACGTCAATAAATATTCAATGACTTTCACCACACTGAGAAAAATTACTGACATTAAATATTGCTAATTTATTATGAATAACATCAAATTATTCGTAATCCGGTTTAAAACGGGATTGCAGGTCCTTGATGAATGAATTGATAGTTTTTCTAATAAACTTTCATAATACGGTAGATGTCAAAATACGTGTTCATAAAAATCATAATATATCCACATTTCGTCATTGTATATTATCAAGGCAAATACAGGTGCATGAACACGTGTTCCGATATGTTATTAACTTACTAAAATTTTATCAAAAATAATAATTTTAAGAGATTTTTAATAAATTAGCAATCCTTATTTTTCTGCAGAAGAGAAAAATATAGCTTTCTTCTGGAACACAAAAATGCCCATAACACATTTCTAACGATTTGTCTCTTCAGTGGAAACGCATGTTAAATAAATAATAACGATAGAGTTTCACGAAATCGTGTAGGTGTTTTTCACCCATTAATTTCGTCTGTCAAACGCGAAGGTCATTTTGGTCTTGCCTCAAAGAGATTTGATACGACACATCAATCAAAAATAATCTCTTCCTTTTGGTTTTCATCAGTGGATTCAACCATTGTAAGTGAACAACGAATAAGATTAATTAATTACTACGTGATTATCGCACCATAACAAAAATTTATTTTCAATATTCAAGTCGAAGGTATTATGTTACTAAACTCCAAAACTTGAAGCTCAGCAACCGTGATTAAGTCAAATAGCTTTGAATATTTTATGTAATTATGCTTATATTTGATACCCAGATCATATATTACGCACATTAAACCTTACAACCAATGGTTTGGATTGTATAGATTGTTTGAATTTGGTTAGGTTAGATTAGGTGAGATGAAAATAAAAAGGACGAGGGACCCTAAATAAGAAAAGATCTAAAAATTACAAAGCTTTTTTAAACCTTTTTCTTGATGATCGCAACTTTTTGTCAAGTCATGTGCTTTTTAAAAACCTACGCACGGAGAAAAATTAGTATTGCTAATTTATTAAGATCTCTTTTAAAAATGATTGGATAAAACGGGATGAACGAATGAAGTACGAAATGGTTTCCTGATAAACTTTTAGTAAACTGCGAATGTATTATCACGATGTCGGAACACGTGTTCGAACATGTTAATTCATTCGTTAAAGGCCTGTAATTCCGTTTTCAGCCGTATTACTAATAGTTTAAAGAGATTCTTAATAAATTAGCAGTACTTATTTTTCTACGTGTGTTCATTTCATTTTTTCTGTAAAAAAAAATGAGTCAAAAGCCATATTGTTTGACACGAATTTTTGTCGTTAGAAATCTCGGAGAAGCTGATTACCTAATCTGTCAATGATGTGATAAACAATCATCTATTGACAAAGTTCAAAGATTTTTTCAAGTGAAATACATGTATAAACAAAACAATAAACTTTTACTGGATTTTTTTCTTAGAATATTGTGAATATTCTAATCACCTCTTTAAGTTTCGAGGTTCTACCCTGAAACAGTGTGTTTATAATATCGTGAATATTCTAATCACCTCTATAAGTTTCGCGGTTCTACCCTGAAACAGTGTGTTTATAATATCGTGAATATTCTAATCACCTCTTTAAGTTCCGCGGTTCTACCCTAAAACAGTGTGTTTATAATATCGTGAATATTCTAATCACCTCTTTAAGTTTCGAGGTTCTACCCTGAAACAGTGTGTTTATAATATCGTGAATATTCTAATCACCTCTTTAAGTTTCGAGGTTCTACCCTGAAACAGTGTGTTTATAATATCGTGAATATTCTAATCACCTCTTTAAGTTTCGCGGTTCTACCCTGAAACAGTGTGTTTATAATATCGTGAATATTCTAATCACCTCTTTAAGTTTCGCGGTTCTACCCTGAAACAGTGTGTTTATAATATCGTGAATATTCTAATCACCTCTTTAAGTTTCGCGGTACTACCCTGAAACATTGTGTTTAAAAAAATATACTAACTATGCAATACACACCCGGAATAACGCCATAAACCAATCAATCATTTTCCACCAGTATTTTTATCAATGACTATACTTATTACGTTTTTCGAAGGCTCACGCCTCACCTAGTATTTTGTATGCGAATGGTTCGGACAGAATCACACCTTGCATGCCTAGGCATTATAATTCATATCGACCTTAAGGTTAACCTCTCAAGGGTTTACTTATGTAGGCGCAATCACGGCGTAACACCATACGGAAAATTGTGACGTTAAATAATAATAACCAGTTTACGGAACAAATCTATGTTATAATCGTAGCCAGTGGCTTAGCGACCATTTGGGCGGCCTGTGCAGGGGTTTGAAACTGTTTGTTTGATTTAACGAGATCATTTTATAATTTTTCACGCAATGTAGGTCTACGACCGCTTGTTTTGACATGTCTTACATTCAGCCAGAATGAATTTTCCTGGATTAATTTCTTAGTATAATATTTGATTCTGATGAAGCGCTTCAGTAATTAATATGAAAACTTTAAACTGTTTTTTTTTGTGATAACGCTTCGTTTTATAAGGACAAAACACAGTAGGTACCTATTAAGTCTAATAATTTTTTTCTTTAATTTGGTTCATTTTCTTCAACATAATTATATTTCGGGTAAGAATTTAGAAGAAGTATGTAAGATGGGACATTACCATAAAATAAAGTCGGAATCTTAAGGACGTAAGTAAATAAACCATGCACAAAAATATGCAGCGCACGGCCTTGGTGTATTGGATAGAACTACGGTTGAATTTGCTTTAGCAAATCTCTAGAATGAAGTTGGAATCTCAACGACATAAGTGAAGAAGTCGTGTCAAAAAATATTCGGCGCGCGGCCCGGCGTAATGGATGGACCTACAGTCGAATTTGCCATAGCATGCCTAGAAAATTGATCTTAATCAATTGGGGCTTATTTAAATTATTTCTGATGAACGTATTACTAAAATTACCGATTTTTTATAAAACGAATATTTCGGGAAGTTACTAAATCATCTTGATTACAGATTACCGCTAATTTTATACTTGAAAAACGTTTTATCAAATTTTCAAACTATTTTATATAAAATATTTCAATGGTAAGGTGTTTTTATTAATCATAAATATAAATAACTTGCATCCGCAGGTATTGGTAAAAAAAATAAAATATTATCGTTTTGAATACCTCAATAATAATTAAAATTTTAGCCTCGAGCGAACGCCCTTTATTAGTCTTCTTAATATATTACTAGAAAATCTGCGAGGCGTCGCTCGGTTTACAAATATGCCCAGGTGCCATGAAATTATTCGCCACGTCACTGATCATTCCTTTTCATTTTTACAAACATTAAAACCTTTTGAGATAATAAGTATAAATATATGTGTAATCTGTTCAGTTTTACCACAAAAGGTTAGCAGATAAAGTACTGAAATTTCCTGGTAAATGATTCCCCGCCAAGTGGTCTGCGGTGTGATGGTCTAAAAGTTAGACTGCTCGTCCTGAGATATGAACCCTCGACCTTTGTATCCGACACGGGTCTATTTCTACCATTCTTTGGAGGACGTCTGAAAATATCTGGACAGACAAATATTTACACAAAGTTAACGTCAGCACGAAGCAAACTATTGCGACCACATTATACAAATAACATGCAATTATTATTTTGCGCACAATCATTCGCCATCGAAGAAATCAGAAATAGATGGGTTCCTACCTAACATGACAACATTGACAAACTCCACGGTGAAGCTGAGATCCTTCTAAAAATAATGGGTATATAGCATATCTATTGTGGCACGTCCCATAGTGGTATATAATTTTAACGGTGTTGCCCCAATGAAAGACCGCTACTCAGAATCGAAACGTTGTTTGAAATGGCTCTAGCCGTGTATTGTGCACGGAGAAAACTTACTGATATAAAATACTGTTAAGTTATTAAAAATCTACTAAAATTAATTGTTTTCCAGATAAAGACAGGACTCCAGGCCTTTAACGAATGAATTGACAGAGTTCCTAACAAAATATCAGGAGTGTTTTGTGAGGGTAGCGGAACACGTGTTTATACAAATACTGATATTGACTTTGAAATACTGATATTATCGCATACCGTCATGGTATTTATTAGGAAAAGAACACGCGTTCTCGATACATTCTTAATGACTAATATTTTATCAGAAAATTGGCATGCTATCACTTTTATAACAGGATTTACTCCGTATAAAGGTACTTCTCAATTCACAACCCCCTATTCCTCATTTCCTTCCGTTTCCAACACCTTTCAGCCTAACAACATTTCCCAATAATTCGGGATACTCTATGGAAAATTTCTCCATTTAAGAATCTAACAATTTATTGACCCTACATGCATAAAACGAATAGGTATAACCAGTGATATAAGTGAAACTATAATGTTCAGTTAATCATCGTAGCTAAGTACTTTTGATTTCAAATATTTTAATATTTATTGCACATTGATTTGAACGGTGTTTCAGGTTTCCTTACCATAACTCATGGTAGGAAGCAAATAAAATTCTCAAGGTGATGAATTGTTTATTGCTGTAGGTCACGATTGCGTAAGAATGTATACAAGATATGAGAATACTAATAATTATGGCCGAGGTTCAAAACAGAGCAAAAAACTGAATGAAAAACTGAAGACAAACTGGTTTGTATCTGAATTTATTTATGCACGGAATTCGACGTAGAAATTCGCGCGAAATACAACGATGATTTAATGCTTTGCGATTTTTTTTTATTTTTTTTTTTTACCATCGAATAGAACTGATAGAAGGACGTATCTGTGTAATTAAGGAAATTTTATCTTACTTCAACTGAAATATTTTTGTTGAAATTCTTTCAAAAGTATCTTAATTCATTCTTGAACATATTTCATTGGTCTTTCTGGGGGACATATGAGTCGTAACGTGTAATTTGGCGGCTTGAGTTTTCATTGACCAAACTGCACCGACTATCAAACCGGTGCACATAAGGACGGCCAAAGGTAAAATTACGCCGCCGAAATAGGTAAAAAGATAGTTCAAACTAATTATGAATACCTTTGAAATGTTGCCTATAAACCAGTTCAAAATGAACAGCAAGGATTTATTTTGTGAACGCAACCCCATTGTGTGCGTCTGTTTAACTATTTAACTATTTTCCCTATTTTAAGGCCCCGTAGTAAGCGTTAAAATAAGGTTGTAAGTGAGATATGTAAATACGAATGTTAGAGGGAGCGCGCTAATATTAAAAAAAACGATAATAATTAAGCGAAAATGGTGAAAACATTTAATTAAACAACACGTTGGAAATGGAGCGAAATTCTCTCGACAAATGCTTCAGTTGCATTTAAAGATACACTGTGAATTGTTTCATGCTTATAACATATTAATTAACACAGCAAAAAGTGTTTCTAATAATTTTCTGAGCTTACTTTGCGATTTTTTTCTAAGGAGGAAATTTCATATAATTAACCTTTCGGAATAACAGATGTATAAATATTATCTTCAATAATATTTTTTTTTTAACTCAAAACTTTATAGAGTTAACGAGAAAATTGTTATAAATCGGTATAAATTAGGTGTACGGGGGCTTAATTATTTCATCATGGGTATGGAAGCTTCAGTTGACATGCAATTATTTTTAATAAAACAGTTTCAAGGAAATGCACTACGTAGTAATGCAAAATCATGTGTTTTTGGTTTGAAAATTTGGTCGCCTAGAAATGTTTCAGATGCTTTAATTAAATACTGCGAGTAGAATACATCTTGGCCTTTGAAATAATCGAGTATTTTTTAGATAAGTCTTTTTATATGCCCAGAAAAAAATAATGTATAAGGCCTATGAAAACTGCTTTAAAGTTCAAAATCTCCTACTTACGAACCCATTTTCGGTTATGATTTTATTGTATAATATGGAGAATTAAGTTATTTATAAAATGATCGGAAAAAAATTAAATATTTATGCCTGAACATCCACAAAATAAAATAAAAGGCACTTTTTGGCCATATTTTTTTCTTGCATAAATCAATACAGGCGGATGGTGTTAAGCGGGAATTTAAGCCTTATCGCCATCTGCGTAAGGGGTTTTATTGATGGCGGCTTGATTTAAAATATTGCACGACGTAGTACATCGCCTATATATTTATGGATATTATGTTCTACGAAACACTGTTTTTGTAAAAAAAATATATATATTAAATTTTTTACGTTAGCTAGAGTTATAAAAAGTTCCACCGAGTTCCACGATATTTTCTTATTAGTTCGAAAAAATGTCATATAAGTCAAATAAAAACGTTAAATATATATCCCCTTTTCCCCCTTTGTTAAATAGAGCGCATTCTTTTCAGGCAGCGTTCACCGATAGACTACACGATAGTGATTCATGGCCCATCTCCTTTGTTTCTATTATCTATGTGTGTGACGTAATTCAAGTATTTTGCAACAATATGAGGCTATTGCTTTTGTTCACAACGCAAAAATGTATACCTATATATTCTTAATTCTTGTGTCTGCAATACTCTGTAACACGGCGGTCTTGCGTAGGTATTCCCCACTGCCCACATGTGGCACTGCTTTCAGACACATTAATTATTGTAAAAATTATTGGAGTTTATACTGTGTGAGTTCATGCGTTCCATCTCTTCCAAAAACTAAGCACTACACACGTGCAAGTAAAATCTACCTAAATAGTTTGTTTTTCTGAGAAGGAATAAACTATTAAACTGGAGAACTTTTGGCTTTTTGAAGAGGAATGAAAAATATTTTGTTTTGGTTGTTATCGAAGTGTTTTAATATTTATATCTTTACAGAAAGAGAGCATAAAACCGGGATATTAGGTAGGTACTAATTCTTTCATTTTGACAATGTATTTAGCCAAGAGTTGAACCCCGACAACATAAAAACCTGCTTAGTTTTATATAAAAAATAAATAGATTAATAATAATTTTGATGTATGGTAAAAAGTTGGGTATTCTAGCGATAGATGGCACCAGCCATAAAACTTACTCCAGAGTCCGACAGATATCACTAGTGTGTAGCAATTGCCTGAGGAGTATCCTTGTCAGACTTCAAGCTAGTAGAAACAGAGAATTACCAACCCTCGGGTAGTGAGCAGTATAGCTAAATCCAGACTTAATTTATTGTAACGTAAATACAAGCAATTAAGAGTAAAGAACCTTTTACTTAATCTAGAGTTCCCAACACACAGAAATCTGCTAATAAGTAGAGACATAACAATAATTAAATTAATTTTAGGAACATAAACAGTCTTAACAATTAGGATGCCTAGGCTAATATGCCAATCGCCTTACGTATACGGAGAAAACTTACTGATGTAAAATATTAATAACTTTTTAAAAATCTCATAAAATTATTCATAATCCTGTTAAAAACGGGACTGCAGGTCCTAAACGAAAGAATTGATAGGTTTCATGTTAAACTTTTAGTAAAAAAGGGATGTTTTTTTGTTTTTCTTGGGCATCAACTGTGTAACAATTACTAGACATTTTTGTTTTATTGAGTTTTATTTTTCAATGAACATTTGTTACTTAAATTTCGTTTACTTTGCTGCCGGTTTCGACACAACCGTGTGATTAACTAGCAATCACAAAACTTTTAACTTGCCTTTTGTTGAACTTGCCTTTTGTTGAACTTGCCTTTCTTTGAACTTAGTTATCCCCTTTGCGTGGAACTGGCGACTGTCTCTCTCATTCTAATCGTCAAAAAGTCACTTAATTATTAATACTACATAATACCCCAAAATAAAGCCAGATTCTTAACGATGTAAGTGAAGCAGCCGTAAGTGAATTTGTCCTATCAAATCTCTAAAATAAAGTGGGATTTTTGACGACATAAGTGATGAAGTCGTGTAAAAACAATTTTCAGCTCGCGGCCCGGCGTAATGTACGAACCTAAGGTCGACTATGCTCTAGCAGGCCTAGAAAATCTATCTCTCCGTGAGGTTTATTTCAACTATTTCTTATGAACGTATTACTAAAATCTTAAATTTTTCTAGAGGGATCCCTCGGGAAGTTAATAATTTAGAAGAATAAAATCTGGCGCTGTTTACAATAAAATATTTTAATTGTAAGGTCCTGTTTTTATTAATTTAATTAAATTAATAACTTCCGCATCCGCAGGGATCTCTATAGAAATATTTGAGATTTTAATAATACGTTCAAATCTCAAAGCGGGGCTGGGTAGGTATACCGGGTAAATTACTCTTTTGATGGATGCTGCAGGTAACATGGTCCACATATAAAGGTCTGCAGGATGCAGGCTTTATAAATACCACGAGGTTCTCACTGATTCACCTTGTCTCTCCTCTCTAACGGAGGTAATATCACTCAGACTGACTTATCACGACCACTCACCTGTAACTGTATAGAATGAAGCACAACGATCAAAATATTCAATTTTGAAAACAAATTAATAAAAAAAAATTGTGTTTACGCTTGGGTTTGAATCCGAAGATTTCGAGTTCGGTATTCGGCGAAATTTTAAAATTTTAAAATATAATCTGCACAAACGGTTTTATGACCATTAAAATCAATAAAAATAAATTAGGGAGAAAAATGAGTAATCCTGATTCATTGGAAATCTCATCAAATTAGTAATCATCCTGTTAAAAACGGGACTGCAAACCGCTCCTGATAAGGTGTTGGTAAATTCTAAATAATATCGAAAACGTGTTTATCCACCTGCGTTGGTCTTAATAATATATATGCCTAAATGCAAAAATTTTAGGACTTTTATGAACATGTGTTCGGGCATCGTGACAAAACATTGTTATTTTACTTCAATTTTATCAGGATTCATTCATTCATTCGTTAATGGCCTACAATCCCGTTTTTAACAATAATTTGAAGAGATTTGTAGTTTTCTCCTTGTATGTATACTTATTATTTATTATGAAACTAATGTGGTTTTTTTTAATATTCGTGCAAATAAGAAGTCTTATTTTAACTCGACCATTTTGCATTTCGTAAATTTGTTTGTACATTCCATTTCCTATTCAAGATGGTGGCCGTTTTAAGGGTTCAGTAAATATTCTGTTTTCGGATGTGTAATCGTTGTGTTTATTTTAACATTCTTATTGGCATTTTCATATTTTTTTGGCAACTGCCCGAAGAAAGTTGAATTATCTTTGAGATAGTGACGTTTCTTTGGAAAAATTCCATAGTTGCAATCAAAAGGTTACAGAAATATATATGGTTGCTTTTGATTTGTTTAAAGAAAATAACAAGTTTACTTTTTTGAACGTGAGGTTTACTATCCAGAGAACTTCTAATATGTTTTGTCTCTAGGTAGGTACCTACGTATTAAAGTGTTAAATTAAATCAAATTACAAAACTATTAAGTATAATATGATTATAAATTTAAATATGTAATATAATTTTAGATATGTAGTTAATAATATGAAATTAATGCCTATAATAATTAAAATATTATGTATTTATTGTTTTGGTGTTTAATTTGTAGAACTCCATTTAATTTTTTAAATAAATTTAAAATAAATCAGATTTAATAATGTTATAATAATTATTAAATTTGATTTATTTTAAATTTATTTATAAAATATTATGGTATAATGCAGAAAAAGTTTACAATAATGTTTTCTTATTATGACGTTATGGGTGATAATTCGTAACTCAAAACTTACAAGTTTTTGGTGGGATTAAATTCTATTATTAAATATATTTACCTGCCTTTATTGAATACATTACATTCTTTCACAATTGATATTTATTAACACCGTGTGGAGCTGCAAAGTTCTTAAAAAAATAATGAAAAAATCACCCTCAACTTGCCATCACAGATGTATTTTATTTTAAAACCAGCTCAGACCCGACATTCTGAACTATTGACAAATCAGTACCAATGTTGAAAATGATGATTAAAATAAGTTTCTGTTAATAGGTAGGTTCTTTATAGCTTGTCTGAATTCTTCGCACAATCAGTTCCAATTTAAAAAATGACACTTAAATTCAAGGTAAATTTGAATTCATCGAACGAAAAGACACAACCGAAATTGGTATTTTTGACGATGTAGTTATTTCGTAGTTAGCAACGACACTTCAACGTCTAAAGAGAAACCCAACAAATAACTATGGAATTCTATTAAAAAGTCTTGTAAATTAACAAAACTAGGCTTATGAGTTATTTTGTAACACCACCTCTAATGAACATTGATTGATTGATCTCGACGGCGCCGCGACCTACTAATCCTACTACTGAAGTAGGTACCTATTGAGAGCTTTGAAGCGATAGTGATGTGTGTCGTATATGGATCGACATGTCAAAGTCGGCATTCAATATAGGGATGTGCAATCGCACGAATAAGTAGGTACCAATTACCGGTATTCGCAGTCGCTTCCGTGTCTTTGGTCTTAACCAATCTAAATTCATTATCGCCGTTGAGATTGTTTGCCATCGAAGAAGCTTAGATTTGGTTAGGTAGTTCGTGAGAATTATAATTTAGTTAGACGAAATAATTGTTTGCATAGATCTCGAGAGAAGGCTAGGCCTTGGGGGTACATCTCAGTGTATTCTATGTGGAACAAATGCAAACCTTTCGATGTATAGAGATTGTAAATATTGTATACTTCTCATCAATATCGCCCAAGGTCCTATATTGGAGGGGATCGCACACATAAAAATGGAAGTAAATGTATTTTAAACTTCATTATTTTAACTTTCCGTAAAAACTATTTTTAATTAAATATAAAATGAGTGGTTCGCTTTCCAGAACTCTATAAGAATCCAGAATTTAATAACTGTATATTGCACGATTTATTAAATAATACAGATTTCCGAAAGTACTAAGATACCATGGTAAAATACATAGCCTTAAAGCTTAGTAATAAAAGCCTAATTAAATCATATTGTTAAGGCTTTTTTCGCGAAAACGTCTTTAAAATCGATGCTGGGTATGGGGAGGCAATCGCACCCAAATGATTAACATGTTATTTCGAAGTAATTTCAAAGTAGAAGCTATAATATAAAGCTAAAAATAAAAATAGCGCCACTATCGTATTACAGAGATTTTGCGCAGTGGCACGGTCGTCTCTTGGACAGCTGCCCCGGGGCAAGAGTTTTGAGGAGACCGTACGAAGACATTCAACAAAATATAAATATTAAATGAAAAAATCACTGTAAGACCATCTATCTCCGTTTAACTTTGGAATTTTTAATTTACTTAGTACGAGAACCTCTCATTCCTGCGCTCCGAAACTAGGAAAGATTAATATTATGAGTCAACTCCCATTAGATTTAAAATAAAAACATGAAAAGAGGAAAAAATGTAAATATTGATTTTTATTAAGACCCTATTGAAAAAACCTATGATATATTTTCGATTAATTTTTTATGTTTTATTATACTGCTACGGAACGCTTCTGGCTTGTTAAATTTTATGAATAGCACAAAATCATAATGATTAAATTAATTGTACCTTATTTTATCTTTAAATTGGTAATTTATTCTTTTTTTAATTTCACTTGCGCGGCAACATTCCCTCATCCCTTTCCTCCCCCATCCCGCTACAACGCCAAAACCACATACATTCTTGTATAATGCATTATATATGCATTATACACAACACATACATTCTTGTATAATGCATTATATAGGTGTATTACATTTGTTCTACTTATATTTTATACTTTTTTTAAACTCGTTACTTAGTTCGGCTTTTAAATTTGTTACTTAGTCCTGCTTTTTATATTTTAGTCTACATTCACTAAATACTTAGTTGTATATTACCAAATCAACCATCTGTGAACATTTATAATTGGTCTGTTTCTTTTGCATCCTTCTTTGTATATTAAATTAATATTAAGACTGTTTATGTTCCTTAAAACAAATAAATAAATAAATACCTTTTCTTATTAGTAGTAGTGTTCCGTTTGAAAAATTCAAACTAGAATACCATTTTGAGGCCTTCGTCATAGAAGGGTAAGTCCTCGAATACGAATTACTTTATTTAATTAAATCGGGTTATTTCACATTTAATTCATATAAAATAATATATTGTTTAGTTGCGGCACATCCCAGATACTGGTAAATACTTTCCGTATCTCCCTTGAAATGGCTTCAGTCGTGTTTTGTGACCAGGTCTGTATAGTCAGGTTCTTCCCCTCCTTCCTCTTCCCCGTCTCCTTTCCCTCACCATACCCTTCAGCTTCACAACATATCCAACAGATTCGGTTAGCAGGCAGTTGGGACTTTTGTACGGTATTCACATAAAACAAAAAATCAACCCGCAAATCTATTTTTATATGTGATTTTTGATGAAAATTTAGACTTTCAAAATAAATAAATGGTTTGACTTAAGATTGTACCTTCCATCCCAGGTACGCTTAAAACTTTGCCTAATGTTGGTCAGCCCGGGACCGACATTGAGTTCGTATATTAACTGCTGTAATGTCCGATTTCAGAGAAAGAATTGACTACCACGAAAAGTTGTTGAATACATTGTCCGAGGAATTGAACACACTAAGTGCGATCGACAACGAGTCTATCTGCCGAGTTCCAGCTTGATAGAATGTCGGGAAGTGGGTTATTTTCCGCTTCCAAGATTTGCATTCATTCACGGAAATAAAAGTCTAATTCAAATAGATTTCATTGAAGAAGAAGATAATAATAATAAATCTAAACGAAATTTGAAACAGAATAAGACACAGAAAAATGAGAAGATTAAGGTCACAACTAGGAAACGAACCCAGGATCTCTTGTGTTAACTGACAGGAGTCTTAACCACTCGACAGTTGGGATCTTTTTATTAAACGTCATATTAGTCGATATCTTATTTCAAATTCAGAATTAACAATATCGTCTTGCAAATAATATTTATATCCTTATTTTTAGCAACTACCTTTTCAAATAGTCATTTAATTATCATTATTTTTTTCTGGCTTGTTCTGTTTCATATTTCTTTTAAATTTATTGGTATTATCTTCTTCTTCAATTAAATATTACATTGATGGGTAAATAAGTTAAAGAAAAAAAGTTGTTCCTGAAATAGATCACCCCCTGCATTTTCGCGGTAACACCTTGAAGCCCGGATTGTATAAACATGTACTACTTAGATCATTTTCGCGGTAACACCTTGAAGCCGGGATCGTATAAACATCTACAACTTAGATCATTTTCGCGGTAACACCTTGAAGCCGGGATCATATAAACGTCTACAACTTAGATCATTTTCGCGGTAACACCTTGAAGCCCGGATTGTATAAACGTGTACTACTTCGTCATTTTCAGCAAGCAGGGTTATTTGAAAACACTAATTACCTAATCTACATACATAGCTGCGCTTAGAGATCATTTCCATGTTCATTGTTCATTACCTATGATCTTACCCTATTTATAATAAATAACGCTTAATTATTTCTTGTCTTTTCATTAGTATATAACTTTAAATAGTTTTGTACTTGAACACTCATAATATTATTTATTTTGCTTTTTATGATATACAGGATTTTCCAATAAGAGGTGTTATTTTGAATAGCCCGCTATTTCGGCAGATGTTGCTTTTGAAGCTGTAATTTTTTGATATTTGACAAGTAGAAACTACGCCATTAATAAAAATGGAACGATACATGCTTCAACAACGCATTTAAATTATTAAAATTCACTTGAGTGAATCAAATGCAAATCATCTTGAGTGATGAGGCCCATTTCCACCTCGGTGGCTTCATCAACAAGCAAAATTGTCGCATCTGGGGCTCGGAAAACCGAAGAATTATTGCTGAAAAGCCTCTTTATCCTCAACGTGTGACTGTTTGGTGTGGTTTATGGTCCGGCGGAGTCATTGGACCTTACTTTTTTGAAAATGAGGCTGGAGCAACAGTTACGGTGAATGGATTGCGCTATCGAGAGATGATTAATGATTTTTTATGGCCGGAATTGATTATTATTGATCTGGACAACGTTTACTTTCAACAAGACGGCGCTACGTTCCACACAAGCAACGAAATCATTGATCTTTTACGATTGAATATCAAAATAACACCTCTTATTGGAAAACCCTGTATTATTGATAGTTTTAACGTTTATTTACATTAAATGTACAATATATTCAGCTATCTACTACAGATAAAATCTGATTAAGCACTTTATCACGCTTATTCTTTGTAATAATTATCGCACGTTTAATGTTTAAAAGCCAGTATAAAATAAATCAATAAACAAGAAGGTATATAAATAAGTTTTCTCGACAGTGTCATGTCTCGTTCTTCCTAGAAAAGAAAAGTGAAGCGAATAACAGGTCTCTGGGTCACCGCTTCAACTTGTTGGTGGCAATAGTTGAATGGTTGAATTAATTACTTTATTATTACCGAAGGTTGACTAAACAGGTTTACTGAACCACTGCGAGATAAGCAATAATACTAATAACATTGATATTATGTTAGTATTGTTATAAAATGTGCAACGAGTTTCACTGTAAAGTGTTACCTACCCATTGTTGTGATGGTTAACCATAGATAATTAAGACGATGCTCTACGTAGTAATACAAAATCTTTGTGTTTTCGGTTTGAAAATTTTGTCGCCTAGAAATCTTTCAGACGCTTTAATTAAATACTGCGAGTAGAATACATCTTGGCCTTTTAAATAATCAAGTATTTTTTAGATAAGTCTTTTTATAAGCCCAGAAAAAAATAATGTATAAGGCCTATGAAAACTGCTTTAATGTTCATAATTTCCTACTTACGAACCCATTTGCGGTTATGGTTTTATTGTATAATGTGGCAAATTGAGTTTTTTATAAAATGATCGGAAAACATTTAAATATTTATGTTTGAACATCTACAAAATAAAATAAAAGGCACTTTTTGGCCATGTTTTTTTCTTGCCTAAATCAAAAAAGCTGGATGGTGTTAAGCGGGAATTTAAGCCTTATCGCCATCTACGTAAGGAGTGTTATTGATGGCGGCTCGATGCAAAATATTACACGACGTAGTGTAGAAATGCGAAGTAATGCCAAATCATCCGTTTGTGCTTTGATGCTTCAATTAAATACTGCTAGTAGGACATATCTTGGCCTTTGAAATAATCAAGTATTATTTTAAGTCCTGAAAAAATAAAGAATCAGGCCTATAAAAATTACATTAAAGTTCAAAATCGCCTACTTACGAACCCCTTTTCGGTGATGGTTTTATTGTATAATGTGGCAAATTAAGTTCTTTAGACAATGGTTTAAATGTTTATGCCTGAACTCTCTTTTAGCAATGTTTTTTATTAATTTTAAGTCGAAACAAGCGGCTGGTATTCAGCGGGAATTTAAACCTTATCGCCATCTACGTAATGAATGTTATTGTTAGCGGCCGGATTCTGAATGTTATAAGAATATTTTTACTAATTTTCATAAAAATATTTTTACTATTTTTCTCTCATTTAATAAATCAAAACCATAATTTCTTCAGAGATCATAATTTTTGTAGGTAGGTGCTTAAATACCAACCTAATCGATTAATAAACACGACAATTCGACGATCAATAATAACCGTTGAAAAAAAACAGTATTTACTGAAGTATTAACAATTCGTGTGGTTAGCTGATTGTTTTTATGAAAGTAGTATACGAGTATAATCTACCATATTATTCCCCCTAGAATAGCTACAAAATGATTTTATATCTATGATATGTTTAACCGTAGCCGGAAGGTAACAAAAAAATTTAAAGAAAGACGAAATCCAAAACTGTCGAGTGGACTTCACTTCTCTCATTCAATGTAACAGGGCGCATTTAAGTATTGCCAAAGTCGTTGATACATAGCGGCTTCCCGCCTTTGTTTCTACCCACCAAACGCATAACTTTCATTAACTCCGTCGCTCTGTTAGTCCGTGCATTTTGGTCATAGCTCAGCAACATTCGGCACGCTTCCCTCTGTTTCTATCACGGCCTGTTTAACGACCTCCGTTGCTGAAGGGTAAGACTACGAATCCGGAGGTAACGGGTAAATTTTATTTGATCAATTTGTGTTATTTTACAATTAATTAATTAATTAGCATACTTGGGGCGCGTTCCGTCGTGGAAATACTCTCAATTCAGCATATTTTTGTCATTATTATTAATTACATTACATGGGCGACATGTTGTGCCTGTCTCACTTAGAACTGGCATGTTGAGAGCAAGCTCAGTTTATAATATAGATATTTTATAACCGTTTACAACATAGCTGTTTATAACATATTCAATTTAGACAGTTTATAACAGTTTATATCATAAATATACATAACAACACAGTATTATAACGTTTATGTTAACAAAACAATCAGTATCGTGCCATTGGGAATACACGCTTATAAATCAGTATCGTGCCATTGAGAATACACGCTTATAAATCAATATCGTGCCATTGGGAATACACGCTTATAAATCAGTATCGTACCATTGGGAATACACGCTTATAAATCAGTATCGTTCCATTGGGAATACACGGTTATAAATTGGTTTTGTCTTATAAACATTAGTTTATCATTAAAAAATAATAATATTTGACAAGTCAAAAATATTTCACCAACAATTGAAGATATATGTCTCGATGCCATCTAGTGAGAAATTTAGCACTAACAAAGCCTTTCCTACAAAAATAAAGTTGGTTGTTTACAGGTGGAAAAAATATAATAAGCAGTAATTGTTGATTGAGTTACTAGTACATATTGAATTATTTGGCGGGTTGGAAATAAGCCGACATAGCTCAGTGGTTTCAGAGCACCTGACCGGACATCAGAAGGTAAGGGTTCAATTCCCGTTGGCGGCATTTATTTTTACTCGGGAGATATTTTCAAATTGTATTGATATTTCAGGCGACTAATTATTGCCTAAAATTATTTGTTATTCTTTATGCTATGCATAAAACCTTGTTTTATAAACATTAGTTTATCATTAAGAAATAAAGATCTGTCTTGGTTGATGATCCAAGACTTGGTATCTGATATATGTTTAAGATTTTAACAGTAAGTTGAGTTCTTTCTAATGGCCAGTGGAAGAGCATTCTATAGTTTTGTTGCAAAGTATTTAAAATTTCTTTGACCAAAAGTTGTTTTAGCGAAAGGGATAAGTACGAGGTTACGATGTTAGGTTCTAGTGTCGGGAGCTATCTAGCATTGAAACGTTACTTTTGATGGCATTAGATCCCACCTTCATCTTGCCCTCCCCAACTCCCCACTACCTAGCCTCACAACATACCCCGATTAGGGATGCCATAGTCTCACTGGCTCCATCCATGCAGATGTTGCCTGTATACATTAGTATAGCACACCTTCAGCTTGTCCCACTGCGCATGTACTGTGTCCAATTCCGCGTATTCAGTTTATTGGTCCTGAAACTTACGTTCTTACAAAAAATAATAGGATTCAAATACAAATTCATGCCAAATCAAGATATTGAGAATGGTACGTCATCGCAACAGTTATTTTGGAATGGTCTGATAAGACTTTAAATTTAGATGTAAATTAACATCTGAATAATTTAAAATGCAGGAAAACTTATATTTTTATTTGCAGCTCTCTTTGGTGCGTCACAACCATGTTTTGGAGAAAAATAGGCCATATATTATGAATGTTTGCAGTTAGTCTTATCAACCGGTCCTTTGAATGCTGGGAAAACCTCTAACCTCATTCGGTTCGTATTTAGAAACGTTTAATATTGTTATTTATCTGGAATCTACATATTAAACTAATCAAAACACCGAAGCGTGCTTCTGAATACGTACTGATTTCACACTCTGTGGAGCAGGGTGTAGCAACGGGCGGGGCTGAATGGGCAAACGCCCCGGGAAAAAACCCAACCTTTCCTATCCTATCCCTTCCAAACTAAACGTAACTTGACCTAAACATACTAAACTTAACCTTGCCAAATCAAACCTTTGCTGCGAATATTTACAATTTGGGAGGTGGGTTTGGGTACTGACGTCCCGGGAACCATTTATTGGATAACCAACATCTCTGCCATAGATCACCCCAAGTGGTTCGCTACTGTGGTGATTTAGCAGGGGTGCTCGGGTTCATCGGGTGAGGTATGTTCAGGATGCGCCTGTTCAGAGGCTGTTGAAAGGCTGGTTTGGGTAGATCCGTTGACCTCTCCAACTGGTCTCTCGACCCATCGTTTTGCGCCGCATTGGGGGGGGATATATTCATATGTCCGTCACTCGTGGACACACTGATCCTTAGATTTCTATCCAACCCTCATACCCTTTGCCTTCCCAGAAATTCATCTTCTTCATTTCTTTAAATAGACCCTACACACCAACAACTCAACCCAAAAGATGACATAGGACCTGAAAGAAATTATTTTCCTCGGGGCTTCCTGTGTGGGGTTAACGTAAAAAAAACTACTTCAGAACAGTGGTAGCTGGGTAGGTACGTACTCTCAGTCACTCATTCTCAGTAAGCGTTGTTTAAATAGCTTAATAGTATCTCAGGAATGTATAAACAATTTGCTTTTGTTCAATAGGATACTTTCAACCAGAAGAATAAAAGGGCGAATACGAAAAAAAATAGTTATGTGCATTCCGGATGAGTGTTGGTTTACTATCAGTTATTTCATTTACTGGCTGGTTGACGGATTATTTAGAAGACCAATGATGTTTTCTTTTGCCTGTGGCGCAATGTTCGCCTTAAAAACCTTTCACAAAGATCTAAATAGAAAGAACAAAATATTCATGTTCATTACCTAATTGTGTTTACATTCATAGTGATAAATAAATTATTGCCCGAGGGCCCGGAATTTTATATCAACGTCACTGTTAACACTCATACTTAGATTAGAGCAATGATACTCAACCTTTTTCTTCTGCGGGCCACATTCATATGTTTGTAAAGCTACGCGGGCCGCAACACTATACTGATATGACAAAAAATATCATGAAACCCACCACCCCCGTTTTTTTGGAAAACCATTTGAGATTTATAAAAATATAACCTAAACAGAATAATAATAGTTATGTATAACAATAATTTATGTGTTGCCGCGAGCAAAATTATTTGCGCGCATATTTGTCAACACTCTTATACCAGATCTGATGTTGACACGACAACGACTATCCTCTTCGGGTTTCAATGTCTGTACTTCAAAGTCGCAAGTAATCTCATAATAACGTGATATAGAATGCCAGATTTTGTAAATCATGTTCCTGATATTAAATGTATTGAAGGCCGCACAAAATAGCTTAGCGGGCCGCAGGTTGAGTATGACTGGATTAGAGCTACCTTTTGTTTCCAAACCTATAACAAAAAGACCCAATTTTTGTCAAGTGCAAATCGAATGATATTTACTGTAGCCTTATTAGTATTTACCTAGAGGGAATTTAGGTATTTGCTTACAGATCAAAGAGATCTCAACATTCACGTAGGGATGAGCACGATTGAAAGCGTTTACAATCGAATTATCGTTCGAATAAAATTGGAGATATTTCAAGGTAATTTGTGGTATTGGAGATAACCGAGGTATTTCAAAATATAGGGCACCATGAAAAATTACTTTTTAATATGTTGGTGATTTTATTTAAGCGATGGAGATCTCAAAGTAAACAGAAAAACTTTCGATGTAATATTTCGATTATTAATCGGAAGATTTTTTTAATTATAAAAATGGTTACTGTGCTTTTATTCTAGATCGGTCTTTCTCAAAGTTGGCGATAACGTCCTCTCAATATAATAATGTATTTTAAAATTATATTTGCAATAACTGTTTTCAAGATACGTAACAGATGGTAATGTAAAAAGATAAGTTAAAAATATGAGGGGGGAGGGCACAGAATTTTTTTTTAATTTTAAGTCGGCGGTGGTCGAAATAAGTTTGAGAACCTTTTTTTCTAGATAATGAATGTCAGAAAGTTGTTGAAAGCTAATAGAATGTGAGAGTCTTGTAACAATATTAAAAGTTTACATAAACATTATATATTATTTTAGGTTAAATTAATGCAATGCCAAGGATTGATTTTCACAAAATTACATAATTTTTCATTGTTTTTGGTGCCTAAATCAAAACAGGCAGCCAGTTGAGGAAAGTTGTGAGGTGGGGAAATACTTGACTATTATCTGATCACCAAACTCGGCTAAAGCCATCGTTTCATTCGGAATGGTGGTCTTTCACTGGGACGATAATAAGAGTAACTCCCACTCTCAATTCGGCCCCTTAGAGTCAAAAAAACGTAACTCAATTTTTATCGATTTTGAGTTATGGATGGTACTAGTCACAAAATAACACACTACGTTAACTGACAAAGACACGTATCAATAGGTTCAACGGATAAAAATATACATCGATACGTATCTGCAGAAAATCATTTGTTGTTAATATCAGTAGGATGTATCTTTACTTGCGTTTTTTATACTTGAATAAAAAGATATTTACTTGTGAGTCAAAGAAACGCATCTTTAGTTACCATCAAGAAAATCAAGAGTCACGACGCCAAAAATCAAGACAGTTCTTCTTCTACAAGGGCGATTCGAGAATCCAAGTATGCCAAGGATTTTTCTTGGCTACATTGGATGTTACTGAAACTTTTTTTAGAAATATAATTAATAATAGATTGGAAAATCGAATCGTTCTCCAAAGCAAAAGGGGAAAACACCCACCTGGAGTCAAAAGACCAGAAGAGTCCAAAAAAATAATCAGGGATCATATTATGTCTTTTCCCACAGTACCGTCACACTACTGTAGGGCGAAGACTTCATTTAAATATTTAGCAGCCGATTTAACATTACACCTAATGTACACTTTGTATATTGACTTGTGTAAGGAAAAAAAATATGCACCTGAAAAAATGTGGTTGTATCGAAACATATTTAACACATGTAACCTTAAGTTCAATCAACAACGCAAAGATATGTGCGACTCGTGTGTTAAATACGATAATGCTAATACGCAAGACAAAATATCTCTTTCGGAACAGTATGATCTCCATATAAAACGCAAAATTGCTGCACAGAATTATAAAATCCAATCGAAAACCCTTGCTTCAGAATCCACTGTAAACTTCATCGAGTTTGATTTATAAGCCGTTCGATATTGTCCAAAAGTCCACTCGAAAGAATTTTTTTTATAAATGACGCCTGGCAGTTTACAATTTAACTATTTTTAATGTTCGAAACAATGAAGCTGGAAATTACATGTGGCATGAAGGAGTATCTGGTCGTGGTTAAGACGAAATCGCTTCATGTATGTACAAGTATTTGGCAGCTAATGCTAACGGAAAGAAGTTCATTTTGATGAGTGATACTTGTGGTGGTCAAAATAGAAATGTAATTTTCTCTGCCATGCTTCTGTATGCCGTTCAGTCTTTGGATATTCCGTACATAGAGCATGCTTTTTTTAACCTGGGCATTCTATGATGGAATGCAACTCGGTTCACGCCCATATTGAAATTTCTACGAAGAAAAGAAATGTATTTGACCCTTCATCGTGGTACACGGCAGTTAGATTAGCTTCCAGAAAATCCAAATATGATGTCATTGAGATGGGACAAGAGTGTTTCTTCAGTTTCATCAACTTGAGGAAACAATTAATTAAAAACAAAAAGACAGATACAAATTGCGTGGATGTAAACTGGTTAAAAATCACATTGATGCAATATCAAAAAGAAGATCCTGACCATATTTATTTCAAATATAACAAAGATGAACAAGAATATCGTAAACTCAAAGTAATTCGACAAGTTCCTAAAACAAGGCTATCAGCTGGACTTCCAGAATTACAAAGAGCTTACAACGCCCCAATGAAAATTGCTACTGAAAAGTTGCAAGACTTACAAGATTTGTGTGATAAAGGTATTATACCCTCTCAATATCACACATTTTACACCTCTTTAAAAGAAGGAATTATCATGACTGATAATCGAGTCGAGGAAGACATCATTGAACAGTTTGTTGATGAATGATTATAAAATGAATACATGATTTAATATCATGTATATTATCGAGGCTTCTAACTCACACAATGTTGTAATTTTTTGCCTCATCTGTTTTTAAATTATAATATTATCATTGTAATCTCCAATGATTTTTAAAAGGGTACTTAATCCTTTTATATTCATTTTGTATAAAAAGTCACTTTCAAATGTGATTATTATATTATATGATTCATTTATAAGATTTGCCTAAATAACCTAAGTGTTTTGGTACGAGTTAAGTATTTATAAGAGAGCAGGTATTCGATATTCATAATTTAGGTACAAGATTCTAGTTTTTAAGCAAGTAACAATATTATTTAGCATATTAAGTTTTCTTTTAACGATAGTATCAGTAGGTAAATAGTTACCTAAATATTTTCTATGTTTTTCTGTTTTAAATAAGTTTTTCAATAAATATTTCTAGAAATGAATTATTTTTATTACTGTTCTACCACTATCATAACTCCTATTCATCATCTATACTAACGTTCGGAAGTAAAAAAAGTCGAATACCGATGCAAGTTTTTCGTAACTTGAGTTCAGTGTTTGCAATTTTTACTTTGGTTAGGATCAAAGAAACATAACTGAGATATAGCTGAACTAAAACTAAAAAAAACACGTGAAAATAATTTCTTCATATGAAGCGGTTACTTTGTGATGTGACATTATAATTTAAAATTAAACAATAACTTTGTAAACATCACTTATAGGTAAATACTTAATGCCGACCGGGTTTCGCTACAACACGTAGCCTCATCTAAATTACTATTTTATATTTAAAAGATGGTTCAGAAGCACAAAATACCATCCTTTAACTAAATGAAAAGAAATTATTAATATGTTTCGTTTGTTTAAAAGTATACAACATTGATTGATTGAGAACTATGTTTTCTTGCTCTCCTGTAAAGTAGAGAAAAATGAGATACGTTTTTTTGACCCTAAGGGGCCGAATTGTTGTTACAGAAGTAAAATAATCACCAGAAATTATACACGTAAATATCACACATAAAAAATATTTATTAAACGGTTTAATTTTTCGTAACAAGTGAGAAATTGGAAAAAAATACTATTTAGATTCGATCACGACGATAAACAAGAAAAAAGAATCAATCGCTATTTCGAAATGTTTATTTTTTATGATGCCCATCACTACATGAACATTAACACGCAGTTGGGGAATCAACAAGTGAATGTTTTCAATTCGATGTTACAATTATTTGACAAGTTTCGAAGCGGTGATATTTACTGACTACGTAGATTCAAGTGCGCAAACATGTTTAATGCCACATCGAGAGTAGTTACACAGCCAAGGTAATTTGTACTTTATTATATTGATTCAATTAGGTCTGCTGATATATGTACAGGAAATGTAGCTAATTTAATTAGGTACGTTTCATTTTATATTGAAGATTGATGGCAATCATTTTCAATATAATTGCAAGGCTGTGTTCTGTTGTTTGCCGAGAAGAAATCGTCTTCAGTAACGATTGACTCTGGTTACAAAACACATCATAATGATATGGTAATATAAAAGAATAAAATTTATAAACAAAAAATACCGTTCCTTCACTGTAACCAAGACAATATAGAGAGTAAGCAAAGGTTTGAATTTTATAAAAACATGAAATAGTTCAACTAAACAAGAATTAATACATATATATTTTTGTGAGCTCCCCATCCACAGATGTAAGGTTATACACTACTTACCGAACACTCTATACAGGTATTTTAATTTTAAATAAAAAAAAATGTGGAACTGCACAAGAGTCCCAACTGCTCCCAACCGTCTGGAGCCAGTGAGACTATGGCATCCACAAATGGGGTATATTGTGAGGCTTAATGTAGTGGGGAGGGAAGGAAACGAGGAAGGCGAGGAAGTAAATAATGCAAGTAATAGTAGTCGCCACTATTATTTTCACCACTATAGTTGTATCGACCATCTTTACGACACCCGTCATGCAGGGAGGAATTCAGTAGTTCCACGTACTACTAACACAACCCTTGCTCAAAGACAATACTCTTACTTAAGGCGAAGCTTAATGCCAAATCACTATTTTGATTAATCTTTATAACGAATTGGTGTACATTATGAATACCAAAAAATTAATTTTAAATAAATTGAAGGTTTTCCTATCGCTTTGCTTGATTAGAATACAAGTAAAAAAATAAATTGCTCAGTAAAAAATATAAATGCAAACTACTAAAAAAAAATTTTTTCAATAGAAATGTATGAACGCATAATGTAAACAACTTTAAAAAAAATTTGTATTATACCCAAGATTATCTGTGACAGTTTCACTTGATTAACTTATTTGCTTTCTTATAAAATTATTTACAAAATAAATAAAAACCAGTTTTTTTCTTGAAATCCAACGTTTCTAGACTCCGTTTGTCAAGCGATTTTAATGCCTATTACCTACGATAAAAGGTATACTAAGAATATACACATTTTTGGGTTGTAGCTTCCTCTTAAGGCCAAAAATGTTTAACCTCTTGCCCGATACATGGAAACCGAAAAGTGGACGCATTCTGCGTAAATCAATTAGCTTCTGGACTTAGGGAGAGTTGAGAGCGAACATGTGCTAACTTACAGATAAACAACAAATGTTTAGTACGTTCATATAATGATTTAATATTTTTGGCCTCTAGACCTAAAATTCTCACCACATTTCACAAACTCAAATAAGTTAAAATAATAATTCTTACACGTATATTATGAATCATCATAGAAAACTTACCTAACTTATCTCTTATATTGTAAAAATGAAAGTAATATCCACAGTGTTATAATTTTGTGTAAAAAGTAATTTCTACAATAATATGAATTTATTGTTATGTATTTGTCTTACATTAGGTACCTACTTCATATGAACTAAACCTATCAATTTGATTGTCCTGAAACGGGATAGCTTCCCAATTGGATAGTCAAAGATTCATTATTCTGTAATTATATTTTTTAGTAGATGATAAATAAATAAATAACATGTATACAAGATAATTTCGTATACCTACAGTCCTCCATGCTAAGAGTTCACCTATATTTTAGTAAATTCAGCTTCAGAAGCAGGAAAAACTATAGAACCGTATGTTCCGATGTCATGAAATTTTCACAGATTATTCGTAATTTGTGATCTATCAAGAAGAACATTTCAACCTTTGGTAGGCTGAGCACCCGCGACTTTATACCTTCGTCGGGTGCCGACGCTAAATTTCCGCGCTGCTCACCTGTGTAACAGTAGCTTCTATTTTCTTAATATAAAATAATTGTTTTTTCCAAAATTATGCTTTTGAAAATTGTACCGTCTTACCCGATAATGTGTTTACATATTTATAAAAATTATACATAATCTACCAAAAGTAATTTCCCCAGAACGGTTACTTATATTCGGATAAATATTTTTTTTCTCATTTTTAATTAACGTCATTTTAAGCATTAGCGATGAAATTTAAATTTTAACTGTAAAAACATAACCTACCTACTTCCCAACCTTATTTTTATCCAACCCACAGCCTCACATAATAACCGAATTGGGGATGCAAAGTCCCACTGTCTTCGGACCCTATAATAAAATCTTAATGACGTAGGTGAAAAAGGCGTGTACAAAAATATGAGAAGCGCGGCTCTAGTGTATTGGACGGACCTACGGTCGAATTTTCTTTACCAAATACTCTAAAGTAGAGTGAATAAATCGTAAAAAAAAATCGGTGCTTGTCCTCCCCCCCCCCCATGCCAAGAAAATTGATCATTCAGAGTTGCGGGGATTACTTTAATTGATTCTGATAAAATCGGCCTCAAGAGATAAGGTTGTCTACATATCGACAAACATCGTGATTAAAATTTCACACGGAAATCAACACGATAGACTGCTTTTGAACAGAGACAGATTTGAGATCACCTAATGACTAACGACTGTATAATTATTTTTTCCCGATATTAATAAAACATAACTTAAGTTGTCGGTAAACAAGCCTAAGGTAGTTTAGCGTCGCCGAACGGTAGGTGGTAGGTATATCGATAAAACAAACAGTTTGTATTATCGTAATTATTTTTTGGGTTATTATGACGTGTTGGGCTTCGTCTTTTGGACATTCAAAATCTTAAATCATATCCAAAGATAATATGTCTCTTCGTTGCTGCTTTGTTATTATTGTGCTTGTGCTTGTGCTAGGGCCCCTAATCTGAATTGCCTGGAACTTTTGACCCGACCATCCTCTTTCTCATCTCCTTCCCTTCCCCACTTCCTTCAGCCAAATTTGAAGATGCCGTAGTCCCATTGGGACTCTTGTAAAGGGCATCTATTTCCCAACTCACTTAATACCTTATGCCTCGGAGGAGAAAGGAAGGCTCCGTAATAAAATAAATTGATATGAAGCTAATCATAATAAAACGAGAGTTTTATAGCGATGATTAAAACTTTATTAAAGTGTTTTTATAACTTTTTAAAGTACCACTTATTTAATAACATTGGGAGACTACAAGTATGTCAAGAAAACTTATTACCTACTATCTGTACCCCGCCACGCGTTTCTGCGGCTCAATATGCGGAGAAACAATAGCGCGTGTTGTTTTACGTCCAACATATGACGCTGTTTAAAAAAAAAGTATTTTTGTCCAACAGATGGTCCTGTTTTAAAAAATCATGTTTTTACCTGTCACAGGAGACAAAAAAACACGTTTTTACCTGTCACAGGTGACTTTTATGTAATACTAGTGTATCCCCCGCAATACTTCGCTATTGCTTATGTGTTTCTTGAGCGCCTCCGACTTCTTTCACCATTCACTACTGTATACCACAATGCTACTATTAAAAAACTATATTACATCGACTTAAATTCGAGGGAATTTCAATAATTTACTTTTTTAGCATAACAAATGTACGGAGATTATCTTAAAGAATAACATATATTTTTTGAAAACTGAAAACTTCAATTGTTCTAGGGAAATTTGGTATAGTTCGGTACAAATTCGGGATGCCGGGTCTTAAGATAGATATACAGGGTTTGCCAATAAGAGGTGTTATTTTGAATAGCCCGCTATTTCAGTAGATGTTACTTTTGAAACTGTCATTTTTTGACATTTGACAAGTAGAAACTACGCCATTAATAAAAATGGAACGATACACGCTTCAACAACGCAATGAATTTATTAAAATTCACTTGAGTGAATCAAATGCAAATCATCTTGAGTGATGAGGCCCATTTCCACCTTGGTGGCTTCGTCAAAATTGTCACATCTGGGGCTCGGAAAACCCAAGAGTTATTGTTGAAAAGCCTCTCTATCCTCAACGTGTGACTGTTTGGTGCGGTTTATGGTCCGGCGGAGTCATAGGACCTTACTTTTTCGAAAATGAGGCTGGAGCAACAGTTACGGGGATTGCGCTATCGAGAGATGATTAATAATTTTTATGGCCGGAATTGGATGGTATTGATCTGGACAACGTTTACGTTTAACAAGACGGCGCTACGTGCCACACAAGCAACGTAACCATTGATCTTTTACGATTGAATATCAAAATAACACCTCTTATTGGAAAACCCTGTATAAAAACACACGAATGCAAAGTTTGTCAAAATCGAGGAAGAACTTTCGGAGATATAATATTTTGAACAAACGATCATTTTTTTTCATACAGATTAATTATATATTCTTATGTTTTTGCTTGTATTTCTTAATATAACTAACAAATTTACTTTAGTTTTACGTATGTTTTCCCACGGAAAAAATCGTGTTTTTTCAGTAGCGGGTGGTGACTTTTTTACTAGAGGACTTATTTTTTGATTGAGATTTTTAAGCGTTTACAACGTAGAATAATTACATTCTGCAAAAGGATTAATTATGAATTGTACTTGTAAACCAGTGGCGTGCTGTCACTTTGATGATTGGTAAAGAGATAATTAATACAACCTACTTATATAATAAAATTTATGAAAATAAAATAAATTTTAGTATATGTGTAAAAATTTAAAACTAAAAAAATTTTTTTTACAGCCGATATTTGAACCCCGATCAACTGCTTAGAAAGCAACTATGCTGACCATTAAACTACCTACTATTGTAAGAACGGCGGCATAAAATCATTAGATGTATATAATATAATTAGAATAATGTTTTTTTATGTTATATACTCACGTCACAATGGAACTTCATTGTATACTAATAATAATTGCAAGCGTAATTTACTGTGAGTATGAACCGTACTCCATTGAAAAAAATTTTAAAGGATTTTGTTTATTGATATTATTATCAGTAGCATCCGAGAGGATTTTCTTGGTAAAGACTGTAAAACAAAACGTAAAGCTCGCTTCGTCGAGTGTTTCGGGATATTCGCAGAAATTATAGTTTATTTGTTCAATAATTCATCAGGATTAAATGATTTAATTAATTAGTGGAAATACGAAATAGCGCACGTGCGGAGTTTCACTTCACACCTCATTAATGTTTTCGTTTTGCGAATTTAATGTTTTTTTCCGGGAATATTTAGAAATATCTCAAACCAGATATATAAAAATAGTCGGTATAATATAATGGATTATCGTATAGCGTATCAATGTTTCCGATGTAGGTTTAATTTTTAAATATATCCATTTTTTTAAATGAAATAATGAACGCTAATCTTGCAAGCGGAAATTAATCCACTTCCCTACATCCGATCGAGCTAAAACTTGCCAGATTAGTTTGTTGTCAATGACAATGCATTTTATCAACTTTTGGTATTAATGACATACACACACGCAGACATAAACGCATTTCTTTCAAAATCGGACGACATTACAGCAGTTAATATACTAAATGAATCGGTCGTACCCTATCGGTATTTGGCGAGGTTCAAAACTCAGTCAAATCAAAAATACAAACATATTTTTCTAGTTTTAAAAGACATTTTAAAAACTTGTTTATTACAGGTTAATTTTATCATTATTGCTGCGGAAATTGATCGAACATTTTCAAATATCGAAATTCTTTTTTGAACAGATTACTAAAATTAATTGGCTGATTTGAAGTCCAGGATGACGAAGTCCAAAGATTTTATCTAAACTGGCGACAACAATAATTATTATCTTTCAAATCGATATTGATCGGACTTCTAGGAATTACATGTACAGTGCATTTCAAAATAGAAACTTAATAAATTTAACCTCCTTGGGAAACGCGCAAAGAAATTTGCGAATTGAATGAACGTAATATTTAAAAATCTGATACTGATAAATTCTAGAATTCAATCAAAGATAAATAAAATTTTGCTCAAAAATACCACAATAATAATGTAATATCGGTTTTTTGTAATCGGAAAAAATACAGAACAGGACTCTATTGTAGAATGTTAAACAAAGAGTCAATATGTGACCGAATTAGGGTTGCCAGATGTCCGCTTTGGACCGGACAATATGGGTTTTTGAACGGCTGTCCGGTCTAGAAAATTTTGGAAAACCGGACAATAGAATGTCCGTTTTTTTTAAATACGCGATATATATACCTCACTCACGAGATAATTTACAGAGCAAAAGCCGTGAGCAATTCTGGCTGGTGGTAACAAGACTTGCTCAAATCTGTTGAAAATGGTACAATATGTGTGCACTGGCCTATATTGAAAAGTGGTACCCTTTTGAAAACTATACCTACAAAACTTTCAGTTGCTTGGATATTTAACGCGGAAGATTACCTACGCGAGATGAACTAGTTGAAATATGGTCACTGTCCCCATGGAAGCAGCAATCTCCTCCGGAAAACCTTTAAGAGGAACTGGCTGCACTTCAAAGTATTTTTCTTTCACTTGAAGGTAAACCCATTAATATGTGGTGTAGGTTTTTCAACGATGAAACGGCACCAAATCTGTTGAAAATTGTACAATGCGTGTGCACTGTGCAGTGTTCCCGTCTCCAATGCCTTTGTAGAAAGAGTTTTTAGTGTAATGGGCAATGTATGGACTGACGAAAGAAATCTGCTAGGTGTGAATACCGTAAAAAGCAAATTAGTTGTTTTCTTCAATTTAAATGTCAGTTACACTGAATTTAAAGATAAAATTTCGGGCAATAAACGATTATTTAAAGCAGTATCATCTAATGGCAAATATGTTAAAAAGTGATTTTATGCTTACCAATTGCAATAATAAATATAAGTTTTAATGTTTACTAAGTGTTTCATTGTGTTTACCCTGAGAAATTTTCGGTAATTTTCTCCGTTTCTTTTGGCCAAAATCAAAGTGTTTTATGATTATCAAAGGACCCTTTGATTTTCGACAAATTGTACCAAAGGAAATCAAATTGTACCAAGGGGGGACCCTTTGATAAATCATGTTCGGTTTTTTTATCTGGACAATGTGGCAACCCTAGACGGAATGCCAAAATATGAGGTAAGAACACCTGTAAATACCTGCCGCCATTTTGGTAGTGTTCGATTTTGAAAGTTCAAATTGTTTAGTACCTACTGTAATGTACGTATATTTGTTACGGAGCACTTTACGAAACAACAATGCTTATTCATATTTAGGATAAAGTTGAAAATTTGTTTGAATGTCTAATAATCATAATAACTCATGAACGGTTAACTTTGGTGATATTCTAATTTGCACATTTTTCTGTCTGGTATTTCTTAGTCGACGCAACTATTTTCAGTTTTTACGTAATTTTAATCATGAGCTATGGTGCTTTAAAATAACAATTTAGCTTAAAAAATAGAATATGATTAAAAAAATAAAAAATAAAATATTTGACTACGTACTGAACTTCATACCCAGAAAGTGCAGTCGACTATCAACCTCGCCATATGCCGATCGGGTTGGACCGACATTTATTTCGAATATTAACTGCTGAAATGTCATCCGATTTCAGAGAAATGCGTATATACATGGGTACAAGTGATTGCCACTAAAAGTTGAAATAACGCATTGCCATCGACGACGAGTCTATCTACCGAGTTTCAGCTCGATCGGATGTCTAGAAGTGGGTTAATTTCCTCTTCCAATTTTTGCATTAATTCATTACGGAAAACAAAAGTGAATTCAGATACGTTTATATATAAAAAAATGTTAAATTCTGTCGCAGGCTAGTAAGTATGAAAAAATGTGCTTAGGTTTTGGAATACCAATTCCAAAAATAAATAATAAAAAAAAAAAATTATTTTTCGACATGCAGGTCTGCCCAAAGAATATTAAAGTTGAAACATCTTGACACGGTTCAAGTTATAGTGATTGACACTCGCTAATTTGCGCTACGTGGACATATTCCCGAATAATTTAAACGACACAGCGCGTGGCTTCTCGAGTTCGTACTGTACCATGTTTCAAGTACCTACCTACGTAACAACCAATAATAATGCTTAATTATTTTATTTTTAATGCGATTGAAGACGACTGTTGTGTCTCTGGGGTTTTCTCACAAACTGTCCGTTTCAATAAAACTCCGGCTTCAACAAAACACTTTGACTTTTATTGTGATAGATTGACAATGACTCTGGGTATCTAGCACGGTCGATCGATAAATGTTTTATCGATTGTGTCGGTAACTTGTTACCGTTCCTACGCATGACTGTAATTAAAACAAAAACAATTATTATTGTGGTACATCGTATGTATACAATTAGTTGAAATAATTACATTATCTTCTGTAAATCATATAACATTATTTTATAAAATAAACACTTAAAAATATATATTAATTTAGCAGGCTGTTGGAACAACCTGGACTTCTGGACCTTGAGGTTCTCACCTTATTTACTATCCTATTTTTCGCAACAGCTAACGCCATATATGGGTAACTTAATAGACTAATCTAGTGCCGTCTATGGGTGAGCTCGTATACTGATATCAAGAACATTACAACTACTAAAGCCATTTAATGATTATTTTAAGTTTTCAAGAGTAATAAAATGTCACCATTAAATTGCATCATTCAACATTCACCTACATAATATTAAGTGTTTTATTGCATTAAGCGGTTCTGCTTGTAGTGTCACTAAGTTGAAATTAACAGGTGTCTATATGCACAGCAGTGTCTCACCTGTGTACACTTCAGACGTGCTTGTAGGACACAATTACAGGCGTACATTAGGTGATGATCATAATTCGTCCCATATAAAATAGGCGTATCGTAAATGGTTGTATCGTGAAGCGTCACACACTTGTTTATATATCTGCTAATAGATGTAACTATGTGATATCAACAAAAAATATAACTACAAACTTACATTTGTTTTTGAACGGTGTTGAATCATTGTGTTTATTTATGTATTTTATCAATATTATCTTTATGTATTTCTAAAGATGAGAAAGTTGAGTAAACTTTTTTTTTCGAAATTTAACCGTATAACTAATAGTTATTTAATAAATATATATTTTTTAAATGATATTTTAATATAAATGATTTTTTGTGAGTTTTTTTTTCCTTGTCAAAAAGGAGCTGATTTTTTAAGTCATAATAATTTATAACATGATTATTTGTGGCATCTCGATCGGTATATGATGAAATCAGGGGCATTTTGATCTGTTTGCTGTCATAAATCATTTTTCAAAATCGATTATAATGATTTTACGAATAGGTGTATTACACAATAAACCTTGAATATATTCAGAATCGACGATTGTTTTATTTTTTAAATTTTCTTCCTAGTAATTAATTCAGTTTGCCCAAGAAAAAGTTAATAACCCCGGGGGAAATAATTTCCTATAAGGCCTATGTCATATTTGGAGATGATGTGAGCTAGGAATCTATTAATAAGTATATTAACTGTTTCTACTGCATTCTGATAACGGACAAAGCTTTGGTGGTAGCGGCGGGTTCAGATCAAGAACACATAAGTACATATTTTATAATATGTATGTAATACGACAGTCGTATCAGCCAATGTTTTTTTTATCGTGAGGTGGTCGTAACTCGGAGTACCCCTGCGTAGTCCAAAATAAACATGATAACGAATGGGCTAACTTATTTACCAACGCTAGCCTCCTTTGTGAATTCTGCAAGAAGCGGCTGTGTTTCAGATAAATACTGAAAACGTAGAAATGATTTTGATAATGAAAATGATGATTCAAAAGTGTTGGGTTTCTTTTTACAAAGATCAGACCACGTGATAACGTTAGGTTGTAGCTACTGAAACTTTGAATTAAACATGCGTTTTATTGGCAGCCATACGTAGGTAGTTTTCGAAAATGTAATGTTTAATTATTGTACTAATAAACTAATGTTCATAAGACAAGGTTTTTATGCATAGAATAAAAGATAATAAATTATTATAAGCTAAATAAATAAATAATTATTTTTTCTATGTATAAAAACCCTGTCTTATAAACATTAGATTATCATTAAAAAATAATAATATTTGACAAGTCAACATATTTCACCAACAAATGTAGATATAATATGTCTCTACGCCATCTAGTGGGAAATTTAGCAATAACAAAGCCTTTCCTACAAAAATAAAGTTGGTTGTTTGCAGGTGGAAACAATATAACAAGCGGTAATTGTTGATGAAGTACTAGTACATATTGAATTATTTGGCGGCTTGGAAATAAGCCGTCGTGGCTCAGTGGTCCAGAGCGTCTTACCGGACATCAGAAGGCGCGGGTTCAATTTCCGTCGGCAGCATTTATTTTTACTCGGGAGATATTTTCAATTTGTATTGATATTACAGGCGACTAATTACTGCTTATAATAATTTAATACTCTTGCGTGGTCATACTTGATAAGAAAGTAAACTAGACGAAGTCACTGATATCTAGTAATACCAACACTTTTCGAAAACTTATACGTGCAGGCGCCAAAAATAAAAACTAACGAATGATTTAAAATAAAAACACAGTGTCTTCCTTCATAATGTCAATGTCATCGCTGTGCAGCGGCCGAGAGATCCCGAGTCATCCACGACGCTGGTCCCAAAAAAAAAGAAACAGGACGACGCCTCAGTCAAGCAATCATCAGAAAACAATTGTTGTGTTGATAATTGATAAAAATATTGTTATGAGGGTATATCCTTGACCCTGTACCCAGAGGTCCCGAAATCAAAATGATCAGATCTAAATAGCTAGGTACTTACTTACCTTATTCTTCCTCTAAGTACTCTTTTCCCTCGAATGGTGAGTGATTTATTTATGCTCGAATGTCTCATTAGATTAGTCCAGACGGCGTGCGACTGGCGCTTGTGAGTACGTGGCACTGTCGCGTTCCAACTAACGTCATTGCAAAAAATAGTTGAACATTAATGACAATGTCTGTATTATTACGGTGATAATCGATTTCTTGCGTTTGATTTTGACACGTGAAATACTTACTTACTTAAGTGATACTTGTGATTTCAAAAGAAACTTGTTTTTACTTCCCAAATGGATACCTGAAAGTTTGACGGCTCACGAAGTAAATGACTTTTCCTAGAAATTTGAGATAGATAAAGTTGAAAATTTTAAAAAAGAAAATCAAATTAACTTATGTTTTTGAGCAGTTTCTCAGACTCCTTTCTTCCCAGGTCAATAAGCCATTTGTAATTTTTGCCGAGTGATGATAATTAATTACCACTAATTAATTAAGTAGTAAAATTTAGGTCCAAGATAGGAGTGTTTTTTGTACCTTGTGGTAGCACTGGGACTGGGACTGTCAAATCTGCTACGGCTTTTGGAGTAATATGTATGTTTATTGTCGATTTTACCATTAGATGCTTTATTTTTGTCTGTAATTATTATTTTGAAGTCTGATGGGCCAAATGGGATTACTCCTCTATTTAAAAATATAACAATAATAATAAATATATTATTATCTACCTTTTTTGTAACAAATGATGTCCTCACTGAGATCTCCCGTGCTGAGGATTTCATTTACACATTATCAGAATTGAGTAGTATCAATAATGTGTATTTATTGTGTAGTGTTTTTGCTGAATTAATTATAAATATATTACCTGGTGTTTTTAGTACAGTTGAGTCTGAATTTTGTGTCAGTATTTTTTTCTATTTCAGATCTCTCCTTGTTTTGTATCCAGCTTTTCATTTGAGATATAAATGTTAAAATATGGTTTTGATTTTTGAAAGAGAGTGGAATTTCTTTCTAGAGTTTAGTAGCATAGTATAGGAGGCTTTTTTGCCCAAATGTTGTATTTGTAGTTGCTTGTTGGATATATGACCCTGAGATCTAGTGCTTTAGCACACAGAATAATGACCTCATAGTTCTTAAGATTTAAAACTTATAATAGTTGTAACAGTACTACAAAGTACTGCATGCATAAATAAACTAACATTTAAAACGTCTGTTGTAAGGATTGAGTACCGGCAATTAACTTTTGCTGCAAGATTTTAGATACGAGGTTTTATAATATCAAGTTATTACTTTTAAGCGGAACAACCGCAAAATCTCGAAAGTTTGGTTTCCTAACGCTTCAGCGAGGAGAGTTACGCAGTCCTCAATCTCCTTTATTACCATGCATTATAATGAGATTAGAACAAGAACAAGAACATAGAAGTAAGAAGTAGAACAAGAATGTAAATATAATAGTTGAAAACCAGAAGATAAACTCACAAGTTGATAACCAGAAGATAAACTTAAAAGTTGATAATAATGTAACATCGTTATACTGCATTACATGACAAAAGGCATTATTTAGTTTTGGCCAGAAGGAATCTCTAGATTAATTCAAAAGTTATCTATTAATTGCGATCTAATTATTAAAAAAAATAGTAATTTCTCTTGTGGTTCTGTCTTTAACTGCAGTTCAGCGAACTCTAGAACTTTTGCTTTGGATTAAAGTTTTTGATTTTCAAAATTGTACGTATTTGTTTGGAGAATTCAATAAAGTATCTAACTATAATATTATATTCATAGAATAAATAACAGCAGAAAAAGTGCCTTTTGGGCGTGTTTCCTTAGTCAAATACTTGCCTAATCGAGGATTAAATTTCCATCATAAATTTTTGTTTACAAAATTGAAATGTGATGGAAATCTATGATGTGAGGTGAATGTAAATGAGACAGAGCGCTTGGATAAATTGCTAAATGGGACATTTGTTTATATTTAAAAAGTATGAAAGAGAATACACAATGCCTTGTGAAATGCTTGTGGAGGTTTTTCGTAATCAAAATATTTGCCTGAATTTCCAGTATAAAACTGGTGTTAGGATATTTAAATGGGATGAAGAACTACAACGTTAGGCGAGTGCAAGTGAGACGGAGAGCTGGGCTATTGGGCTAGTTGGAACATTTAATTCCATTCAAATTTGTATGGAAGGCAAATTTTTTCTTCTTTTTCAAAAAAAGAAGAAATACGAGCACGAAACATCAAACAGCTTATAGACAGATTTATTTATATGATTTAAGATTTTCACGGCCAAAAGTATTTTTGTTATTTGTTTTTGGGGTGTTATGCCGTGTTGCGCTAACTCCTTCTTTAGCCAACGTTTCAAAATAACACATCTGCCCTGATGATGGACACTGCAATGTTGTCCGAAACGTTGGCTAAAGAAGGAGTTAGCGCAACACGGCATAACACCCCAAAAACAAATAACAAAAAAAAAAAAAAAGATTTATTTATAGCTACCCCATAGCAACCGTGAATGTCTCTGGAAAAACAAGTTGGGATCACTGGAAAAAAAAATTTGTTCAACTAAACGGAATATAGTAACAAGAAGGCTATAGGAATATGCCTCAGATAGAATAACTTTAAGTGATATTTTATTTTTATTCTAAATTAGTAAATCTCTAATTGACAGCCCTGAATTATTTGCATTCATTTATATGAATGTACCTACCAGTTAACTTGAACCAGACACTTTTAAATGTAACAAAACCTCGATACTAACCACTATATTCACCAATTCCAAGAATTCATCACCTTGCAAACAAACGCTGTTAACTTATTGATATGGTTGGTATTAATAATTTTGTGGGTTTCAAAAGGCAACTAATGTCTGACCTATGTGCTCGTTATTAACTTTTATCATTTCTTGTCTTTTTTTAATTCTTGTCTCTATACCTTCCTGCGAGTACATGGCATACTAATTTTTAGTTTTATTTTGTTTTCAACAATACGACAACAGGACTGTATACATGTAAAAACATACTTGATTTATATATTGTTATTTTTTGTTGTTATAAAAACCTTCTGTTAGCACTGTATTATGCAGTAAATCATGTAAAAGCCCATCAGGGCGTTTAAATTAATAAGTAAAATCTCAGTATTGAAGTTTCCGATTACTTGGAGCAACACTAAGATTTTGCAGTTGACCTAATATTATCTAAGGAAAATATTTTTAAGATATCCCACTATTGCTTTGGGGTAGCGTTATGTATAATGTAAGGGTGCGTATAAGCACACGAGCCGAACTGCCGAGCTGAACTATGACTTATAGGAAAGGAACGAAGCAACCGCAAATTGCGCGACACGCAGCTTGCAGTTGCCTCGTTCCTTTCCCGTAATTCGTGACTCGGCTCACCTATATGCAACATTATAAGATTCAACACATTTTATTATTAAAGGTATCCTTTGATGATCCATTGTTCATACATACTAAAATAACGTTGGACTCAATGGATATCCTGATTTAGAGCATAATAAATAATCATTAATTGTAAACAGAATATAAAATACATAATTAATCGCTGTAGGTATAATTAATAATGAGTTGGGTTCCTTTTGAAGTGAGTCGCTCGTAAAATATATCTTTCAATATTCACAAATTCCACACTTTAATGTTAGGTGAATGTAGTTAAGCCAAAGTTCAAAGGCGGTGATTATCTGATGATGGTCTTAGAACGTGAGAAAAAAACGCCTTTCACATAGTAATGCTGGATCTGTAACCTTTGAGTGATGATGAAAATATAGGCACTTGTATTTTGTATTGGCGGAGAAATCATCATTAAATCATCTACTGAGGTCGATGATTCGGAAGATGTGAAAAGGGGAAAAAAATGGATGCTTATCATTAAACGTAGGTAAATTTGTTTTGCTGTTGAAGGTAGCCGCGTTTTGTTCTAAACGGCTTACAAAGTTCAAACCCAAGACCTGAAATTGGGCCCGTAATAACGATTATATTTCCACAAATGCAATTTTTTATGGGATTTTGCCATTGATTCAAGTTAGGCCCATGATTCTCAATACGAATACAAAATTTCAGTCTATTCGCCTAAGTAGATCCTGAGAACTAAAGAACTTGAGGTCTAACTTATCCGTTACGCTGGGGAATGAATTCATTTTTTCCTGAAGTGTGACTATGGAAACTACATACACATACAATGTGCTACAGCCATAATAATACAGCTACAATTAGAGGCGCTAATGCGTATTAAAATCTCATGAAACTTATTCCACTATTATACCGCGATAACTGTTGCCCGTAGACAGAATTCGATAGTTTTAGTTGTTAGAGCGTTGGAAGAGTTGGAAGTCAGTTGGAGGTAAAAAAGCCGAACCTATTTTGTCGCTCAATGTCTCATCTTAATATAATATGTCAATGGCTATAGCAGATATACCTACTAGTATAAAAACAATGAAAAGCCAGATCAATATGCATAGCGTATGGAAACGTTTACTCTATAATACCTAATTATTTATTTTTAAGTTAAAAAAATAAAATATTACCAGATTGTATGTTCAAATATTTACATTTAGAAGTTGCAAAGATTTTAGATCTCCTAAGACAAATTTATCGGGAACACTAAACGATATTTATTATAAAGTGCAATGAACTTTCTTTAAATGTTAAGGAAACTTGTCAACAAGTCTTGCAGTTTTCGTGGGTTATGTCTCAATGTTGTCCAAGTCCAAATTTTAGTACATAGCTAGTGGAATATAATTAGAGTAGTTTTAGAATAGACACACATTAGATTTAAATGTTAAAAAATATAGCTAAATCAAATAATAATAATAAAAGACAGGGTGTTGCACAATTAAATATTTTTATCTGAAAATTATCTAACAACGTTGATATTTAGAAGCAATGTTTATTATTACGGGGAATATTACAATATAAACATTGATAATTTATTGAAATAATATAATATTATTAATAAATATTAATTGCTTGAGACATATTCTAAATAAAGAACTACTGAGAATGACGTACTTCGCATTCTGTCAATCCATAATCCAATATGGTATAATAGGATGGGGGGGCGCCTATAAAACTCACACACAACCTCTTTACATTGCGCAAAAACTAATAATTAAAATACTATTAAAGAAATCATTTTTATATTCATCTGAACTCATTTTCAAAGAATTTAAAGTCAGAAAATTAAATACTCTTTTCCTGTATCACGCAACCTTACAAGTTTACAAAGATGATATCCTAAACAAAACCGTACCATTCAAAAACACAGCAAATCTCAGGCAAAAATACATGTTACCAATTCCGATTTGTAAAAAAACTTTGGATCAGTAAAACTACAAATACTTAGGAACAAATTTCTTCAATAAATTGCCAGAAAATATAAGATCACTAAATGATAGTTTCAAAGAATTCAAAACACAATTAAAAAAATATACTGAAAACCTAAACTAAATAAATAAAAACAAAAACAAAAATTTAAAAAATAAAAATCTTAGAAACTAAACAAGTAATACCTCATCCCATACACACAAGCAATTTATTGCTTATTATGGGAGAACATTGAAATATAATAAATATTAATCATATCATAATATCTTTTATCTTATTAGTAGTGAAATATATATATGTATATCACACATTGTAAATTTTTTTATTGAATAAATTGAATAAAAAAATAAAATAAAATAAAGATAAAAAAATAAAATAAATATTCAATATTACTATATTATTTTATATGACTCTTATTTAAATTATACGTAATCCGTATAAAAACGGGACTGCAGTCCTTTAAGGAATGAATTGTTGAATTTCATGTAAAATTTTTAATAAAAAGGGAATGTATTATTGCGACGTCGGAACACGTGTTCATAAAAATCATAATAATTTCGCATTTCGTCGATATATACTAACAGGGCAGAAGCAGATGCATGAAAACGTGCTCCGATATATTCGGAAAGTATCAACATTTTATTAGGAAACGGCCTGCTATCCTGTTTTCAACTGGATTTTAATTAATCAGCAATACTCATTTTTCTCCGTGTATGCTTCCACTCTCATGTAGATCACCAGCAATATTGAAAATTTAAACAGTTCCGTGAAAACTCAATACGCCTTTAAAAAAATGATATAAAGTCAATAAAAGCGAAGAAAAAACTGTCATCCAAATCTAAAACCCGTAACCTAGTTTTTTTCATCACTTTTCATGAATTTATTTCTCACTCACTTTTTAAAAAGCGAGTTGAATTTTTATTTTGGTGAATTGACGGGTCACCTTCTAAACACGCCCAAATTATTGAAATATCATTTCGTTTCAATTAAACTAACACAAGTAACAACTATTTACATCAGGGGAGATGTACGTATTAAAAAATAGGCAGATTACGGAATTTTTCATCTTAATTTTTATTTTATGCCACTTAAATATATTTTAAATATGTCGATGATTTGGGGTCATTCATCTTATGGTGGTAAAGTTATGATTAACGAAACTATAAGCTTGACAGCTGTTGTGAAGGGTGACCGGGTATCTCATCAAAATGTCAATTCAACACACCTACAAAAAGTGTTATAAAGTCATGAAAAGTGATGAAACAAAAACTAGGTTAAATAGGTTACACAGGTAACTATTAAACCTAGTTTTTGTTTCATCATTTGTAATGACTCTATATCACTTTTTAAAGGTGTGATGAATTTTCATTTTGGAGACCTAATTTAAAAATAAAGAACACCAAACTTACCCACAAGAAGACAGAGGCGTGCAGATTTTTTTCCAGAATCTGTAACAGAGAAATAAGAATGATACGTTTTTTTTTCTATCAATGATTTTTTACATAGTACAGAGAAGGTAGTTTGGAAAAACACACAATATAATAAATCATAATTTTTCTTTTTTAAGATCTAAAAAGGTATTTTCAAAAAGGGAACTGCTTTGAAAATTATGCAAGTTATAAAAATTATTATTTTCAAATCCTGACAACTCATAAATTACCTACCTACGAAATGCGTCTTTTTTTATAGAAAGAAAATTTTCATTTTGGCACGTCAATTCCGAGATTCACAGGTAACAACTTACACCCTTATAAAAGTAAAGTATATGCGTAATAACATTATAACACGTAATAACATTTTTTTTTACCATTGGCAACTAAATTACTTATAAATAACCTGTTAATTATGTGCCTTTTTGCAATGACACAGTAATATTTAATTATCTTTTTGTCTTTTTGTAGAATTTACCGTTTCAAATTTTGTGAGAATAACTATCATTATTTTCAATAATTAAATATTACAATTTTAGTTTTATTACTCAAAGTTATTCCAAAAAATAAATATTCATCGAAGACTAGCATAAAAGTCAATAGATGTCGCTTATTCAAATAAAACTTAAGTAGATTATGTCTAGGTTGCATTTAGTTCGAGTTGAATCTTGCAATCATACATACTTAACGATAGCAGCCAATAGAACACGCGTTAAGAAAATGAAGATAATGTTGGTAGTTCTTATTCGAAGTATGATACAGTTAAATATGACCGAAGGAAATAAGAATGGATTAGCGTAGTTGGTAGAGCACCGTCTCGGCAAAACAAAGATCTTGGGTTCAAGTCCCAGATGCGCCAGTATTTTTTTCATGGTTTTCTGTTTAAAATTTACCATTGAGAATAATATTAACATTATTTTCAGCTTTAAAAAAAAATAATGATTTAATCATCTTTTTTAAATAAAATGAAATTCATTCAATAGTTTGACAATTGGAGAGTTTAAAGCTTCACTTATGCTTCAAATATGTAACTTTACGGATAAAAAAAGCTGTGCAAATTTAATTACGCCAAAGCTTGCAATACAAAGGTTTCTAATGATTCAGCCATCAGATTTTCTGTTTCATTGTTAGGAAATTATTTTCCTTATCTATGGATTGGATGAACACATGTCACAATCTTTAGAAGTGTTGCCGATTTGAAAGAAAATTGATGTGGCTAATGTACCTACATAAGATCTTTTGGCCCTAAGGTCCCAGATAGCCTCCGTGGTCGAAGGGAAAGGATATCGACTAGCAATTCAAAGGTTGCGGGTTCAAATTGTATTTAATCAATTTGTGATATTTCACAATTGGATTGGTTTGAATCCTTGTATTTGTATGCCTTTCTCGAAAGTTTTGAGTTTTTAAACGACCAAAACTATTAATTCATGCTCATATTACGTACGTACGGGCGCAAACAAATACTTTGTCTTAAAAAATTAATTAACTAACGCCATTTTTTGAACACGTAGATTATAACGAGTGTCGCGTTTAAGCTTAACGACGTTTCTAAAAATATTGTAGTTTTTTTTACGTTTATCGGGATCTTTTAACCTGATAGATTTGTAGGTAAGTACCAACATTTGAACGCGAACATATATTTTGGTAATTATTTCCCTTACAATTTGTAATTATTATTAATAACCTAGCCGGGGGGGCATAATCTCCGAGTGCCTAGGGCAAATGGGATCTTTCAAAAGTTTTCACTTTCTGCGATTTCCCATATTCCCACAGGCGAATGCGGAGGAATTCCCACAATCTCCCCCAGATCCCAACATAACACAAACAGGCGAATGTATGTAGTATAGAGCCGCTATGTGCAAGCAGAAGAATATGATGCTCCAAACATGCAATTTTAGTAGGGTTTTTATATAACAAATATTTCCCTATCGAGAAAACACAAGGCCTCTAAGTCTATAATGGCCAGGTAACATTTTAAACACCCATATGAGGTAAAAATTGTGAAGCGCATATGACGCAGTTCTATTTGTATAAAGAACACTAACTTTAAATTGAGTGAATTTAAATGATTCACTACTTCATGGAATACAAGAATTTAGTAAATCAAATAAAAAAGTTTAACGGGATTTTATAAAGACATTTTGTAACATGGTGGACTTAAAATATATGAAAACACATTCCTGAATTCTATTTACCGGAATAACTTAGTTGCCAAATTTACATTGTCGATCTTTGTCGACCTGAACAGCATTCGGAATTTTGTTTATCTCCAGAACGTGCATTCTTATTTTAGAATCGCTCTGACCTTCTTACTGCCATTATTTTGTCATACAATCGGTGTATTTTTTATGGTAGAATATTCCACGGATAAGGAAAAAGATCATCCGTAGAATCCATACAATTTTCCATTTACATAAAGAAATGATTTTAATAAAACAACTTTACACTTTTATTCCAACGTTGATGAGATTTTGCTGACTTTACCTTCAAAACAAAGGAACGATACTACAGGGTTTTCCAATAAGAGGTGTTATTTTGATATTCAATCGTAAGGGCCCGTTCCCACTTCCGTTTTCAAATCGGAGGCGGGTCCCGTTTTAAAAACGGATGCTTTACGGCCCTGTTCACACTTCCGTTTTAAAAACGGATCCGTTTTAAAACCGGATCATACTCTACGAAAACAAATAATTGTCGATTCAACCAAAACATTTTATTTGCTCATTCTTCAGTAATGGTGCGCAATGGACGACGATGAAGCTCTTGTTGTCATGTGGTACTTATTAAAAAGAAGAAAAAAAAAGGGAAAAGAAAATTTTGGGTGCACCCAATCATAGCTGAAAGATTTTCTGTAGGAATTTTCCAAGTGTTAATTGGTGAGTTGAGAAGTGATGTACTAAAGTTCTTTAATTATTTTAGAATAATAATGATTGGATTATTTATATAGCGCCGTTTTCACAGTGAGAAAATCACCTCAAGGGCGCTTAATGGCTTAAGAGAATGTCTATCACTTCTACTGGAATGAGTTTCAGAGAGCTTAACATATCAAAATACAAAATTGAGAGAGTGCATTTGTCCTGAAGAAAGGTTATCGATATTTTAAAGTAAGAAAACAATAACAACTCAAATATTTTTTTATTATGTGTTTATTAAACTAATACGCTCTTCCGTGCATCGTGCATCTCATTAAAGCTTTAAAATTTAAAAAAAAGTAAACTTTAAAAAATTAAATATAAATTTTGATATACAAAAGTTGTGTAGGTACACCAAGTGTTTTGTTTTTATTCAGTTAAAAATAAAATATTACTATACTCTTTCTTCGACCAGTGGTATTAAATTTTCGGAATTTATTTCCTTATTATTGTAGTTTTGATTTATTTACTTAACAAAATAACCAAATACAAGCACGCAGCGTGCCTGCTTCCTTGCGACTGGGAGCGGGCGGGGAGGGGTCGGGGTGTGGCGGGGACTCTGCCGGAACGACTAGACGACAAGTGTGAATAGCTCCAAGATCAATGGTTTTTGTTGCTTGTGTGGCACGTAGCGCCGTCTTGTTAAAAGTAAACGTTGTCCAGATCAATACCATCCAATTCCGGCTATAAAAAATCATTAATCGTCTCTCGATAGATCCATTCACCGTAACTGTTGCTCCAGCCTTATTTTCGAAAAAGTAAGGTCCAATGACTCCGCCGGATCATAAACCGCACCAAACAGTCACACGTTGCAGATAGAGAGGCTTTTCAACAATAACTCTTGGGTTTTCCGAGCCCAAGATGCGACAATTTTGCTTGTTGACGAAGCCACCGAGGTGGAAATGGGCCTCATCACTCAAGATGATTTGCATTTGATTCACTCAAGTGAATTTTAATAATTTCAATGCGTAGTTGAAGCGTGTATCGTTCCATTTTCATTAATGACGTAGTTTCTACTTGTCAAATATCAAAAAATGACAGCTTCAAAAGTAACATCTACCGATATAGCGGGCTATTCAAAATAACTCCTCTTATTGTAAAACCCTGTATTTACTAGGATAACACCCCCCTCCCCACTTCTCCTTTACCACCCGTGAAAACAGAATTTTGGTACATCTTGATGACATTTTGTGTACTCCAAAATAGGAGGAAAATCACTGTATCTTATTTCGAAAACGCCGGAGACTTCTGCTAGTACACAATGAAGCACAAAATCACTGAAAAAGCTATTTCTGTCCAATAAAACTTAATTTTCCGCATTATACATACAATAAAACGATAGCTGAAAGGGATTCGTGACAGGAGATATTGAATTTTAGCACAATTTTTATATTCCTGATACTATATTTTTTCTGGGCTTATAAAAAGACTTATCAAAAAAGTACTAGATCATATAAGATGTGTTCTATACGTAGTATTTAATTGAAGTATCTAAAATGTTTAGAAACGCTTAAATCTTCAAACCAAAAACGTATTATTTAGTAGTAATTGTAGTAACTTTCTTTAGAAAATCTTTGAGACATCTTTAGAAAATGGATTTAAAACAGAGCGGAAGGACGGATGTTTACTTTGGTTTTGCAAAGGGAAATGACATTAGGCATAAGTTAGCATTCGGCCCAGCCTAAGTGATATTGACCGGTAGATTTGATATAGGCAAAATCGATTATCTAGAAAGCACTTAGAAGTAATGACGTTAGTTCCACAGGGAGCATCGTATATCTCACTAAGTGTCTAAGGTTTGATGAAAAGGAATTAAGGACTCTCTGGATCTACTCCAAAACTAATTTAAAACGAGCTGAAGCTCGTGGTAAACACTTCTGTGGTCTCCCTTCGCCCCACCTTTGCAATCCAAACACGAAACTTTCGCCAGCTTTTGGCTGAAATCTAATTCTGTAGAAAATTAATGGAGATGGGTTATTAAAAGTTGGACCTCTACTAAAAGAACCACATCTATCCATGATGAACAAAAGTTTTTGAAAGTAAAAATTTATTTCAGAGCTAATCCGTGGTACTAAAATTACTTAATTAAAAATAATATTCATGCACGGAGAAAAATGAGTTTTTCTGACGTGTTACAATCCTGTTTAAAACGGGATTGCAAGCAGTTTCCTGTTAAACTTTTAGTACATTCCTAATATATCGAAATTCGTGTTCATGCACCTGCGTTTTCCCTGATAATATAAAATGATTTTTATAAACACGTATTCCGACATCGTGATAATACATTCCTTTTTATTAAAGTTTAACAGGAGACCTATCATTTCATTTGTTTAGGGCCTGAAGTATCGTTTGTAACTGGATTACGAATAATTTTAAGAGATTCTCAATAAATTAGATATATTTTATATCAGTAAGATTTCTACATGTAGAGTTATATTATTAACTGTTACATTTTATAAGTTGCGAAGAGTAATTTTTAGTTCTTAAATTCAACCACAAAATTGTTTAAATTGTTTATTAATATAAACGTTTATGATGTTTATGAATGGTATTCTTTCACATCCTGTGTTATTTAACAACTAAGATAATTTAACAACTGTTTTCCCAGTAGCGTAACAATGAATACATTCAAAAGCAACAAATAATATTTACAATATCGTGCCTTTGAACATCAAAGTTTCATCTGACATGACTTATGACATCTGACATAATGAAAAAAAATTGTGCCTACGGCGTTAATTCTCCCTGTTATTTGACTAAGGAGACAAATCCAAAAAATATGTTTACTAAACAGTAAATCTCATTCTGAAGTCTCCAATGAAACCTCATTAAAATAATGCATTCTGAACATTGTTACCTTCGATTACATTATTAATTTTTTAATTAATTAAGAAAACCACCTTTTTCTCTGCAGTTAGAACTTTTTATTAAAACCGTGTACCCCAAAGCACCATGAAGGAAATTATTTCCCCCAAGGCCTGCAGTGTGGAGTTATAAGAAAAGAGGGCGAAATTCATTTTGTGCAGCTTTCCTAAAGTGAATTTCCAATTATTAACGTATTTTACCCTCTGAATAGAAAAAACTGCATAAATTGCAAAAATTTCCAAATGCATTTTCTCTTTTCATTAAATTGTGAACATCTAAATGGAAGATTATACGTAACTTGTGTTATAGAAAATAAATAAAGATAATAATTTGAAATTTTCACGGCCATAAAAATTATAGTGATCAATTGCCATGCCGCAACACAGTCAAATAACACAAAAATTAATTCAAAATATATTAACTTAATTATTTAATATATTTTTTTTGGCATAACCAAGTGTAAACACAATTTTAATTCACGCATCTCAATTTGTACATACATAAAAATATGAAAATAAAATTTTAATTGACGAACAAAAAATAGTTTATGGATTTCAAACATGTCGAAGAGAGCAAGTTTATCACTACCCCACTGTATTAAGTATCAAGTGAAAAATAATCTCAAGGGCGATTTGTTACGACTTTAGTTAGGGCTGCCACCTTTCAAAAACAGTAGACCCGGAGATTTTAGAAATATATTTTTTTTATTAAAATAAAACTTTTTTACTGTGAATTATTTAATTAAGGCAAAATGTCATGGTAAATTACCATTGGTAAGGTTTTTTTTAAAATATAAATGACCTAGCTAGTGCTAAGCTGACCTGGACCAGCTTGACACTTAAAACTATATTTTTCATTCTGAAGGGATTGTTTAAGCATCTTTTCTTGATCAGATTTCTTAAAAAACTTCAAAAATTCTTGACAATTCATATTGTAATTAATCTTCACAATTAACTCTGCCTTCACCATATCCACTGACAAGGTGTTTCCGCTCGTCTGTCCACAATTTTCCCATTAAAGAAAAGACGCGTTCAACAAAAGCATTGCTTATAGGGATTGAAAAATATTTTCCAATTATTTTTAGCAGTTCGCTGAAGGTTGAGGTGACTTTGAATAACTGAACCCATCGTAAATCAACAAGCAATGTTGAATTTACGAACTGAGGAAATACTTGGTTTAATTTTCGGGTCTCGTCATAAAGTTTATCTTCGTCGACATTTTTCAAACCAAGTGATTCGACAGCTTCTTCAGTATCTTCGTAACTTACTGCACTTGTTAGATCGAATTTGGAAAAGATTTTGAATAAAGAATCCTCAAAATCATAATATTTCTGTATGTATTCGAGAGTTCTCCTTTAAACCTCATTGGCTTCTTTTTTTAATTGATTCTTATCAGAAGGCCTAAAAAATTTAATGTTTCTCATTATTTTGGCACCGTAAAATTCATCATGCATTCACTCAGTCAAACAGTCACACGCTCCGCGCCGTGATAGTCGTCTGTCGCTTCGCTGCCACGGCCCGGTCTGACCCGGAGATATAGATGTTAAACCCGTAGCCCGGACATGCACCATGCAAACCCGTAGACTCCGGGTCAAACCCGGAGAGGTGGCAGCCCTACTCTTAGTTGATATTAGATATTATCAGCGCCTTGGCGATTTGGCGCCTGGAGCGTACTGCTCCAATTGCGCCCGCATAGGGACGGCCCTGGATACATAGTACTAAACTAGGTAGGTAAAATTGTGTTTATATATTTATTAATTTTAAGTTACATAGATCACACCAGTGTGTTCCGATGTACAAGCAAGGGCGGAAATAACGGGGGTTTCCATGGGGTTAATCCCCGCCTCATCAGAATCAGTATTGCGTAGGAAAAAAATGGAATAGTGCTTGTAGCTTACATTCCTGGAAAACACAATAATATTATTTGCACCTTCTCTTTTATAAATGCAATGACAATAATAAGTTGTGGTAAGTGAAGGTAAGCTAAGTTACATAACTGTTCACAGAACTAATAAACAACTAAATTAATAATACATATCAAATATTTGTTATTATAATGTTTAGAAATTAAACGAGTAAATTCCATGAAGAAACAGACCACGAATCGCATTTCTAAATACACTACGGGTGAATTGATGTACCTACGTATGTAAGTAAAACATAAACCTTTTCAGATACAAAGGTCCATAAAACAACATAAAATTTTAATGTTAATGATTTTATTGTCAAACATAGTCATAGAAATACGCAGACGTAATACCGGCGAATAAAGATAAACGAATTACGTGACGATTTAACGGTGTAAATTATGGGCTTATGGCGGCACATAATAAATTGCCCATTGTTTATTAACAATTAAATTATCAACTTTGACGCGTCATAAATTACAAGGATAAATCGTCATCGGTAATCATAATTTTTTATTCAGTCATTGCTAATCATTAACAAGCTCCATGGCAAATTGGATTCCAAACATTGAAATTCAGATGCGCGAATTAAAAATAATCCACATGGTTTTTCCAAAATATCGGTATTAAAAATAATAAAATTAATCTATTTTTATCGTGATGCTGCGTAATAAAAAAACAAATTCAAAAATTTTATTTACGTGTTTTGTTGGTTTCATACGTTTAGAACAGTCCAATAGGAGTTCAATTTTTTGGAAACTTGCATAAACTAGCTTTCGCACTTTTAGTAATATTTTTTTTACACAGCCCTTATGTAAATAATTTATTTTTATGTAAATACCGCACAAGAGTCTCAAATGCTCCCAGCCGTCTAGAGCCAGTGAGACTATCCACTCTATATTCCCACATGTGTGTTAAATTTAAAAAAATTATCAGAATATCGTTGCCCAGAAGCAGCAAAAATTCTCGAACGAGAGCTCTGCTGTCATGGAATCGCAACATTTTTTTCTGTCTAGAATTTCTATTTTAACGCAAATATTTTAAATTATAGGAAATTCCATCATGAGCTATTGAGCCGAATAACTATTATTAAATTTTAATGCAAACATATTTTTTTCATCTATCTATCAATTTTAAATTGCAATTTATTATACTCAATTTTAAACATTGATTACCGGATAACACACACGGCACTCTTATATTTGTGATAATCACGAGTGAATAACCTTCTTTGTCACAATAGAGGCTACCTGCCACGTGTCACCTGTCACAGAGTAATGTTCAGATCGGTCTAGCGGAACGAGTTCGGAATTTTCATAATGTATTGAATGACAATTGACAAGTACCTACCTACAAAGCCAGTGTTCAGTTTGTCCACTGTTCATTTGGAAATGTTACAAATCACATCTTGTGAATTCAGGTCTAGTTATAATAATATGAAAGACTTGATTTCATACCCGGATTCGCACGGGTTTAATCCGTTCTTATATCGGTAATCGAATAAAAAAAGAACCGAGACAAAACAGAAACTATAAAAACATATAATAGGCCAGGTTAGTTTAGGTAGGTTAACTTTTTTACGTACAGCATAGGATGAACTTGAAAGTGGACTGTAAATACTTTAGACGAAAAAAAATGGAAATTTAAAAACCAATCATTTTTTTTAAATTTCGTTTCCGTAGTTAGTTCTCCAAGTTCGATATTTTTAAGCCCGGCAAAACGACCATAACTCGAGCGTTAAGAGGTGGATGGGTGTCATAATGCAGGACATCATACACTGATGTTCTGAAAGCCGGTTCCATGATAACTAACACATTGACAATTCAACACACTTTTAAAAAGTGATATAAAGTCATTAGAAACGATGAAAAAATTTTTTTTTTCCTAACCTAAACTTACCTACTTAACCCAGTTAATAAAGTTTTTGTTTCATCACTTTCCATGACTTTATATAACTTTTTAAAGATGTGATGAATTATCATTGTGATGATTTATCCGGTCACCGCTTCCTCCTGATCAGGGTTTTCTATGGTTTCCCTTAATAAAGGTATTTAATTTGATTTGACTAACACATGACGGCCGGCATAGTCCAGTGGTAACGCATTGGACTGCCATTCCGAAGGTCGTGGGTTGGAACCCGGCGTGCGCAAATAAATTTTATTTGATTAATTTGTGTTATTTCACAATTAATTAATTAAAATAATATATGGTATATTTGCGGCACGTTCCAGAGTGGAAGATACTACCAGTATCGCCCTGGTGTAAGACCACCATTCAGAATTGAAACGTTGCTCCAAATGGCTTTAGCCGTGTTTAGTGACTAGATCTGAATAGTCAGGTACTTCCCCACCTTCCTCTTTCCCTTCCCCACTTACCTTCAGCCTCACAACATCCCCCAATTGGGGATGCCATAGTCTCACTGGCTCCAGACGGGAGCAGTTGGGACTCTTGTGAGGTATTCACTATAAAAAAAAAAAAATAATAATTTTGTCAACTGAAACAGAAAAAAATATTTTGGATTTTTTATGTTTTGTGCCTACATGCTGTGTAGATCAAGTTCAGTGATATTTTGACTTTATATTTATTTTTCTGCAATTGATTTAAATAGTCGTTTCCTGTACTATTTTCGTGTATAATTTCGTAAATATTTTATATATATATATGTATGTAAAAGCCTTAATAGGCGTGAAAATAAATAAATAAATACAACATGCGAATGCGGAGGAATTCCTAAGAATAGGCCATAGCCGACTCCTTCCTACTCCCAACACAACACAAACAGACATGTGTGTAATTTATGGCCGCCGTTGGCTACCGTTGCTGATGCTTGGGCTGATGATGATGCAAAAGCATGCAATTTTAGTAGGGTTTTTTAGGAAAAAAAAATTCCCTACCGAGAAAATAAAAGACCTCTAAGTCTATAATGGCCAGGTAACATTTAAAACACCCATATGAGGTAAAAAATGTGAGGCGCATATGACGCCGTTCTATTTGTATAAAGAACATTAATCGGCTTATTAATTACTTGGATAATCTTTTAGGATAGCTGGACGTGCAAATACGAATATTTTTTTTTAAATATCACTACTATACAATTTAATTACTACTTACGTCGTAGATGAAAAATACTGCACTCAAGTAAAAAAAAATGTCAATCAAATGTTAAAAATTTCATACGTTTGACTGTTCGGCCATGTTTTTCTTTTCTTGTGCAAAGTATCGAGCGGGTCCAGCGATTCTAAAACTTTACTATTATATATTATGTTGTAAATAATCAGGTCACCTATAAATTAGCATCAACATGTTTTGAATATGTTTAATATCGCTAGAGTGAATTCCTTTCGCGAAGTTTTAGTTGGACAGATAAAACACAGTTAATTTAATTATATTATGGATTGTAATCAAGTGAAAGGGCTCTTCAGTTGATATAGAACCGAAGTTACGCAAAAAAATTACTTATTTAATGTCTGCAGAAGTATACGGACACTAGCCAAAAGTTGAAGGTAATTTATTTTGATTGGATTTTCACTGCGAAACTTTTTTGCCATAAAATTTGACGAAGGATTGTTTTGAAAACAAACTCGGTAATATAAACTGACATAGGTACTCGTATATTATAAACTGATATAGGTACTCGTGTTATAAACAGACATAGGTACTCGGATTATAAACTGATATAGGTACTCGTGTTATAAACAGACATAGGTACTCGTATTATAAACTGATATAGGTACTCGTGTTATAAACAGACATAGGTACTCGGATTATAAACTGATATAGGTACTCGTGTTATAAACCGACATAGGTACTCGTATTATTAACTGATATATGTACTCGTGTTATAAACAGACATAGGTTATAAACGACAGTAGAAAGGTTAAGAAAATTAATGTACATTTTTATTAGAATACGAAACATTTTAAATCTTAAACTATTAAGAACCATATATATATATATATTTTTTTTTTATTATTTTTTTTTTATAATATGTTTACATGGTACATAATTCATTTTACATCATGGGTTTTTTACTACTCTTCCATTGAAAGCATTTGCTTGTGTATGGAAGGGGAGTGTACATAAATGTTGTTGCTAGTTAGTACTTAAATAATTCATTGTACATAAATGTATGTTTGCTGTAGTATTTCTTTGGAAAGTAGTGAAGGATAATATATTAATTTATTAAATTTAAAAAAAGAAAGGAAGTTATGGAAAACTAAGGATATTTGTGAGATTAATTAAATTTTCAATAATTCAATCTGTATTGCAATATGGAATTGTAGGCTGGGGTGCTGCATTCAAAACCTCTCTCTTGCCTTTACAAATCATCCAGAGAATATTAATAAAAAATTTTAAATAAGCCATACGATTATCCCACCATCAGATTATTTAAAGTCCCCTTCTCTGCTTATCATTTATAAAAAAACATCAGTTCTACAAATTCACAAAGATTCTTTCGACAAAATGTGTATGGTTCTATAACCACCCCGTGCTGCAACACCACCACAGGCCAACAATTTTATAAATATAGAGGAGTGAAATGGTTTAACCAATTACCTCTAGATGTAATATTACAAAAAAATTACGTTAAATTCAAAAACACTGTTAAAAATATAATTCAGTAAAATTTCTTCATTTATTACACTTTTAAAATAATATCATAATTGTCTAAAATAATATTAGAAATACTTTTTTTCTGTTCTTCTTTTTTTCTCTCCTCCTTTTTTCCATTATTTTTTTACAACAATTTTTTTGTAAATTTTATTTTATTTTTCTTTGCTTAAAATAATAATTGGTTAAAGTAGTAATTAATTACGTTTTTCCACTTTTTTAACACGAGCGTTTGCTCATAAAAAAGGTGTTTTACGATACTGTTTCCGATATTTAAAAAAAAAAATTGTAATTTGTATAAATTGTTATTGTACATCTTTAAACCAATAAATAAATTTAAAAAAAAGGGTACTCGTATTATAAATTGATATAAGTACTCATGTTATAAACAGACATAGGTACTCGTATTGTAAACTGACACAGGTACTCGTATTATAAACTTAGTACGAAACATTTTTCCGCACGTTTACGTTTGTACATGCGAAAAATATAAATAAATATTCTACATAAACTTTCCCAAAAATAAGTTATTTAATCTTTTTACAGTCATGATAAGTATGCACTATTTCATACTTAATTGTTTTGTTTGAATCCAACAGGGGATGGACTGTAAAAGACGTTGTCAGAACGAAAAGCCTATTTATAAATTTAATTACTTTTTCAATTATATAACAGTATTTCAACCAAGTAAATAAAGTCTCACCATCATATAGATTAGAATAGAAATCTATGTCACCACTTTGGCTTACCAAAGGCTTAGCATTACCTTAGCTTAGCACTACCCGACATCATACATCGTCATTATTTATATATATAAAATATGATTCATAGTTCTGAATTTGAAATTTACGTCCGATCGGTCTGACCATTTTATCCGAAATAAAACACGCCCACATCGCATTTCTCGTGTTCTATAATATGGACACATCACCCCGACACAGTCGTTTCTTATTTACTTTACCAGAAAGCGTTCATGACAGTTTAGTGGCTGAGTTGACAAATGCGTCTGGTTCCAGTTTGAATAATGTCTTGTAATAACCAGAAAAACCTAAGAAGACATTACCGGAATATCTGGAAGAAGATTTCCTTTAGAATTAAAAATAATACGATTTATCTCTCGTTTTTTGTTCAGTTCTGATTCGATACTATTTATTATCGTGATTTAGTTTCGAAATCTGTAACCCTTGTTATACAAAAACCGAAAGACCTTAGCTATGATAATCCGTTGAAAGGGTTAGACTTTGGGTGAAATTAAATATTGATGCGTAAAATTTGTAAATCAAGCAGTTTTTTTCGGATGGAATTTGCAAAAATGTGAAGATTTCACCTGCGACTTTTCACAAATTGAATTTAATTCCTAATAATTTATGCAGGTTGTTTTGAGAATATTTTTTTATAAGACTCAAAGAACACAGTATAATATATATTTAGCAGACTCTTACACTTGCCTGACATCGTATATCGCCATCCATTTAAATTTCATATATTCAACTATTTGAATTTCATATATTCAACTATTCCAGATATATTCCATGATTTTTCACACCTATGGACAATGAGCCGTGAACACACTAAAACACCTACCTAGAGATTCTTAATAAATTTGCAATATTCAATATTAGTCAAATTTTTCCGTATTGCAATGAAGCCAACGCAAATGAGCTAAAATTGCCTGGCAGCCATGTATGAAAAATCTTTGAAATGATTTTTGTGCAAAGTGATATATATATATAACGAACTACTGTTAATTGATTGTTTTAATTGTTCCCGAATAGCTCCGTCCATGGCTTTTAGGTTCACGGTCACAGAGCACACACTAAAACACCTACAGTATAGCCACGCATACAGAGCGCTGTTCGGCCTCCCTTGGCGATGCAGCACCTCACATATTATGTTCTCAGGGGAAAGGGTGGATGGAGTCGCTGATTTTATATGCCATAAAGTAGCCGGGACGATTATAGACTCAGAACTACCAGAAATCAAAAAACACTATTAAATTTATGCACAGAATGGTCAGACTTTTGGATTACGAAAAACGCATTGACATATCCACATGACATTTCTTGAATAACAATCATATGAATAACAATAATATTTTAGGTAAGTTAACTAAATACAAAGCTGAAACACTTTGATAAAATTATTGGCTTCGTTAGCTTTGGGCTATTGGGAAGATATTTCCCAGAAGTGTGGTTTGTACCGATTTAGACTTGTCGACTCCTAGGTCCTAGGCAAGACAACCAAATTTATTATTTTATAATTTGAAAATGTTTGATCAATTTAAGCAGAAGTATGAAAAATCGTGCTTGCTTCCGGTACGCGAATACGCCATCTTCACACTTCTATCGGTTTATCTCTTCAGTGCTTTATACCCACTTAATGTTGGGTTAGGTAAATTATAGTACCTATAATGTTAAAATGTTCGATTTTTCTGTCCCGGTTACAAAGAACCGGTTCCTTTGCAGCCACTGGTATCGTTGATATATTTTTCTGAAGTACCTATTCCTTCGGGATCATTTAAAAACTTTTCTGTCACAGACATGAACCTAAAAAGCCTTGGACAGAGCATTAATGGGTTTTTTTAGTACACGGAGAAAAAATGAGTACAGCTAATTTATTAATAATCTCTTCGAATTATTAGTATTTTTTTTGTTTAAGTTTCTTTATTCAATAAAATTGTTAGTTACATGCATTGAGGAATTTTTCGACCACCATGCTAGGCACATGCCCGTGTTATGGTGGTCGATTTTCTATACATTAACATAAAGAATGTGCGGGAATATAAAATAAAATAACATATTATTAAAGAATATTTAAGAACATAAAATAATGTAAATGACTATAGTAATATAAGGAAGTATGGAAGAATACAGTATAATATAAAAATATAATAGCATAATATTAATGTAATATAATAGTATAATAAAATAATATATATAATAATATAATAAATAGTAAATAATATAATAGTATAATAATATAATATTTTTTAGTTTTTGTAAGTGTTATTTTTAGATACATAATACAATAGTATATTGAGGAAATCTGCAATTGGTTTCTCAGTTAGGTAAATTACATTTGTATTAATGAACCACACTCTAAACTGTTGATTTCCCCAAAGTAAAATAGATACATAAAAAAGAATATAAAAAGTATATAGTTTTAAAATCAAACATAGTACTATAGAGTAGGCAAATGAGAAAGGATTATTTATAAACATATTGTAGTGTAAGTATTGGTAACTTTTAGTAAATTCCTAATACATCGGAACACGTGTTCATGCACCTGCATTTGCCTTGATAATATAAAATGACGAAATGCGAACATCCGCAATCATGATAATACGTTCGTAAAAGTTCGTTTACCAAAAGTTTATTAGAAAACCTATCAATTCATTCGTTAAGGGCCTGCAACCTTATTTTTAACCGAATTAGGAATAATTTGAAGAGATTCTTAATAAATTTGCAATATTCAATATTAGTCAAATTTTTCCGTATTGCAATGAAGCCAACGCAAATGAGCTAAAATTGCCTGGCAGCCATGTATGACAAACCTTTGAAATGATTTTTGTGCAAAGTGATATACATAACGAACTACTGTTAATTGATTATATTAATTGTTCCCGAATAACTCCGTCCATGGCTTTTAGGTTCACGGTCACAGCGCACTCCTCCCCCGATTTTTATTTTTGAGGAATCGGTTCTAAAAAGTAATTGGATAAAGAACTGGTTCCACTTCGATACCCTGTAACTGGTACCGCAGCGACAATCCATTTTAAATCCCCCTCTCTAATAATATTTGTCTACATGTAAGAGAGTTGGTAAATATTAGGTTTTACGGGTGACGGGTAAGTGACAGGATTTAAATTGAAAAGGTTGCGTAAAAGTCCGAATTTCTTCATTTTATGATTTTTCCAAGAAAATTTACCTTAATTTGCTATATTGATAGAAGATACTTACTATTATTATTATTATCGTGGAAAATCTTTAAGTACATCGATATTCAAGCGGTTCTGGCCCCATTAAGGCAGCTATAAATAAATAACGGGTAAGGCGTTGGTGAGGGGGTGCAGAAGGAGGTTGCAGGTTATTTTCATACGGCAACATGTTACTATCAGTGACATGTTGTGCGAATCGTCACATCAGCCAAGCGAGAGAGCTTGTGATGACAACACATGGTGAAATATAATGTGCCAAGCGTTAAATTTTCAATTATGCAAATTCCATGTTTACCAAACCAACCGTCAATGTGAAATACGGAAATCTCAATAAATAACTAACTTAAGACCAGTTATTTCAAATAATTTGAACAATTCATAAAATTTAGAAAATTAAATTCAAGTTCTGTTATAATTTTACGGTACTCACTTACTTTTGTTTTGAATGTTTGTTTTCCCAAAGGCACAAACTCCTTCCTTCATTGATCGTATCACAAATCCTTCTGTTATTCTACTTCTATGTCATGGCGTAACTCAAGTTTTTGGTTCACTTGATCGTGCCATGTCTTTCTCGAGCGTCCTCACTTCTCCTACTGTAGAATAAATAACGATTGAACATAAAAAATCAAAGTATCAGAACTTCTTAACTTTATAAAGATTTAAGCCTGTGACGGACCGCGCTATATTTGCGTGGCTTGGCCTATTTTAGCATCTCACTAGCTATACATTCCCATTGGTAGTGTATAGCGAGCGATAAGCTGAAATAGGCCAAGCCATGATGCGTATAGCGTGATATGTCGCCTACCTTAATGTTTATCAATTCAACACAAATAAATACATTTTCGCATTAGTAATGTAATGTCAAAGAGATTTCATAAACCCACATTGAAAAAAGCAAACCGAATAAAGAAAATATGTGAATTTTACACCCCTTTTACCTTAATTGAATTCATAGAATCAGTTAATAATGTATTGAAATTGATTGGTTTCGGCATAGACTAAATAAATACAAAGACGGGTCAGAGTCATACAAATCGAACAAAAGACACAGTACGTTTCTTTTTATCTTTCATAGCTAAGAAGAAACGATTAAGAAAAGGATGGCAGTTCACAGAATACGTGTGTGGATGAAATAGCAATAAAACGGCGCGTGCAGCTTTTGATTTTAGTATCAAGCGAGAAACGAAACGCACGAGAAAAGGATAGCAATGCAAAGAATGTGTGCGTACGGATGAAATAGCTGTATTATAAACAGCCCGCTGCCGCAATCCGACTGCGAGCAGCGTAGTTAGAATACGACGTACTGTCACTATGGCTGTCCTTCCTATGCTTATGTGTTTCTGCGTTCCATATCTAGCGTTCCATATCTAGCCATAAATGCCTTTCGACATTTACAGATTTCGGGTAGCCAAAAGCCTAGAATAATTATATTTATTTAAATTTTAAGTGATTGTGTGTATTTACGAATGCAAAGAAACTCCAGCGTATTTGTTTTTTGCTCAAGAATGATTTTTGTACCTCTCAAAAACACAGGAAAGCATTTTATTTAAAAAGAGCCTTGAGCGACGTGTTTGTGGCAGCTAGTGACGGCTTGTCTGGCGAACGAACTTATGTGCGATACTAAACGCATTAAATCTCAAGTATGTCCACTGGACCTAGTTTGGTGCAACCACGTGCGTTGTCTCAGTTACATATCTTCTGAACTTACTCTATTAAATAATCTAATGTTTCAAAGACATTCCCGCAATCCTACATGCATTTTTACTGTGGTTATATGTGCGCAGTATTATACCCTACCCTCTCAATTACCGTTATTTGAGAACGCACTTAAATATTAACCCTAGGTAAATTAAATGATTTGTTTACCAAACCAATATTCGTAATAATACCTATATAGTAATAAGTAAACAAGGATGTACAAATACACAATTATTAAGATTCCTCACCATGCCTTTGAAGTTCCTCGTTGAAACAACCCAAGGAAATGATGAATCTTCGTGTTTACTTATGCTTAGAGCAGAGATTCCCAAACATTTTCATTCATCAGTCATCCACGGGGATTTTATGTTTTCCTATTGACACAACTTGAATGAAGTATTAAAAAAAAAAGTTTTTTTTTAAATAATGCATTTTTAATAATGTATTTAAAATACATTTGTATTTAAATATTTATGTAAATATGTATATATTAACATTTTTTGTTTGACTGAGGATTGAACCCTCCTCCCCAGAAACTGGAGACAACAACTGAGCCAAATCCCAATGGGTAGGACCGTTTAGGATAGTTTGTTTCATATACTGTAATGACATCTAATTTCAGAGAAATGCGTATATGCCCGCGTGTGTAGTGATTGTTACCAAAAGTTAATGGAATGTAATGTCATCGATAACGAGTCTATCTGCCTAGTTTCAGCCACGAAAACAAAATCTAAATTCAAGAGATATGAATTCATTTCTGACCTAATTAAATATGTAGTCTTGAAAATGACCTTTTATACCATTAGAAATGACTATGAAAATCATAGGAATCCCAAACTAGCGCTACCGCTGGTGACATTAAGGTTGAAATAGGCAAATCAAACCGGTCACCTGTCTCAAAAATTGAAAAAAATTAATATCGAAAAAAAAAGGTTTTATATCATTGAACAAGAAGATATTACTAATAAATCTAAACTAAACATGAAACAGAACAAGACACAGAAAAAAAAACATAACGGTCACAACTAGAATTGAACCCAGGATCTAAAACTGTTTTATTTTTCTTCAGTCACAATTTTTTAAATATTTTCCCATCTAACTTAACTTGAAGCATTATAATAGTGTGTGGCAGAGTAGAATCAATTTCAAACTGTCCGTAAGTAGGAAATTTGACACTTCAAAGTAATTCGTCTTCTTGAACAGAACATTTTGGCCAATTATTACACAGAATTGAATGAACGTCAGGAAATGTGAGAAGATTTTTCATTTTGATAATTTGTCTGACATACTGAGAAGTTTGCCCTGATTATTATGATCTATTTTAAAACAAAAATTACGCCGACTCTAGGGGGTTACATCGACTACTTTGGGAAACAATGGTTTACAGTTTTGGGCCAAAATTAGGTAGGAATATTACATTATGATCCCCGTTTAATATCCTTTGTAGCACAGGTACTATGATTGTAATACAAAATGAAAATTAATTGTTCCAACGGTTTCTAATTAATTTGTCGCGTAGAGGGTGGGATGCAAACACCAGTCATGAACAAAGTATATCGTAAATTATTATGAGACGAAAATACCAAGCAAATGAAAGTTTTGTTTAATTTACATAAATTAATGTACTTATGTAAATATTGTTAAATAATTATGTGTATATAACAAAAGTTCAAAGTTCCTTCAATTTTGAGCACCGGCAGTTCGTGGCCTCATCTCATTGGGAGTTCAATCATTAATTAAAAAGGAAAAAAAATCTCAGATATATGAAAAAAACCACATAGGAATTTCATCATGTCACTGCAACAGAGATATGGACCTAGCAACAATATACGATTCGGCAATCCATTAAATTGTAACAAATTATTATAAGCAATAATATGTTATCCTTTGTGAAAAACCTTATAAACATTTTATCATTAAAAAAAATTACATTATAATCAAGTCGTAAAAATATGTTTTCGAACACTACATTGATAACGCTGGCTAAACCTTACGATATACATAAAAATAATGTACTACGGAATTGTAAATCTTAAAAAGGCCTACAGAAAAGTCCAGGGTGGTGTATGTCAATCTCCAAAGGGTAACCTACAGTAATCATTTTTATCTTGTATGTATATCTATAAATAGTATAAAATAATGTCGCTATCCGCGTCTGTCTGTTTGTGTGCTTATTTCTTCTAAACTACGCGACGGATTTTGTTTCCGGTTTTCACTATTATTTTGGGAATTTATATATATAATATATACATGCATATTATATTTATACAAAGTAGAGGAAAGTTGATGTTTTGAAATATATTTTCGGGCGCTTTCATTGCTAACGCTGGCTAAATCTTATGAATTACATCAAAATAATATACTACTTAATTGTATATCTTAAAAAAGCTTACAGAAAAGTGAGCGATGGTGTACGTCTATCAACTTAGGATATACTCAGCAAATACTTGGTACAATATTGATTTTAAACGTGTTGATAATCGAATTATGTCTCAAATCAATCCTTCCGATTTCTCAGACTCCACTGGAACCGAGGTATACTAGTGTACCTAACATCCCAATATAATGATTTAACTGGTAGTTCTGTGACCAGTATAACTAGCGTCCAATACGTTTGAAATTTTTCTTACATAATAAAATAAAACGAAAATTTCTTCTGAAATCATAAGATTTGTAAGTTGGTACTTAAATACATGCCTACATAATTGTAAGTAATTATACAATGTGTCCAAAGAAACGACACTAAATCAATTATTTTTCACACTTTTTTCTGGCAGATCCAAATGAACAAGACGATTTCACATTTGAAAAAATAATCATTAATGAACCGTCAAAACGGCCACCATCTTGAAATGGAAACGGAACGCACAAACAAATTTAAAGACAGACGAAATACAAATGCGAAAACAGAACTCGCTACGCTTAGCCAATTACGATATCATGACGATAAAATAGATTGAAAAAACATAAAAAAATAGATTTTTACTACTTTCGTTAACCATGTATGAAGAAATATGCAAATGCTTGTATTGAAAATCTTCTTGTAATAAAACGTAAGACGACCCAGTTATAAGAAGTAAAGTTTAAGGAAGGAAAAGGTATGAGGAGATAGGAATTTGAGGTTCGATGTGTCCATAAGAGACTGACGTGTAAATCTATCCCCCCACTGTGGTGCGGTGTCGAAAGAGTCCGACCGGCAAAGTCACAAAAAGTCCGCCACGCAGTAGGTGGACAGAAACATCCGCCGCCAACACCTCGACAAACTTTACCCCATGAACCCGGGCTCCCCTGTTAAGTCACCAAATCTTAGCGAACCACTTGGGGGAGACCTGTGGCAGATGTGTTGGTTATCCAATAAATGGTTCCCGAGGAGTCGGTACCAATACCCGCCTCCCAATTGTTTGCTTAGTTATATTTTTTTTGAAATGTCAGAAAAAAATATTTATTTCTGTAATCTATTTCAGCGCTACTGAAAATCACATTTTTTCTTCTTGGCTGGAAAGCAAAATGAAACATGGATGTTTCTCAGAAATCATTATTTAACTCGTCGATGGCCTTTGAATAAATAATACAACAACATTTCGACGAATTATGTTCACTTGGCGTTTAACGTTTTATTAAGGGGAACGGCTGCACGGCCGCTTTCATACTTAAATTTTATATACCATACTTGCTTTCAGAACTTAAATTAGGATTTAATGTGTGACATACTTGATATACGCCAATTATATGTAAAACCCTACTAAACTACATTTTCGACCAAAAAAACAAACCCCAACAAACACAAAATATCACTAATAGACCGGTCAGAAAAGCGTATAAAAAAAACATAAAAACTCAGACGGTAAACACTACCTTTGGACAAAGGCACCATAAATACCACGCAATTAAAGCATTCAACAGTCTTCCACTTGAAACAAAAATTGAGGAAAATAAAAATAAATTCAAACACAAAATAAAAAAATGGATTAAAGAACAAAAAAGACAATATTTCCAAAATTCTATAACATAAAAGAATAAAACATATACACGCAACACAAAAAAAAATATAAAACACGCAGCACGCACAAACACATAAATCATTATAAATGCCGATTTCCATTCTCTTTTAATATTTTTCTTTTATATAATTAGATTTTAATTTCTAATCTTTATTTTCAGTTTAAATTTATCTTTATTTTAATGTTGTTTTTTGTTTAAATGTATAAATTCTTATATTATAAAATGGGGGCCTCAGCACGGGTAAACAACCCAGTGAGGCCAACATTACTGAATTAAAATATGAAATACTGTAAAATAATGTATCAATAATAAAAAAAAATGACAAAATACGGGAGCAAACTGAAAAATGTGTTATTTTTTAATCTATAAGTATAACAAATATCTAGGACGGGTGTGAGCTACTTTATTTTTTGTGGATTAAATTAGTAAAATTGATATTTTTCTAAATTTTATAGGAAATGATTTGTGAGTAAACTATAATTATTGAAAATATATTTTTGCTCTATTTACTATGCAAATACGAAGAAATGCATGATGCTTTAAAAAGAAGCGTTTTGATGAAAATAAATTAAAATTTATACGGAAAAAATAATAATATAAAATCAACTCATTAAAAATGCGAAATTTGAATTCAAAATCATGGCTAAAATATCATAATTTAAAACACAAATAATTAAAAATGGTGCATATCCATACTAGATATTTGATATTCCTTTTGGTTTTTATTTTTATTTTGGTGAAAAATTCGGCCTCAAATTAAAATTTTGCATGAAATAGGCTGCACAGCAGTACCTCTTAAACAGTTTAACGAACCCAATAGAACACATTCAAGCGGTATTCATTGTGTAAAAAATCGATTTTTCAGGAAATAGATTACTAAAGTCAAACATTTCTGAAACAGAAACTAAATGAAACTTCCATGAAAGGAAGTCGATAAATAATTTATATTAAATGGCTTTCATTATTCTATGGAAACGGATAACATGACATTGCTTTGAAATATTCAGTTAAACTATATGAATAGTTTTTAAAATATTGAGATCATTTGCGAAAATTAAAACATTTGCATTACTGATGACATTGAATATATAATGGATAATAAAATAGTATTGACCCCCAACTGTGACCCGTGGGGTACACCAATTAAAACAGTTTTATCCCGTTTGTGGAGATAACTAGTATCTGTACCTGTATAAGTAGTATCTGTACCTGTACCGTATCCTTATTTTGTTTTTCAATAACGTATCTATACTATAGAGTGTAGACTGTATGAAATGTTTTTGAGAGGACTGTGTAGTAAGGTGGAGTGAAATTTTTTTTTTTGAGAATTTCGAAATCGACATAGTTGGGAAAGATGCTCCATATATTAACAATTACAACAAAAATAATAAAAAAATTACATTCACAATACCTGGACATCGCCAAAGCTTTATATTTTATCATTTTCACGATTTTACCTAAGTATTTATAGCTCGTGTACGCGAAATAAAACACACATAAAATTTGTATTTTACCATTTATTTTACAGATAATACATTCGTAGATTGTTAGAATGGAACAAATAGTGGAAATAAAAAATGTACATATATTATTTACCGCATTGAAAAACTTGAAAATTACAAAAGTTACTATGAACGGTACTGCATTTTGGTGTTAAAAATAGGCATAAGGTATCGTGACTCTAACCTTGTTTTTATTAATCCATCTCGCCTCAAGGGTCCACAAACAACGGCTGAGGCTTCTGTTACAATTTTCACACATCTCTCTGTAGCTTGAGTGTGGCAAGGAAAATTCTTTATCATTGGTAGTATGACATCCTCAATTATCGTGTGATCGGTAATGGCTTGTAAAATTGTCTCGTCACTTACAAATTTGGTTAGTGGTGGCTCGGTTATATTTTCCTACTTTATAACATCAATATAATAATCAGCTGAAAAATCAAAAACAGGCACTTTGAAGGTACGAATAAAGTCTGATTGCATTTTCATTTGCCGAACTTTCAATATTCTTCTCAACGCCAACTCTCTTACGTATTTTCGGTTGTCGTTTAACATGGCTAACAATATATTTTCGTGATGCCCAAAAAAACCATTTCGCTGGATTACTGGATCAATAATATCTTTTAAATCACTGGGCAAATACCGTGAAAGCACTATTGTTTCATGCAAAGATATTAGAAGAACGAGATATGCTATGTTGGCCGCCGGACCGTAGCCGGAGTACTACCTAATTAGGGTACTTTGAACGGTATCGGGACGTGTACGCACAGAAATCTGTTCTATGTATTAGTGCGGATACCTTAGCGTAAGCGTAGGTGTGCAGTAGTATTGGTGAACAAAACCGGCGACACTCGGCAAAACAATTCCACACAGTATGAACTGCTCATAGCACATCTCGTTCTTCTAATATCTTTGGTTTCATGTAAATGCCTTGCACTGGAAAGACATAATGGTTTGGTCTTAATGTTGAACCACATAGGTGCGTAAACTGTTAATACAAATGTCGTTAAAGTTACGAAGAATCCGATTCGCTGTAGTGAGCCACCTGGATTGTACAATTTTACCGGGATTTATTTTTGATAAATTTTCATTGCAGAATCCGGAGTCAATAGTTTTACACATTTTCAGTAGATTCAGCTGATCTGTACTTAAATCCTGTGTATTTGTCATACTTGGTAATGAACATTGAATGATTTTAAATTTCACGACAGGAAGTTGTTCACACTTATTTAAAGATTTACCAAAAATTATAGTGAAACTTTGCTGTCCAGTCGTGGTTCCGTCAATGTTCTCAAAGAGATGTCGCAAAATGAGTTCGTTTGCTTGTAATTGACAGACAATCTACTGTAAAGGCCGTTTGAGATGTGATTCAAGGGGCCGAATAACACCTCCTTTGTACCCCGTATTAACTGCAGTTCCGTCGCATCCAATTGCAACAATTTTTTCCAAAGCAATATCTTTCGAAGACAGTAATGAAATAATTCCATTACTTATTGCTTCAGATTTTCCGGTTTTTAATGAAATTTGTCCCATGTACTCGCTACCTGGTTCTTTTACTAAACTAACGTGTTCTTCAGTTATTATTTTTCGCCGGTTGTCCTCCATGCTTAAAGTTTTGTGCTTCCGTCCGTCGAAGTATAAAGCAAATTGATTGGAATCGATTACTAACGGCTTACTAGTAAGGGCAGTTCTTTTCTTCATTCGAGCTCGACGAATTTTACTCATATCCACAACGCGAGATGTATCGTTCTGTGAAATTAAGCCAACATCTTGTAATACAGCGGAAACAATTGCAGCTCCGGCTCGATCTGAAATACAATATCTGTCTATTGTTCTGGCCACAACGGGGAAGTCTTTCACCTCATGGTGAGAATTATTTGGTTGTTCTTCACTTTGCATTATTTCTTGAGGAATTGAAGACGAAGCACATTTTTTTGAGAGTCTAAAGTTTAAACTACAAGAAGGAATAGCGTCAGTACCCCGATCTACTAGATAATGTCTAGTGGATCGGAAACTTCGCCAAGATGATACGCGATACACTTCATTCTGTTTGATACGCGTTTGGGGTAGAAGGATTCGTTGCTGTATGGGAATAGTTTAACTGTTCATAAAGTCCTACTTTATAATTATATTATAAAATAATAATGTAATTATATCATAGGTAATAAATAAACACTCAATTTTTTTTACATAATTATAACATTTCTAAGAATCGGGAGAACATTATTGGTGTTTTTAGTGTTTTTATCAAAAATTCAAAGTGGTGGCGATGTCGTAATTATAAATAAATATTTTTTATATTTTTTTATTTAAGATAAGTACATAACGGAGCACCAATCCCGTGTATGCCGAATTCTATATTACGAAAAAAAAAATTCTCCATACTAGACCGCTCCACCTTACTGTGTAGGTCAAATTCATTTACAGTTTTTTGGATAGTTGTATGATTTTCAAATTAGTACCTTCATTTGTGTCAATAGTTTAGCCCCTGCCATAGATTGTTGTTGATTCGAGACAATTATTTGACTATTTTATCTAGTCCAAGTCGTAATTTAAATTTGGTTTGACCAAATAAAAATGAGTTATTATCTATTATACTTTATAATACAACAATGACAAGTTATTTATTGATTTAATCATCTTTATCGGAAAAAAATCAAGTGTAATGTGTTGTCACAAACAAGACATAAAAGGATATTCCATATTACAAAAAATATTCCCAACATAACCTATCTACGTTAGATATGATCTTATCTTCCATAAAATTTAGACGCGCTGTTGTTGTAAGTAATAATACTCAACAAAAGCTGATATTTGAAAATTTCATTCCACTCTTGGATTTGATTGGGAAGCAACAGTGTATCGAATAGCACAATGTAACTCTCAAATAAAATTGAAATGTTATAATATAGAAAGGCCAGTTCCCATGGTAAGATATATTGGGTAACATACACAAAGAAGATTTAGTCGTGTAGTGATGTTTCTAACGTATTAATTTTATAACTGGCATGTTTACAAAATGAAAAATGCTCTTTTCAAATATATGTGCACTGCACGATTCATGCAAATTCAAACCACAGATTTGTGTCATTTCTATAGCAACATCATTTTCATTTCGTCTGGCCTTGTTTTGACCCAGTTTTATCTAGACATTCATGTGTGTAGATTTCAAAGTAAAAAATAATACAAGTAAGATGTTACTTTTTTAACTATTGAGTTCACATAACGGACTTCAAAAATAGAGAATCTCTATGAAAGTGAAGCGGCATTGAGAATATCTACCACTCGACCACTACAAATATTTTCAAATGTGAATTTCAAACATTTTATAAAATGTCGTCGACCTTAATTGACTAGGATTCTAAGCAAGATTTATGCGGACCAGTTTTTAGGAGTTATAGTCTTAACACCGGCAGGTTGGGATATAAAACAATCTATTCGGAAAAAAATATTAAATTAAAGTATTTCCGGATGTTTTATGAAGATTTCAGTAATAACTACAAAATGTCAACCTAATGTTATCAGCATGAAAAGGCAACTTTCGTGGTTCGGTGGGAAGATCCCTGACTAACGCTTTGCAAAATAAAGATAATCTTACTATTACAAAGCAAACAACTACTCGTATATTCTGAAGCGATATAAACACTCGGAACATTGAGCTTCGGAGCAATTAATTGACATTCCATCATGACCCATATCTGATATGATATGATCTTTAAAAATCTATATAAATAACAAAATAGTAGACGTAAATAGTTACTTTTTAATATGTTGGGTAAGCTTGATAGTAAAACAGCAGCTGTCATTATAAATTGACCTAAATACAGGTATAGGTTGTTTCAATACCATGCCTACTGATTTTAATACTAGTAGATAGGTACTTACTTCCTTTTCTAAAGATAAAGACCTAATAATGAAAGTTGAACTAATAAATGTAATGATATTTAAGACTAATGCGCTAATCATTCGTCAGTTTACCAGTTTCTCACAAGAAGAAAATCAAACCAACCAAAACCCCTTGAGGCTAAAGCTTTAAGCGTCCACCCGCAATTAACCGCATTAATTGGTGGCGTAAAACGACCAAGACCAGAGGCACTGAGCGTGTTAGCTTTTTGATAGCGAGAGTGCCTCGATTGCTTCGGATTGCTTTCACTCAATTCACCAGTCACTGACCTACGAATAAACAAACTGATTTTAATTCATGCGGAGTGCGGGAAAGTAAGTTTTACCTGTTCCGAAACGTCCGTAAAATACGTAATAGTATCTTTATCTGTGTTGTAATAAATATTTATGGTGTCTTATGTGAATAAAAATAAATTTGTGACCTCACAAGTGGCTTTGTTTTATTTCATAATTTTGGTAATTTGTTAATATTTGTTGATTGCCTATGGTGTATGTCTGCTGCACTGAAGAGATTATACATAAAAGTAGAATGTGAAAGAATACTTATGTCGCCAATTTACGCAAGAAATTACAGTTCAAGAAAGAAGTTCGAAATTTTAAAATTATGATCAATAATTTACGAAGATGTAAGCAAAATTGAGCTTACTGCTGGCTCACGGATACACTCACAGCACACTTCTATTATGTTATCTCTATAGTGGACATAGTGGTCCAATTGCAACACATTACATATTACAAAAAGTTAATACAAGGAGAAATGTTGCATTAATGGATAATTAAAAAAAATTCAGCTATGACAAAAATAATGCACAAAAACAATAAAGATAAGGTAATAGCAAGACAGGAACAAGGTTTTTTTACAGCCTTTACCTTAACCTGCCTCTCAACGCTGCCCAACCAGGTGGTGAAATAGTTCCCCTGTTAGTTCAGTCAGTCAGTTCCCGTTACAGTGCGAGGTTACTTTTTTATGTGACACCTTACTCGTGAGGTGTCACATAAAAAGTGCTTTAATCTTTTATTGCATAACGTTAACTACATTGCACAATAAGACACAAAAGTGTTGATAATAAAAATAAAAGTTCATTGTTCATAGCTGTCTACTGTGATGTAATACAGTACTTAATGCAGGTGAGAAAGAACGTCACAAAAATGTGTTTTTCTCCTAATATTAATAATTATTATTACCACCGACCAAGCTAGTTACTATATATCGATGATTATTATGAATGGACGAAGGCCTACTCAATCTTAAAAAGATTTTTTTTTGTTTTAGAAGCAAACACAGATGCTTTCAGAAATTAAAAACATAATAACACTTTTTTTCACACTAGCTCCACACAAAAGGCTTTGAGGAATATAATTCCCGTCAGGGCCTAAGTTGTCTTTAGGGATGCTGTGTGGAGGGTCTTTTTAGGGAAAGGATGGAAATATGTATGAGGGATGGGTAGGAATCTGAGGGTCAATGTGTTCAAGAGTGACGGACGTATGAGTTCATACCTCCCACTGCGGTGCAAGGCGATGGGAAGAAAAAGTCCGGCTGGAAAGGTCAAAAGATCTCCCTCAACCAACTCTCCCGATCCGACCCACTACGCAGTGGATGGGCAAACGCAGCCGCCGCCAACACCTAGACAAACCTCACCCCATTAACTCGGGAACCCCTGCTAAGTTATCAAACGCAGCGAAACACACTATGGTAGAAATGCTGGTTATCCCTGGATTTCCAGGGCGGCAGTACCCGCCACCCGCCTCCCAAATCGAGAATGAACTATACATAAACGTACATGGCTTAATTTAACCAGTGATTTCCTGGGTTTGTTTGGTGTTCAAAATGTAGATGGCATTTGGTTATAAACATGGATGTATAAAATAGAATTAGTTGCATGATTGAGTAAAAGGTTTCTCTTAGTCGAAATGTATCGGAAGTATGATGTATTATATAATTGTCTCTCTTTTCGAAATGTATTGGAAGAATGGTGTATTCTATAACTGTCTCTCTTTTCGAAATGTATTGGAAAAATGGTGTATTGTATGATTGTCTCTCTTTTCGAAATTTATTGGAAGAATGGTGTATTGGAAACCCGTTATTACGGAAATTGTGATACTAAAGTCCTTGCGGTTTCTGGTTTCTCTTGGATACCACTGAATGACAATCCTCTGATAAGAAAGAAAGTAAATTCTCACCATATAAACAGATTACCGGTTTTCAAATCGGTGTCAGTGGTTGAATTAGCCTTTTTTCAGATCCTTTCCAAAAACTATAATAAAAATGCAAATTTGAGTTAATAAAATTAGATCCAAATTTGTTGAAAATCCAGGCTCTGAGGTTGAAATCGTGTCTTCATGGAAATTAACTTTTAATAAAAGTAGGTATGTACCGTGAAGTTCGTCTATGAATAAGTTCACTACAATCATGTGCAATTAAATAGTATTTCAAAGAGTTAAATTCTACTTTTAAATTATTTTCTATTAGTCATTAGAGTGCATATTACAAAGATAAGATTATAAATTTGAAGGCAGGAAACGGACAGTTAAATAAATAATGAAATCTAGATGGATTACTCGGCTTTAAACCGCAGTTTCATAGGTTTCCATATTAATATTTTGAGGAATTATATTATTATATGAAAATATATCAGTGGTCAACTGATCTGTACTGTCGATTAATTTTATAAATATGATTCGTAATGGATCCCACGTTTTACCGCAATTTTATTTCTACAAACAAACGGTAGAAATATAATGTTTTCTAGTAATAATCTAACAAGTTTTCCGTAGCAGTGAAACGTCGTGAAGCCGAATTAAGTGGAAAGGCGAAGGAAATCTGGAATAAAATACAGGATTTTTCAAATCTGGCAACTAAAAATATAGTCAGAAGTTTTCAAGCGTTGTTGACTTCCATTCTGAATGTTGGTCTTCCACTGGATGACAATCAACAATCAATTGTTCTTTTTATCTTGTGATAAACAATAAAAAAAGGACTTCAATGTTTAAAAACAAGTGTAAAATTTGTTTTATTGAATAAGCGTCTCCACTATGCCATCACAAAGCCCTGTGTCAATACGATATTGGCGAAATTCGTCACATATGATCAGGTAGTGAAATATGCGAGCAAGGTCAGAATATGATTCCGACAATCTGTAGACAAAAGTCGCTGCTTTTAATGCGGCCGCCAAAGTGTCGGATAAGCTATCAATATGCACAACTTTTTTAATAATGTCGTTCATTATGCAAAATAACTGGATTATTACTGAATTGAGTTGAACTAACTAAGCTCTTAGAAGTGAAAGAAATCATATACACGAATCATTGACGTAATTAATTCATATAAGACACGATCAATCGACTCCGTTCCGGCTGGGAGAAACAAAATTTGTTGGTTATTAGTATTACAAACAAATTTGTGAACCATTCAACTACCTTTTTAGTGTATTTGAATACTCATTGTCAATTTATTTGTATTTTTAACTTTTACGTAGCCGTCTAACGTTTAGGAATGTCAGTTCATAGAAAATTAAACAACTGGCAAGATTTGTCAGTGTTTGTCAATTTATAATTTATTGCATCATCAATATCGGTCTGGTTATCAACAACGCGACCGTGCTCGGGGTTATAAAATCGTCGGCAGTTATGCCTATCGATCCGATATTATAAAGTTATCGATTTCACAGTGCTGAATACCCCCTGAGCCTGCTATTCACACTAATAATTAACAAATTATAATATGTGACATCGGTCTATTGAAGCAGCTGTTTTTAAGGTTATAGGTGACTAGGCTAGACATACTATTATTGGTCTTCAGACATGGGGCCATTTGCATGCACAGATCACGTCCTAACTTACTGCGTATGGTGACGTATTACGTACGCAAAACACCATGTACCTATGCCTATATTGTATTTTGTGTGGGTTGGAAGCAACACATAATAGTACACCTGCTGTAGGTAGCGCACCACGTAATTATGGCTCCGCGATAAAACCATAAAACAGAGCATCATAAAGATACCATGATAAAAAGAACATGATAAAACAGAACAATTGTAAAACAGAAAATAGTGTTGAACATTACATCACGGGAAAATAAAAAGAACGTGATAAAAAAGAGCATTATAAAACAGAACATGATAAAACAGAACAGCGATAACACAAAACAATGATTAAACTGGATTTGATTAAATCAACATAATAAAGAAGATCATGATAAAATAGAGTATTATAAACCAGAATATGAAGAAACAGAACAATAATAACACAGAACAGTGTTGAACATTGATAACACGACAAAAAAACAGAGGTGATATAACACGAATATCGAACACGATAAAATATAACAACGATAAAACAGAACAATGATTAAACAGAACTTGACAAAAACATAACACTATAAAACAGATGGTGATAAAATAGAACATGATAAAACAGAACAGTATAGTACATTGATAACACGGAAAAGAAAATTGTTATAAAACAGAACGTGATAAAACACAACATAGTAAAAATCATTAAATAAAACATGAAAAAGAAGAATAATGACAAAACAGAACATGATAAAACAGAACAATGATAAAACTGAACAGGCATAAAGCAGAACAATGGCATAACAAAACATTTAAAAAAAAGTTAACCTAACCTTATATATTTTAAACCAGTTCTTATTTAGTTATTTGGGTCTTATTTAGTTTCGTACTAACAACATGCTTTTTTTCTCTATTCTGTAATAACATGTTCTATTTGTGCCGGTTTTCGCGTTTTATGTATAGAAAACAAAAGGAAGTATAAAAATATATGTCATGTGGGTTAGAAGCATCACATAATTATACACATATTTCTGTAAGCAGTATTCAGTGTAGGCACCAGTAAGCACGCATATTGTAATGCGAATCCACTCTCACTTTTTGTATGGCGACAATGCGCGCTTATGTAAGTGAAATAACATCGTGCTTGAACTACTGTGATAAAATTATTTCATCATTTTATTCCGTGATGCGTCTAGAAGAGTATAACAGGTCACTAAAGTAAATCTAACAAACAACGAAACGTCTTACAAACAGAGTTAAGGACGTCTTTTGGATAGCAATAATTAAATACAGTGGTACCTCGACATACGAGTTTAATTCGTTCCACAACCTTGTTCGTATCTTGAATTACTCGTATATCGATGCAGATTTCCCCATACAAAACAATTAGACTACCATTAATCCGTTCCAACCCCCAAAATGTCACCCCAGTTATTTTTGTTACGTGGTTTTGAATAATAAAAACTTATTTATAAATGATAAATATTTATTGTACAAAAACAAAAAAGAGAATGTAAATAAATAAATTAGATATCCTTACTGGTCTTTGCCTTTTTCGCTACATTTTTCTCGCTTTCACCTGTAGGCCGTTTAGAAAAAAACATGTCCAAGGAGGTTTGTTTCTTCCTCCCTCTCAGAATGTTCCGGAATTAGGCAAGTGTCATTAAAAAGATCAGATGCACGACCTGTTGCAACTTTTTCTGGGTGTTTCTTTTCCACGAACTGTGAAACTCTCTCCCACATTCCTAAGATCTCCTTTATCTCACTTGTAGAAATAACAACCTCCTCGATCTCCTCAGTCGTCAGTTCCTGGGTGTGCTCCTCGACGAGTTCGTTCACGCACGCGCGCTACCGGCCGACCTGCTAAACCGAACTCGTATCTCGAATTTCGCTCGTAACTTAAAGCAAAAAATCACTCGCTCGAAAAAATATCTCGAAAAACTCGTATGTTGGGGCACTCGTACGTCGAGGTACCACTGTACTAAAATACTAACTGACTTTCTACAGATACCTAGAAAATAATATCGAAACCATGAAGGAAATTTCCTCCGAGGTCAATACAACTTAGAGCGTCGTCCCACAGGTCGGTAAAGTATAGACAAAAACCGAGTGAACGGCACAGGCTGAACTCCCCGGCGTTGCCCGCGCTTTACACTTAGATTTTCTAAATCAGATGTAGACCGTTATTTTCGATTTGTTTTGAACGCCAAGTGTGCAAAATGTCGTAAAAAATATAAAAGTTCTGCTTTAAGGGGGTGGGAAAAGGGGATAGGGTGGTTCGTTATATCATGTTGACAGTGACCCTTTTCCTGTTTGAAGGTCAAGCTTGCAAAATTTCATCACTCTCGGCATAAAGCTGTAGTTTTATTTCAAAATAAACAAACACCGAGACTCTCTCATTTATACAAATTATAAATATTATGCAATTCTATTGAAAGAACATACAGCCTGAAAAACCATACTACGAAATTTTCGTAAATGGTTTAAAAATACAACATTTCTCCATCCGACTATCAATAAAAATCTATTTTTTTGTTAATCGGTTTTATGCCTCAATCGTGATATATTTCGAAAAAGGATAAAGGTGTTTGTTTTTTTTTTAAATCTGTTAATTCAGCGTTATTTTAAATGTGTTATATCGGAAAACCCCTACGGCCGTTAAATAAATAAATAAATTCATTAATTTATTGAAGAGTATTATTTTTGTAAGACGATTATTATTAGTAGATTGCCGAAATGATAAAAAATTATGCAGATTATTGTGTGCTTTGGGATTATATCATTAACTAAAATTGTAGATTTGATTAAAATTCCTCTACGATGATTTAAAGGTCTGTTATAATGGCATTTAAATAGAAAGTGCTCTCAGGAACTATCTTTAATACGTCGAAAATTAGTTGATGGCAAACATCAAAACATCAAACATCGAAAAAGTCTCTTTAAAAGAAAATTTTTGACTCCAAATAATGACTTTCTGAAGTCATTTAAAGTATGAGCATTTAAAGATTATCATAAAATATTGACACCGAGAGATTATTCACATAAAACTGCCACGAAAAAACAGTTTTTCTAAAAAAAGGTTTTCAATTTCAATAAATGTAAATGCTAATTTTGGGTTGATTCTGTATGTTTACATCGTGATCTTTCGTTTACAGCTAACTCACATAAATACCATAAAGTTGTGATGAAAATCTGCGAAATCATTGCGATATAATTTGAACATTACGTTTAGAGCCTCTCTAAAGGCAGTACATACTAGCGGTCTCATTTAATCTATTTGCGGTTTGAGTTGCGGTGAAAAGATTATAGTGTTATTATTTATATTTATGAAGACAGAGGAGTTACTTATGAATCCAACATATCATTTCTCGACCCGAGATAGTACTCTTAAATCAGAAATGGTTTCATAAAAAAACAGTAAAATTCTTTGAAATATTCTTCGTTATTTAACCTCATCTGGAAAGCATAAAAAAATGTGATTTGGGGACATCAATTAAGGTAATACATACAGGTGTCCGGGGTTAAAGTACGCTATCTTCGTGAGGTGAAGAATCAAAACATGATGATAGGAGTAAAAATGATAAATAACTTTATTCGAAATTCAAATGTTTACTTTTCCATTCAAAAATATTTTTCCATAGAAGAATATTTATTTTAAAACATTGGAATTTTGAAAAAAGTTATTATTTTATCTAATAATCGTGTCCACACGGATAAAAATGAGTAATACTGATTTATTAAAATCCGGTTAAAATGGGATTGCAGGCCATTACTCTTAGTACATTTGTAATATATCGGAACACGTGTTCATGCACCTACATTTCTACTGATAACATTTTAGAGTTTTTATGAGCATACGTTCCGACATCGCAATAACACAACCATGTTTTACTAAAAGTTTATTAGGAAACAACCGGATTACAAATAATTTGAAAAGATTCAAATTAGAAATATTTTATGTCAGTTAGTTTTCTCCGAGCATTATGTTACATCTGCCCTGATGGACACTGTAATGCTGTCCAAAAAGTAGAAAGTAGCACAATCACCCCCAAAATAAATCACTAAAATACATGTACGTTGTCTTCTTTTACGTGAATACCGCACAATACTCCAATTGCAGAGCCAGTAGAACAATGGCATCCCTGATTGGGAAATGTTGTGAGACTAAATGGATTGGGTAGAGGAAGGAGATAGAGGAGAGGAAGGTTGGGAAGTATCTTGCAATTCAGATCTAGTCAGTAAACACGGCTAAATTAATTTCAAGAAACGCTTTTATTCTGACTGGTGGTCTTACCAGGGTGATATTGAGTGCGTCTGCCAAACTGAAGCATGCCATTATTTGTTATTAATTTATTGAAAATTTGAAATAACAGTTTTATTGATGTACTAATATTAAATTTATTAAATCCCGTGACCTCTGGATTCGTAGCCGAGGATCTTAAACGCTCTGCCACGAAGGTCATTGTTCCAGTACGAGGTCATGTGAAATATATTTGATGCAATTTTTCAGCGTTAAAATTAAATATGATAGACAAACTACAGTAAGCACGCCATTTGGAACAATCTGTCAAATGATATAATATTTTATGATGCTTGGATTTTTTTTTATGGATAAGTTGCCATTTGCAATAGAGGTCAAAACCGTTCATGAAAAAAGTTCGTGTGAATTGAATATATTTTTTCATCCGCTTTGCCATGCAATATTCCTTTGAGTAAATATTCCCACATGCATACAAAAATCGCCATCACACAGCTAGAAATCTGTTTTTATCGAGAAAAACTCACAAAGGTTAAGTTGAAATGAAATTTGAACATGTCTTTTCCACCTGTAATAAATCTAGGTCAACGTAATAGCAGATTATTTTCAGCACGCAACTTTATTTCCATTACGAGCCATAGCTCGAAAATGAAACTGTCGAAAGATTAGACATAACTTCTTCCGGAGTGTTAGATACATTCTGTAACGAATTTTGGTCTAAACGTATAAAGAAGACATTCGTGTACGAAAGAGATAGCAAGATCATGACGAGGTATATATGGGTATGTCTGCTTTCTTATTCTGTCTTTTTACCTGTAACCTCCCTTCAACTAACCTATACAGTCAGTGCGACAATAAACCGTAATTAGTGTACCTACTTTCTTGTTATTATTATTAGTCTAAAAATAATATTAAATCGAATACGTACTAAATATTAATTTAAATCTAGGTTATGGAAAATAACAAAAAAACATACGTTTTAAAAGCTGTAAGGCAAAGATTTGATTGAAATTTTATGAAGGCATAATACTTTCCAATTTCAATAAATGTTAATTTATTTTATTGCTTAAGGCACCTGGAACACCATTTAAATTCCACTTTTATGGGCTCAGAAAATACGTGAGTACGTGGGAGATTGTTAAATGCGTAGTTAAATGTCACACGCTACGAATTGTTTGTGTTACGAATTGCACATGTGCGAAATTGAGCAGATGTGGCAAAATCTGCTTGTTTGTCTTCAAATACAGTAATGCATGATGACATCCTTTAGTGAATTTCTCACAGCGATTCCAACATGTTTCGCACACATTAGTGGTATATATTTTTTATGTTTTAAAATTACAGCGATTAATCAGTTTAATCTGTGCAGTATAATATAAAATCCCATCCGTGATCTGGTAAAGAAATTGCAATAATCTCGCAACACCCTTGAACAATCACTTTGTATTATAATTGTAGAATTTGAGAAACTGGAAGTAATTTTTTTTAAAATATTTTTCTCAGTATAATTGCCTTTCATAAACAAAATTGTCCATTTTAGAGACGATCAGAAAGGTATCTTTTGATTACTGTCAAAAAACAAAAGAAATATACTTTTTCATAAAACAAATTTGGTAAGTACCTACTGTATCGCTTGTTTGAATTGCTCCCACAATCAAATCTATTTTTTTTAAATGACACTAAAATTCAAAACAAATCCAAGTTCATTGGACCGGAGTTACAGAAAGAATCACAACCTAAATTAGAATTTGTAATTACATGGCCCAAAAATACGAAAAACGGGGTCTATACTTTTTTGTTTCTGTTTTTCAACTTCGGGAGAAACGTGCAGAGTAAGGATGAATGCCGTAGAAATGACATCCCTAAGGCGAATGTGTGGTAAAAGCATGTTAGCGGATTCCGGTAAGAATGCAATGCTGAAAGAAAGCGTAGTGCACAAAAGTAAGAAAGTAGCGCTTAGATGGTTGGTCATGTATTGACATATTTAGACACCATTTTAAAAGACACTGTTGTCGTCAAGTTACATAATACCTTTTGACTCCTAGGTCCCAGACAAATCCATTAAATTTATTAACTTTAAAGTAAGAAGTACGATACACAAGAGTTTGATAATTTTCACCGGTAATATGGAAAAATTTCCCTTACTTTCGGAACATCAGACACGCTCTTACTACACTTCTAGCGGTTTATATCTTAAGTGGGCACAACTCACACGGTGTGTTCTGAAACTTGTAATACATGCGGGAAACTAGATTCGATTTTGGAAGTTGGAATTTATAAGTTCAAATTTAAAAAAAACGGGTGCTATGCTGTTAATATCAGCTATTTAATGTATTTTAAAATGCGCCAAAGCGTAGACCCGATTCCATTTTTTCTTTAACTGCTGCCTTGTTTAAATAATCGAAATGTTCAGTTGAAAAATATACATTTTGGATTCTCTACGAGTTTCCAGACACCGTATACATCAACCGAATTTAGATAATGATAGTTTAGTTTTAAAGTTATTTATGTTATGATTAATTAACATGAATTAAAGCAATTTCAATTGTTATTGTTGTTTGTCGCAAAGACAACATATCGTGAGTATAATAATACGCACGACTAGAATATTTATTACTACTCAGCTACGATGCAATTTCTTATGAATACCATTTTCTAATTTTCTAAAACTAAAATTATTAAGCTTGCTAGAAAAAAACCAAAGAAACAAATCAATTCATCACGTTCGTTACTTTCTTGACAACTAAGGCAATGCACTACGTCGTGAAAAATTTGGAATCGGAAAATTTAAATTCCTGATGACACCAGTCGCCTGTTTACATTTATGGAAGAAAAAACTCTACAAAGGCATACACGCAATGAGAAAATCTGGTCCATGCACCCCCTTCCACTCATAAAAGCACCTTGCACATCCCATATTTTATCCTTTGTTTCCTGTCTTACCCTTTCAATAAAATTCTACCATACAGCTTGCCAACTAAATTTAGCAGGCTAATAGCCCTTTGATTCCTACATTCCATACCTCACCCTGTGATACCCTGTGATTCCTACATTCCAAACCTCACTCTGTGATACCCTGTGATACACCTTTGTACAACGACATGATCGCAGGCCTTCTCCAATCTAAAGCCATGTAACCCTCATTTAGACATTGGTTAAAAAGATTGCACAACCATGTGAGAATTATACGGCTATCTCCTTTGAAATATTCAGCAGCAATATTATCGAAACCGACAGCCTTTCCATTTTTCATACATTTAATCGATCTTTTTTTCTCATCCATGCTCATTTCGGTAACATTCGCCCCATTATCATTCATATCTGATTTGCCGCTGGAAACACTGTTACTCGGGTTACTTTCGAAGACTTCCTCAAAATACTTCATCTATCTCTGTTTTATTTCTTCCTCATTCGTCAACATTTTTCCATCTTTCGATTTTATCACTTTCATGCTTTCGTTTTCTGGACCACTCCGGGACCTTTTGACTTACTTTCAAAACAGATGTTTCTTTCAAAAAAATATTTTCTTGGAAGTGGTCTATCATTTTGATTCCCTCTTCCTCTTCCAGGTGTTTCTTTTGTTCTTTCATTCCAACTCTTACTCTTTTCTTGCATCCCTTATACACATCTTTCGCTCGATCCCTCTCTTATTATTATTGCTAACAGAGATAACCATGCTTTCTTTTTCTCTGAGACCAGTGCTTTAATCTCATCATCCCGCCATGCATCACCTTTCTTCCTACCTCTCTAGCAGCTTGTTAAATTCGTAGCTCCACTGAAATGACGGCCCAGGAAAAAAGACGCATTGACATTTGTAAATCCAGAAAAAATACTGTACATTTTTAAGAACGTCAGAATTCTATTGAGAATTTTTTATTGGGGTCAAAACAGATGTTCAGCTTTGTGGTTAAGATTAGTTATTTGAATATTCTAATAATAATAATACCTATCTTTGTCTGAAATTATAATCTACTAGCCGCACAAAAAAATCACAATTTTTCTCTGTGACCCGACGTGCCGTTTCGACTAGCAAAAAACTGGTCACGTCACTCGAAATATTCATATTAACAACCTTATTATGCAAATTGATTTTTAGAGCAGCCTCGTGACCCGGCAATTTATGCTATCGACCGTGGATTTTAATATTATTTGAAAAACATATTTTTACGCAGATAGAAAAACTGCTATTTCTTACTGTAACTTAGATACTTGGTTCTGGGCATTAATGTCGTGTTGTGTAAATTTAAAAAAAATATTTAATTATCCAAGAACCTACCTGTCACATAATTTTATAAGTAAAGTTATATTTATTAAATTAAATTTTTTTAATAGAAACCAAAGTTCTCAGTTTTATTAAATGACAATATGTTATATGTTTATACATTTCTAATTTTATTAGGGCGATTTTAAATTCCATTAACATTAGTAAGAGGGGAGGGAGAGAAAATGTAAACAAAAAACATATTTTTATTATGATCTTATTATTGTGCGCCTGTTTGAAAAATTAAAAATCAAATGTGAAGACTTATTTAAATTTTATGATAATATTATTCACAAGTGTTGTAAAGCTGCATATAATAAAGATGCCGACTATACTTCAAAGGAAATAAAAACGATTTGCTCCAGTACGAATTATATTCAATTTTTCATAGCGTTTTCATCAATTTTAACATTTCTCTAAAAACTCAGAAATTGAATGTTCGATTCCTTCACTACACAAATCTCAATAAAAAATATTCAAATTTCGGTTGACAAAATACGCAAAGTTTTATACAGCGCCTTGCTTTGATTCAGCAATGAATTATTTGTACATAATGTTTGCATGCATCTATATTGTATCCACATCACTTACTTCATGTGTCGAGGTTCATTACATTACGAACGAACTATGACGTGCTAATACTACAATAATAACAATAACAATCATTTTTACAACAGGAAAAACAACTCAAATGCGGTTGCGTTTGTAAATAGCAGTGGTACACAACCAGCTTCCGTGAGGGGTTTGCTTGAAGCTCACATTTTAATTAATTCCGTTGAATTCGTAACGATATTAATTTTGATTTATATTTAAGATTAATAAAAACAGTACCTTCCATAAAAAAAATAAGTTTTATAAAACTTTTTTTAAATATAAAATTAGCGGTAAGCGCCAGATTTTATTTTTCAGGACGATGAATTAGTAACTTCCCGAGGGATTCCTCTGAAAACATCAATTTTATAGACCTGCTAGGGCAAATTCGACCATACGTCCATCCATTACGTCTGGCTGCGCGCTGAATATTGTTTATATACGACTTCATCACTTATCTTATTCAACTTTATTTTAGAGATTTGCTAGAGCAAATTCAACCGTAGGTTTCTCCAATACACCAGGGCCGCGCGTCGCATATTTTTGTGCATGACTTCTTCACTTACGTCGTTAAGATTCTGACTTTATTCAGCTTTAATTTTACTGGTTTGACCTTGGGCTTGGAATTTTTTTGTTAACGCTACAATTAATATTGTGAAAGAGTTCCATTTTGTGAGGGAACACGGCCAAATTATGTTTTTGAAAAAGACATACGTACTTCGGATTTCCGGGTGCCATGATAAAATATTTAACGGTTTCCGTCCTTTTTTACAAAATACGAAAGCCAATACTATAATTACAAGCATTACAAGCATTACAAGCAAATGGAATGTAGAAGAAATAAAAGATTCATAATTTCCATTTAGCTCTAAATGGATGACGGTTGTTTATCGGAATAATCACAATACGTATTTTATCGCAATTTAATTTAAAATAACGAGTGCTAATGAAGCACGATCACCGTCCCAGTGCTGACAGATGAGTCTCACCATGCAGATTTCATTCGCCACCCGGTAAGTTGATTGTGAATTAACCTTACGAATTGTGTTTTCGCATTCGCCTTCGTCACAAGCCATAGATTTCATTTATGCTTTATCTGTGTGGAATAGCCCTTTAAAGTACGGCTATCCCAACCCTTGTTCGTTCGTCGAACAATAGTCGTGATCTATCGATAATTAAAAATAAACAGTACTTACTTTTCAGCTGTGGTCTGTTTTCATTTTTTTCTATCAAATATTTCTTTAGGCAGGTATTTGGTGAATATTTCATCATATCAGTCTGACAACTGTTTAAATAGGTTTCAATATTATATTCCCCGGTCATTTGTTTTTTCATATGCCGATGTGAAATATTTAAATTCACAAATTTCACATAAATTCTTACCGCAAAATGTAATAAATAATTCATTTTTCATTTCAATAACTAATATTCACAACATTCAAACAAGGCTTTTAAATTGATCAAGAAATTAAGTTGAATTCTCTTTCATATTCAGCCAATCATATGTCTGTGAGCCAAATCCATTTCTGAAGAAATTACACTTTAGTGACAATGTAGGTATGTAGTACAAGTATCGTGCTTTATATATTAATATTTATAATTATTGAATAACCCTTTCATAGATTTACTGCTAATTATTGTAATAAGCCCGGAGATTAGATACACCTTAGCCCTGGTACCTATAATAACAGTATAATATTAAGTGGCGCTTAAGGCTCCGTAGTAAGCATTAAAAAAAGATGAAGAAGATGATTTTTTTTTATTTTTTTATAGTGAATACCTCACAAGAGTCCCAACTGCTCCCGTCTGGAGCCAGTGAGACTATGGCATCCCCAATTGGGGGATGTTGTGAGGCTGAAGGTAAGTGGGGAAGGGAAAGAGGAAGGTGGGGAAGTACCTGGCTATTCAGATCTAGTCACTAAACACGGCTAAAGCCATTTGGAGCAACGTTTCAATTCTGAATGGTGGTCTTACACCAGGGCGATACTGGTAGTATCTTCCACTCTGGAACGTGCCGCAAATATACTATATATTATTTTAATTAATTAATTGTGAAATAACACAAATTAATCAAATAAAATTTATTTGCGCACGCCGGGTTCGAACCCGCGACCTTCGGAATGGCAGTCCAATGCGTTACCACTGGACTATGCCGGCCGTTTGAAAGGGAGATATGTTAAGAGGAAGCTACAAGCCAAAAATGTGTATATTCTTGGTATACCTTATATTGTAGGTAATAGGCATTAAAATCGCTTGACAAACTAGTCTCGAAACGTTCGATTTCAAGCACAAAACTAGTTTTTATTTATTTTGTAAATAATTTTATAAGAAAGCCAAAAAGTAAATTAAGTGAAACTGTCACAGATAATCTAAGCTATAATACTGTATTTTTTAAAAGTTATTTTTTACGCGTTCATACATTTCTATTGAAAAAAAATTTTTTTTTGTAGTTAACATTTATATTTTTTATTGAGTAATTTATTTGAATTCTACTCAAGCGAAATATAAGAAAACCTTCAATTTATCTAAAGCATATTTTTTGGTATTCATAATGTACGCCAATTCGTTATAAAGATTAAACAAAATAGTGATTTAGCATTAAGCTTCGCCTTAATGCGAATGTTAAAAAACGATTAATATTAAGCATTAAACAATACTCGTTTAAAATAGAGCGAAAATCTCTTGACAAATGTCTAAGTCGCATTTAAAGATATACGGTGCATTTTTTCTTACCCATAACATGTTAAATAACAGCATAAAATGTGTGTTTAATAATTCTCGGAACATATTTTGCGATTTTTTTCTATCGAGGGAATTTCATATAATAAATTACCGTTTCGGCTCTACAAATGAAATGAAATTGATTTCAAAAACAAAGAATATTTTTCAAGGAACTTAAAGTGTTAATGTTATAAATTTGGTAGAAATTCGGATTGCGGGGGCTTAAGGTAGCTAAAATATCTTGACTTATTACGACGGCCTAGGTATAATTAAAGCGGGCTTAAGGTGGACTGAATCGGTGCGTAAGAAGTGAGACAGTATATAAGTGGTATATATTATCTGTAGCAATATCACCATTATGAGAAAGCGAAAATGTATTCATCTACATGTGATGTCAGTCTCTTTAAAAAATATATGGCATCATGACTTAATCTCAGATAAAAATAATTGGCTGATGCAGACTTTTATTACTATTAATTAATCCTTTTATTAATTGAATAAACCAGTCCACGTCTTATCAATAGGATTATTTATTAATATTCTCAAAAATATATTTTAAAATGGAAGAATTATTTTATATATAATTTGAAGGATTGTTTTTAAACTGACTTCGTACGCGTTAGGTTAGGTACTATGTTTGTTTGTAAATTAATCTAAAATACTAGGTATAATTAAAGGTGTAAAATTTGAACTGGTGTCACACTTAACATTTCCGAGAGTCAGGGGGAGAAAAATGTGTAATGGATGGGATGGGAATACACTTACATAATTACAAAATTAACCTCGTTTTTTCCTCCTATATCCCCAACTTGCCATTTCCCACTATACACTTCCACCTGTTATGTATAGTTTTTACATAATTACACAAAGTTTTATAGAATTCTTAACCTGAAAACTTTAATGTAACAACATTTTTATAAATCCCAACCAGGAATTATTAGATTCCTGGTCAAATAAATTTATTCACGCAAAACACTTCAATTATCTCAACCAAACGTTTGTTGACAAATTTTCGTCAAACAAATAGTTGTCATTAATACTAAAAATTATAGGAAACATATAATCAAAGATACAAATTAAATTGATGATTTATGTAGAAAATGTTTGGCTTTTCCGGAAACTATAGAACATATTATATCGGGATGTTCTGTATTAGCACCGTCCGAGTATACATTTATAGGCACAATAAGGTTTTAAAAATAATTCACCAAAGTTTGGTAATTAAACATAACTTGATTGACTACCGTAATAAAGTACCACATTATGAATATGAACCAAATTCATTTTTGGACAAATGAATTTTATAAAATATACTATGATAAAACTATACTAACAGACCGAACAGTCATAATAGACCCGATATAGTTTTACATGACAAAATTAAAAACACAACTTATATTATTGATCTTGCTATTCCAGATTCTTGAAATATTCAAAATCTGTTAGTGAAAAAATAAGAAAATACACAGATTTAGGGAATGAGATAAAAAGAATTTGGCATCCTCAGACGATAAAAATATTAACATTTGTTATTTCGGCTACTGGTATTATACCTAGCTCTCGTATTCAAAATTTAGGCGTATTAGACCTATCAAAGAATTTATATATAAAAATGCAAAAATCCGTCATATTAAATACATGTAGGATTACCAAAATTTATTTAAATATTTATATTGAGGGATCAGTAGGATTTATGGGTCCAGTTAGGAGTTCTACCGAGCCGAACCCTCTGATATGAAAATATCTGGAGTCGATGAATTATTTTCCCATTTGATCTCTGGTGAGTGGTCGTGTTGTTCTTGTATTTTATTGTATTTATTATGCTTATATAATGCACTTGCATAATGTGGATGGACTAGATGACATTTGTGGAAAAGTGTGTGGAAGGGCTTAGTTTTTCCTGTGGGGAAGATTTAATCCGGACATAAAGTCGGAAAAAAATATTCATAACCTGCCTCCCTTATCAAGAAGTAAGGCTCTAGAATAGCAATCCGGAGTCCGTAACTTAATTTTATTTGATTAAAATGTGCTTTATCACGATTTAATTATTTAAAATAGTATATTAGGTATATTTGCAGCATTTTTTTTTTTTTTTTTTTTTTTTTTTTTTTTTTTTTTTTTTATAGTGAATACCTCACAAGAGTCCCAACTGCTCCCGTCTGGAGCCAGTGAGACTATGGCATCCCCAATTGGGGGATGTTGTGAGGCTGAAGGTAAGTGGGGAAGGGAAAGAGGAAGGTGGGGAAGTACCTGGCTATTCAGATCTAGTCACTAAACACGGCTAAAGCCATTTGGAGCAACGTTTCAATTCTGAATGGTGGTCTTACACCAGGGCGATACTGGTAGTATCTTCCACTCTGGAACGTGCCGCAAATATACTATATATTATTTTAATTAATTAATTGTGAAATAACACAAATTAATCAAATAAAATTTATTTGCGCACGCCGGGTTCGAACCCGCGACCTTTGGAATGGCAGTCCAATGCGTTACCACTGGACTATGCCGGCCGTCAAAGCATGTTCCTGAATGGAAGATACTAGTTTAAGACCACTATTCAGTATTAAAAAGTTGCTTGAAATGGCTTTAACCTTGTTTGGTGACTATCTCTGAATCCCCTCCCCACTACCTTCACCCTCACAACATACACCAATTGGAGATGCTATAGTCTCACTGGCACCAGGGGGTTGGGAGCAGTTGGGACTCTTGTGCTTTTTTCTCTAATATAATTTAATATTTTTTTAATTTGATTTTCACTTTGTAGGTACACTTGAATGCTACTTTAGCTGCATATATTACTACAAATATTTGAATAACAAAATTATATTTTTTACACAGTTATCCTGTCGTGTTGTTTATTCAGTTGTCCTATTTTCGACAAGGTTACTAATATTCAACATTATATCTAGCCATAACTATCGAATATGTCATCATTAAAACATTGAAAAGGGAAGCCAGCAATTATATTATGGCGTCTAATCACATGTCAGGTGAATATTAGTCACTTAATATTTTTGTATTGTTTGCTGCGTTTGAAAATCCTTCGCTATTACGACTTTCCTCGTGACACAAATTATAATTTTACACTGTGAATATAATACCTAGTCAGTGGAAACACTAACTGACATGTCCTATTTTTGTAAACTGATTTTATTAAGATTTTGAAATGGGAAACGATTTGTTAAAAAACTTAAAAGACCAAAGATTTGAAAAACTAAAAAACCAAATTGGTTAAAGTGTTCTCCGTATAAACTATATAATAAAACATATAATGTCAGTCTGTATTTACACAGACGAAGCGATGAACATCAAACTACGTCAGAAAGTTAAAAAAATAAGGCAAACAACATTAATTTTGTTATAAACTTGTGTAGAAGTTTACGTACCTACCTGCATAAATATAATTAAATACATATAGATTGTCTTACTTTAATAATCACTCAATACACTATTAATTTTTTACTATAATGCATTATTTTCTTACCTTAATTTCATCGATGATTTACTGCACAGATTAACAACTATTTAATGTTTTTATAGGTATTGGGATTAGAGTAAGTACCAATTGTTATTATTATAAACGTAACCACTCACTGACAGATTAATATAGTATCGGTAAGTACACACCAATAGGGCGGCGGGAAATTTGTAGCAATTTATCCCAAAAGTCAATTGAACAGAGGCATGCCGCTGACAGATCGTGAAGTTACTGTGTCGTAAATAATAATCTCGTTGTGGAAGGCCGTGGAGAGAGCGCACAGCTCACCGGACTAGAGACACTTACAAACTGAGCTACTGAGGTATTCGGGAACGAGCACCAAACACTGTGAACGCTGAGCAAGCCAACAAGCAGTCGAGTCGATCTGTAGTACGTTACGTACTATGCAGTACGTACTGTATGGAAGTATCATCGAGCAGATCAGCAGATGAGAGTAGAGGAGTACGGAGTACGTACCTACGGATATACATTTTAAACAAGTACAACACCCAGAGGAAGTAGGCAAACGACTCTTCACCTTTCACTGAAGCTTCGTTTACTACCAATTAGGGTTTCGAAAACGGTTAACCGATTGTTTTGACAAATTCAATATAACCGAAAACCAGTTTCTTCATTCGGTTAACCGATGTTTAAGTACACACCTCGCAAGAGTTCTAACTGCCCGAAGCTATTAAAGCTGTGACATCCCTAATTTTTGGGGTATGTTGTGATGCTGAAGGGAGTGGGAGGGGACGTAAATGAGGAAGAGGAATTGTGAAGTACCTGACTAATCAGATCTGGTTACCAAACATAGTTAACGCATGGATAATTTCAAGCAACATTTCGATACTGAACGGTGAAATATCTGTTTTTAAGTGCGTTGTTCGCGAGGCATGGGAAGGCTGTTAAGGATATTTATTACTGGAAGTTAGGTAGTTGGAAGGAAGCACCTATCAATGGAAGTGAGGGGAAATGTCAACAACGGAGTTCTAGAACTAACCCTGATGTATCGTAGCAAGTAGCAAGGTACGGAGCTAACATAGAAAGGATGAGAAAATAGTCAGAGAATGACGTCCGGATTGTGTAATAATATAATGTGCAAGTGAATGGGACAAGAGTCCCATCGGTGGAAACGACTATGAAAACCAAGAAACGGGGATATCCCAGGGAGAAATGGCACGAACAAGCGATTCATTTGATTGAAGTGCGCCATTGAGGTGATTCATTGACCAAACGGCGCTAAATAAAATTGACTTTTTATTGAAATATTTATTAGCGTCATTTCAGGTAATGGAATAAGCGTTTTTTTGTATATTTAACATGTGTTATAAGCCTCATCATCAAACATAATATTTGCAAATAATGATAATATTTAAATAAAAAACGGGTTAAGCGGTTTTTTTATGTCAAAAAAAGAGAAAAACCGTTATTATAATTAGGCGGTTAATTGGAAGCCCTAATGCCCATCACGTCTGGTCTAGCAGATTGGCACTAGGTAAAAAATACTCCTATGGACGTAACATCCATACCAGCACCCTTAGCGGGCTCGGCTCCTTTTGCAAAGTGGCAAGCCGGTTTAAGCAGCGCTGGATTATTTGATAATATGTGCAGACAATCAGTGGTGAGGGCAGGGTCGTCGCGAGATACGCCGCCGATTGTAGTTAGCACCCGGGCGAGGAATAAAAAATGCCACCCCCGTCAATTAAATATTTATTTCAAGCATGGCGCCCTTTTACGGCGTAATTTAGGACAGCTTACATAAAATGAATTTCGTATTGAATAACGAGTGCTTAATTTCGTATTGGATAATAAGTGCAGTATTTCTAATTGAATAATAAGTGCTAAATGTCGTATTGGATAATAAATGCAGTATTTTGTATTGGACAATAAGTGCAGTATTTTATAATCACATTTATCAATATTGTTGCTTGAAAATTTAATGTGGTTAATGATTGCATTGTTTGTTTTGATACTGGAACGGGACAGGGTGTGGTAAGTCCAAAGTACCAGATAATCGAAGAAAAATACCGAGAAAAATCTACACAAAGTTAACGAGCTTTTTTACACATTTTACTTACTTACCTAAATTATGTATAATAATATATTGATTTTTACAGATGATCTCACTTATGTGAGAACAATCCGGTTTTTAAACACACAGTTAATACGCAAATAGGTGCATACAATTACAGAAATCATTTCAGACATAGGAGACATTAATTTGTATACATCTATATAAAGATTCAGAAACATAACAAATGTAATTAAAAATAATAAAATCTCATTGAAATGACAAGTAGTGCAAGAGACAAAATAGACACAAATAGAGGTGCAAGAAATACAAATAAAAACACAAGTAACGCATATTATAATTTGAGCAGCATATTTTTTAGCAACAGCAGTACATTTTTTCTGAATCTGTATAAATTATTAATGAAAATGTGTACATATGCACAACCCATCTTATTATTTCGGTTAGAGGGCTAAACTGGGCGTTATTATTTATAAATGTATTCAGGTAAAACATGCTATGCCGTCTTGGAACATTTATTTCAATACTAGGTATACCTAACCACGCCTTGCTGTGGCTCAGTCTGTTTGTGCGGATAGAGAAACAATAGTGCGTGTTGCTTTTATGTCCGACAGATGGCGCTGTTTAAAAAAAAAACAAGTTTGTCCAACAGATCATGCTGTTTTTCAAAAGAACCTGTTTTAACTCTTACATTTGACATATAAATAATATAGGTTGTGTGAAAATTTCAAAGTAATCGGTGACGAACTTTCGGAGATTTAATATTCTGAACAAACGAAAATTCACATTTTTATTTATATAGATAGATGATAGTTAGATAGATAAAGATTGCTAAGACATAATGCGGTATTATTTAATTTAATTTAATTTATGTAATTTTAAAATATATTATCATGTGATTCTAGTGTTTGCTTAGTTGGAAGCTTTTAATGTGAACTAAATTACCTTTTCGCGTTTTTTTTATTATCTTAATAAAGCTTTTTTTATATTAACTCCACACAGGAGGCCCTGAAGAAAATAATTTCCCTCAGGGCCTATGTCATCTTTGGGGATGCTGTGTGGAGGGTCTTTTTGTGGAGAGGAAAGAGTGAACATGGGTCTTGAAGAGTCCCATGTTGTAGGAGGGAGGAAACACAGAGGCCGGCAGTTCGTTCCACAGCCGAGCTGTTGAACTTAAGAACGAATCGTAGAAGCGACCCGTTCTCATGTGACAAATGTCAACTGTGTACAAATGTTGGGCGCGCGTTTGGCGTGTATCCCGACTACGCACCGGTGCCGAAGGGATCAATGACGCTAGTTCCTCAGAGCATCTTCCATTGTAATACCGATAGAACAAGGACAGCATACCTACCTGACGCCTGTGCTCTAAAGATTGCAGTCCGTTTGTTAAGATAGGGGAATCTATCAAACGGACCGCCCGTTTTTGCACAGAGTCAAGGGTTTTTTTCAGGTATTTAGGGGCTCCGGACCAGAGATGGCTGCCAAATTCGACAGTAGGGCGCACTTGCGATTTGTACAGGGTCAGCAGTTGTGTATTATTAAAGTATCTGCGGGCCCTGTACAGTAGCGTGTGTCGCTCTCCATAGAGAGAAAAAAAAATGCCTTATTTTTAAACGCCTGGGGTCTCAAAAGTTGCGTATGATCTGTAGCTATTCGAAAACGTAAAAATAAATGAAATTGGTGTTCACTATTAGCTCGCTAAAATGGCCGGAAGTTTTGAAAAAAATTTGATTTCGTGATTTGGGAAAAAAATAAAACAATGGGTCCATATTTTATATTTTGTAGCACACTTAATTTTATTTCCATAACTGCAGTACAAAGAACGAAAAATAAATATTTTTTTATACATATGTGATGTGTTTGTTAAAAATATAAAAGGGGAAAATAACACTTTTTATGGTTAAATTCAAGATATTAAACAATAACGTACAACAACATTTTTGACCAAAATACAACGAATAAAAAATAATGGATGCTCAAAATTCAATGATAACATATTGTTAAAACAGTAATTACTTAAAATCTTGCATAGAATTAAAATTTGGCATTATGTTTCTTGAATGTTGCTTGGCGTAAATATAACCTTTCTAGCATTGTAACCAGCAACAGAAGAAGACGCCTCTGTGGTCAACTTCACACACCTTTCCACTGATTGTGTGTGGCAAGGAAATTTAGGAAAATCGAACCTTTTTACATTTCCTTCATCACACAATTTAAGTAATTCGTCCGTTTTTTCGTTGCTCAGGAGTGGAGGTTCTGTCAGAATTAAATCTGTGGCCTGCCAGTCAATTAATTCTATGTAGCTATTGCAGTTGAAATTAATTTTTTGAATTATGAACTCTCTCACTCCTGAAGTTTGAAGGGCCCTATATTTAATGATCCTTCTACATCCTAGCTCCCTTATACATTTATTGTCATCGGTTAACATTGATAGAATAATGTTTTCCGGGTGTCCAAAATATGCGTTCCTCTGAATCACGGGGTCGACAATAGCTTTCAATTCTGCTGAAAGATATCTGGAAATGCTAACCATTTTCCAGAGATTACGGGCTCCATCTATACAAGAACTATTGCACTTTATGGTAAACCATGTTGGAGCATATACTCTCACTATAAAGGTGGCCAATATCAGCAAATTTTCTGTTGGGTTTTCCGTTGCAACATATAGCCGTAATATTCTGTTTGCAGTTGTTAGCCACCTGGCCTGAGACATTTTCCCTGGTTGTTTCCTTGCCAAATCTACAGTTATCATACCTTTTGACACAGCCAGACACATATTATATAAATAATTTTGGTCCGTGCTTAATTTTTCTGTTATATTTTACGGTATGGATGATTGAATGGGAAAAAACCGAATAATTTTCATGTTCTCACAATTTTTTAAGTTTCTTCCGATTGGTCCCGAGAAAGCTACAGGTCCGCTAGTCGGTCCATCTAATGAAGATAGCAGATGTCGCAATGGTAGTTCATTGGCGTGCAACTGGCAGATAAGCCATTGCAATGGCTTTCCAAGTCTCTGTTCCATTCTTGAAATGATTCCATTTTTCCGGCCAGTGTTTGTATTTGTTCCGTCACAACCAACTGCAACATTTTTCTCCATTTGACGATTTTCCTCTTCCAAAAGAGAACATATGGCATTTTCGCTGTCTTTAGCAGTACCAGATGATGGCGTAGCGTGTCCGAGATACACTGATCCTGGCTCCTGCACAAGCGTTATGTGTTCTTCAACTTTTATTCGTCGATAAAATTTACTTCCTTTCTTGATAATCAACATTGTTTTGTCCTTGCGCCCATCGACAAATAAACCTTCGATATTTGTCAATTTACGGCTATTTAATAACATATCTCTAGTTTGCTTTCTAGCTCTTCGTAATCTACTATGATCTATAACGGAAGACGGACCAGCTTCATTTACATATTGTAAAACCGCAGAAGCAATGGCAGCTGCTGCTCTGTGTGATACGCCGTATCGATCACAAATTTGAGATAACTTCGTAAAGGGATTCTTCATCTTCGAATATTGTATATTTCGAGGAGATAATGTATCATGAGCAACTGCAGATTGATGATCTTCACTTAGCGCTGCGCTGGTTCCTCACCAGAATCTGAAAAACTGTTGGAAAAAACAACTTAAACTTGACAAAAAACAAACATCTTATTGTGGCAGGAGTAGGGGTACAGTGGTAGGAGAAGGAGGTGGTGGAGCAGACCAAAGGAAAGGGGAGATGTTCATTTGAGTCTTCAAATATCAAGCCAAGTCCAATAATTGAAAATTAAAGCAAACTGAATGGCAATGGAAGACGTTTTAGTGGATTTTTACCACTTTTTTGTTAATTTCGGAATTCTTGTAGATTTACTTGCATTAATAAAATTGTTTTTTTTTTATTTAATATTTGTCAACTATACGCAGTTTTTAATAATAAACAAACGTTAAAAGGTTAAATTATTGTGAGGAAAATATTGATTACCATTATTTAAAAATATATGTTTTAGGTTTTTTTTCTGTTTTTCAATGCATTTTAGCGAGCTATTAACCATTTTTTTTTTAAATAATTTTAAATGTAGTTCTCATTTTCTTTGTAAGACGCAACTTTTGAGACATCAGGCGTTTCTGAATTCAAAAGTTGAAATAATTGACACCACTTTTATCTTTTCTTTCACTTTAATCTATTGATTTTTAACTTTTTTTTGTTTTCAAATTCCAAGTTGAGAAGAAGTTGCTACTAGGTACCACAACTTACAACAAAAAGTTTTGGATTTTTAAAAAAATGTTTAGGTCTCCCGCACAAGGCTAAAAGTTTTAATTTTTTTCAAAAAATATAATAAAAATTTAAATTTAAAAAAATAAAATCGTAACTTTTGTGTTCTGAACTCATTTTATGCCTTCTGTAAGAAAATTAAAATTAATTCCGGCGGTTTAAACTTAAAAAAAACATGGTTCATATATGTACACAAAATTACGAAATTTCATCAAAATTAACAAACTTTAGGGCTTGTGCGGAAGACCTAAAATCAATTTTTTATTAAAAAAAATCGTTTCTTACTTATTTTTATGCCCTTATATTACTGTTTTTTAACTTGGAATAAACACAAAAGTAGCTTATTATGTATTGCGGAATAATTTATAATAATAATATTATTACAACATTATATGCTTTTATTGACATTAACGATGTCCTTACGTGTAGCATTGTAAAGTTTTTAAAACCATATTCTAAATTGCTCCGAAATTTCTACTTTTCAGCCTCCCCTAAGATCGGACGCCCGTGTGCGCCTCACACATTGCTCATCTAGATGCGACGCCCCTGCGTAGGGGACCGCCACAGCGCATTGGGCCCATCCGAACTCGTCCGAACAATAGTGATGCTTTGCAAGTAGATGGGCTCATCAAATACTCCTACAATGAACCGTGGATCAGGAGACAGAAGCTTGGAAGATTCCCACTTCTCCCGCTTTTGTTACGGGTGAATAATATATTGAAATTTAAATATTTAGTGGAATCTGTTTGCAAAAGGAGGTTCTGCTTGAGGGAAATCCAATATCATTATAATACAATTAATTTGTCATTCGTAGTACAACAGCAAACATCTTGGCCTTAGATCTAAAGGTCTCGGGCTTTAAAGCCCACATAATTTATGGTAATAAATATAAGATTTTACAAATAAAAATTACCCCATTACTAATAAAAAATATGTTTTAAATTTTACACAACCGATAAAAAACCATTAATCCTATACAGAGTTTAAATTATTTATTAATATAGGTTTCACAGGAACCACGCCACATTTAAGTGTATTTTTGCTTTAGTTTTGGTAGTATTTTTACATTGACGTACCTATACTAAAACTTTTACGCCATCTGCGATTTCTCGGATAACAGCAGAATTTTCCTTGATCTTAAAAATAACTTCCTTTTCGTTAACTGCGAATCGGTTCCATGATACCTCAACACAGTGACAATTCAACACACTTTTAAAAAGTGATATAGTCATTAATTTTTTTTTTTTTTTTTTTTATTATGTGACACCTCACAAGAGTGTCCTTGCCTGTGCAGTGCACAGACAGGGGAACTATGTCACCACCCGGTTGGGCGGCGTTGTGAGGCGGAGTAAGGTAGGGGCTGTAGGAAGGGATTTGTTAATGCGGGCCTTGAAGAGGCTCGGATTATAGGAGGGAGGAAAAACAGATGCCGGTAGCTCGTTCCACATACGAGCCGACTTACACAAAAACGAGTCGTTAAATTAATAAGAAAAAAAATAATTTTTTTTTACCTAACCTAACCTAACCTAACCTAACCCACCTAACCCAGATAATAAAGTTTTTGTTTCATCACTTTCCATGACTTTATATAATTTTTTAAAGATGTGATGAATTATCATTGTGATGATTTATCCGGTCACCCTGCGAATCAGTTCTCTCGGATCGATGACAGCGGAAAATCGTTGATTTTAAGGTGAGGGACAATTCTTCGACGTTAAATGAAACCGGAATCGCCCCTCAAGAGGCGGATTCTCGTTTTTCATTTTTAGCTAAGGAATATACGGCTTAGCGATCGCTATCACTGGACTTATGACTGCTTTTTGATCTGTCACTATCGTTTTTGATCAACTTTGTCTTTGCCTAGCGATTCGGGATGGAATAAATGGACATGTTACACGTAACTATGTTACCTGAAAATGTTGCATGTTTATTAAGTTTTATACTATAAATATTAATAAAAAAAAGACTACAACATGTATTTATTACTGATTTTGAATGTGTATTACTGTTAGGTATTGTGAATTTTGCGTGTGCATTAGATTATTTAACATTTTATTTTGAGGAAACCATACATGAAAACTTTACACACCTACTATCAACTCATAGAATATATAATATCTAGGGTAGACCGAGGCTATTCGGATCGGGTGAGTTATTCGGATCAAGCTAAGCAATATGGATATATCTCGGCTATTGTAACCTAATGACAAGGAAAAAATTTGGATACAGCGTCCTCATCTACCGTATGTCATAATAGTAAAATTACCGATATTACAGATTGCGTGGGTTGACTGCTAAAAATCGATATGTGTGAAGATCATACAAGTTACGTCTCAAATAAATGCCTGATGTAATATTTTTCTCAGCGTTCTTAGTGTTTTTTCTGAAAAGGTAAGCTATTCAGTCATGTTCATATGTTATATATTTATCAATCAAATGCACAGTAAACAGAATTAAAGCGCAATAAATTGCATTTTGTATGTTTTTGTACTTTAATTTGAGTAAATATCATATTAATAAATGTGAGGTTAAATATACCGACGGTGGGGGGGCTATTTGAGAGTTATTATTATTTTTATTATCAGTGGAGAGGTCTACAGTAATAGTCGTATGTTTTTTTAAAGTTACTTTATGTTATGATCATTAAAATAAAAACATATAAAAATGTCAAATGCTTATTACTAAGTAATTTTTTTTTTCGAAAATGCATTAGTTTTAATTTTGTTCAAGAAAACATAAAAAATGATCCGAATAGCCTCAGTCTACCCTATGTGTGTTAAAACTACACATTTTAACATACTTTTATTAATGAACGAATGCAGACAAGATCTTTCTGGTGAGTTTTTGCAAAAACGGTGCTATACAAGTTATCCTATTATTATTGTTAAAGCTACAGCTTTGCAATCTGCGCTGATGTGTGTTGTTGGATTCACCTCATATATTATTCGAATATCAAATCGATCAGGATACGGTGATCATGTAGGTAATTTTGCCAAGGCATTAGTACCTATAAAATAATGGTTTGAACTAAGAACGGGTAAACAAAAACATTGATTGGATGCCTTACACGATACTTTTTTCAAACCGATCCCCATATCGGTACCCACATAAAAAATCTTCGCTTTAGACGATCGTTATTTTGATACTTACGATTTCATACAGATATTTCCCATTAGAGAATTATATTTAATTTATATTTAATTCTATTTCCCATTAGGGGACCACCTCTAGGGTACGCCCATGCCGAGAGTACCTGGAGGACCTGTTGGTGGACGTGCGCTGCTCATCATATGCAGAAGTCAAAAGAGCCGCACAAGACAAGGAAGAATGGAAGAGGAGATTAGATGAAATTGCTGCAAATCAATCCCAGGATTGAAACCAGAGAGAGAGAGAGAAGAAATATCTAGAACACGTTAAAAATGATAAACAGTCTTCATGCCTTACCCATAACTTATTTACGTTGTTTAAGTCAGTACCAGTACCTTACAGCTTTTCGCAGGAATACAGCCTGTAAAATTGTCCAAAGAGGACAGTATCGTCCCCCAACAGTATTTCTAGACGTTTCCAGCAACTCGGTGCTATCATAAATCTTTAATCAATATAGGTAATTGAATCGGGGAATGTTTTAAAAATCTGTTATTAGACGTTCAGAATGTTCATATCCGCACCGCAGTCTACACCTTTCAATTATCCTTGCTAACATCAAAATTTTACCTCTTTCTTCATTATTCTATTTTTATATTTTACATTTTTCATTAACCCTGTGCATAGCCAAACTACACTTGCCATTTGTATTTTTATCTTATATTTCACTTTAGATAAACATCAATTCAATTTTGTTGTGCTTGGACTTGCTCCATCACAAGGAGCTGGGACTGAACTTATATTATTTTGTATCGTTCTTCACCCCACCAAGGGGGGGAATAGACCTAGTACCGGCATCAACCGAGGAGATGACTCCCAAAGCAGCGGCTGCATAACCCGCCTGCTCTTCCCCCTTCGCCATGAGCGAGCCTGAGGATCGACTGCGGGGGACCGGAGCCCTTCCGCCCTGCCTCTTGTGACCCGATGCTCACTTCTGTCCCTAGGTTCTTCGGGGTTTTTTCCCCTCAATCCCAATACATTCTTCAAAGGCCTCCCAGAAAACCTACGAGTCTCACTTGCGGTTGGTCTGATCGCTCCGGTCATTCTTGGTAGGACTGCCAGAAGACTGCAACTTAGCTGATTTGGTCAAGTCACAATCTTATCTTAATATTTCTTGTAGCTTTTTTCTGCTTAGCTTCATATTTTTTTTCTGCAACACCAATTGGCGGATATGAGATGTGATTTAGTTATATAACTAACAACAAGTACGCACTCGCATACTGCCTACTAACACTGTCTGTCTGGACATTGGGGTCTAATGTCGTTTTTCATTTTCCTTTATAAAAAAACGGTCTTGTCGTTATTGAAACCATCTGTTTCCTGAGAACGCCATGGGAAAGTAATGGGCAACCTGCAATGTATCGTTGCTAAAGTTAATTGCAGAATATTTCGGGTACGCCCGAGGAAGATTGGCACGACGAAGAGAATCAAATACTTGAGTAGGGTCATTTTAAGACTCTGAATAGCAAAAGAGAATGTGTGAGAAAAAAAAGTGTGCATGAATGTGACTAGTTTCTTCCGGATTCCGAGAGGCATGAAACGCGTGAGCCAGACAAGCAAAAGTATATGTTTCTTAGTATTTTATTTATTTATTATAAACTCGCCGCCCGGGGAAACATTTATTGGATAACCAACACGGCTGTCATAGGTCACCCCAAGTGGTTTTCTACGTTTGGTGTCTTAGCAAGAGTGCCCGTGTTCGTGGGATAAGGTTTAATCGGGCTATATCGGAAGACACTGGTTGATGGAGACTTGTTGACCTCTCCAGATGGACTCTCTAAACCCATGACCTTGCACCGCAATAGGAGGGATGGATTCATACGTCGGTCACTCCTGGACACATCGATCCCCAGATTTCTACCCACCCTCTGTACCATTTTCCTTCCCAGAACTCCCTCTCCTTCCTTTCCCTGAAAAGACCCTCCACACAGCATCCCCAAAGATGAAATCCTGTGTGGAGCTAACGTAAAAAAAAAACAAATAAAACAAGGACAGTATTCCCACGCGTCGTAATGATTGCAATCCGAGTGTTAGGATAGGAGGATCTACCAAAAGGACCGCCCGATTCTTTTTTTTTTTTTTTTTAATGTATATTTTATTTAGTTATAAGAGTTTACATCTTATACCTAATATATTATTTTCTATGACTACTACAATATTATTTACTTCTTACATACTAAAATTTAGATTTCACAACATTGAGACATAATCCACGAAAAACTGCAAGACTTTTAGCTTCCTTAACAATTACCGGGAGTTCATTGAACATTTTAAAACCTTTATAATAAATATTGTTTTGTGTTTCTGATAAGTGTGTTTTAGGAAGCCTAAAATCGATTCTGCACAGAGTCGAAGGTTTTTTCAGGTATTTTGGGGCTTCAGACAAGAGGAGGCAGCTAAATTCAATCGTGGAGTGCTCTTTATACAGGTTTAGCAGTTGTGTACTATTAAAGTAACTGCGGGCTTGTAGGTACAGTACAGGTACTCAGCTTCTGAGAGGCCAACTTAACTCAGGCTTCGATGGATCCCCCGTATGTGAGCTGATCTCTTAGAGCTGCAGCAAGTATATCAATGGATTAGTTGACCACTAAATCGCGCTATATTCTTGTGGCTTGGCCTATTTAATGTATCGTTTGCCATACAATCCGATATGCTGAAGTAGGTCAAGCCATGATGCGTATAGCGTAATCTGTCAGTGACATTAAGGAAATGTCCAAATACATTATTGCGATAGCTTGCGGTTTTCCTATTTCCTTGTTTATGGCTCAACTAAATATTGCTGATGTATGTTCATTTGAAGCTGTTTACATAAATATTTGCATTCATCGAACTTTTGTTTATTTAATTTGTAATTTGTGTAACCCACAGAAATGGGTTTTCAAATTGTTACTACCAATGAAAGGTAACAATTTGTAAAAATCACAGGATGTAACTTGACTTGCCCAGATAAAAAAATGAGAAATTTTGTCTTACATTTTCAAATTTAGAATAAAACATACATTTGTATAATGTAGGTAGGAACTTTATCACCTGTTTAATTGGTTTTAAAACATTATATTTGTGGATTTGAAAAAAATAATATTCTTACTTAGTTTCAAATTTGAAAATGCAACAATATTGGCCCAGGATTGCAGGAAGCCTTGATGTTTTTTCTCAGGGACACAGTTGTCTTTGGGGATGCTGTAAGAATGTAAGTATTATATTTAGATGAGACGTGAAGCGAAATTTTACATCCAACTGACCTCCAACGCAGCCAACGCCGAACTACTGAATCCGGTCTAGGGGCAGCGCTTATCTGGTTCTAATTACTGAACGCGTTTCAATCTCAGATTAATCAAAAGGGAAGATAGGTTACTGAGACAACGCGCGTTTCAATGAACTAGGTCCAGCGGACAAACTCGTGATTTACTGCGTTTAGTATCTTACATAAGTCCGTCGGTCAGACAAGCTGTGGGGGGTGAATGATATATTGTGGGGGTAACAAGACAAGGTTAAAATTTTAGGAACCCCTTCTCTAGGCTAAGGTTTGTGCAAAAATGCCTTCCTGTTCTATTGAGATGTGCACAAATCATTCTCGAACAAAAACCAAAACCTCAGGAAGAGTCTTTCCATTCGCATGTACTCAAAAATCACTTATTATTTCAATAAATACAATTATTTACAATGCTTTTTCAAATAAAATATAGTGAAGCAGCGAACGCAGAAACACACAAATGTAATAGTGACAGTACGTCGTATTCTACTACTCTCGCTCATTTTCTCGTCAAAAAGTAGGAGAAAAGCGGTACACTGACGGGCGAGCATGTCCGTGGCGAGCAGTCTGAGCATGACGTCACAAGATTTTCACAAGTCATCCACACAAAAATGCTCGTCGCTCTCCTGTCAGTTGAGCGAGGTACGCATCCAGAAACGATGGGCGTTCATAATAATATAGCTGTTTCACCGGTACACATACATATTCTTTGAATGGCTATCTCTTTGTAATGCGTTCGGTTGTGGCTATTCTTTTCTTACGCGTTTCGTTTTTCACTTTCAATCTAGAATTAAGAACGTGTTGTTCAATATCTTTGTATTTATGTCAATGGTTTTGATGAGAGTACGCAATAGCGCATCTAATTGTATAGCTCTATGGCCGTAAGTATGGTATTTTTATGAAGCAATTGGAGTGCGGGTTGAAGGGCAAAAAGGTTGGAGTGGAAGAAGTAGTAGGAAGAAAGAAAGACAAAAACCGTTCGTTCACAATCAAGTTGTTGAGAAGCAATCCAGACCCATTTGACATTTTTGAGGAATTTTGAATAACGACATTTTAAGAATTTGTTAATATTAAATTAAAATATGTATTTGGATAAATAATATGTTACTTATCTACCTTTAAATTGTTATTATCACCCCATATATAGTCCAATCAGGCTGTTAGTTGAAACAGATTCTAGGATAGATCTGATTTTTTGAGTGCTGATTACGAATCTGAGGTTTGCCAATAAAAAAATTGGAATTTTAACCGAATAGCCCCGATAATAAGCCCTTAATTAACATTTCAAAGAAAGGCAAGAATTGAGTAAAAACAGATTTTTTAGTGTGACACCTCACGAGAGCACTCCTGTCTGTACAGTGTAAAGACACGGGAACTATGTCGCCACCCCGTTGGGCAGCGTTATGAGGCAAATTAAGGTAAGGGATGCAAGAAGGGATTTATTATTGCGGGTTTTGAAGAGGCCCGGACTAAATGAAGAAGGAAATACAGATGCCGGTAGCTCGTTCCACTTGCGAACTTACACAAAAACGAACCGTTCTCATTAAGCTCCGAACGGGTGTTCCGCTCGTGACCGTCGAGTTTCATACACCGGTACACCGGAGATCAACCCTGCTAGCTTCTTAGAGCAGGCTTCATTAAAATACCTGTATAACATACTCAGGACGCCTACATTGATGCCATTAGATGTGATCGGTATGTTAACAACGGATTGTCAACCATACGGACCACCCTCATTTGCACAGAATAAAGTATTGTTGGGCTCCAGCCCAGAGGAGGCTCCCAAATTCAATTATATAGGTTAGCAGCTGGTCATTATTGAAAAATATACTAGACCTATACAAGACTTCCAGATTTTTTAAATCAAATTTATCCGGGCTTCAATGGAGCCTTCTTGAGTCGGTCTAATATACTTCCTCCGAGCATTTCAATTGAGTCTTTATTGTGGAGCTTCTATCAAATTGCACCAGACAATCATCTCCTTCTTTGCCGAAATCAGACACGCTTGGGCTTAAGGGACGTTGAAGCTGACCAGGCACGAACCTCCTCGTGGTGGTGATCAATTTTTTGCCTCGAAACTCGTACATCATAAGTGGAAGGGGCCTTGTTACAAAGAAAGTCCTCGTGAACGGACCTATAAATTGATGCACCTTCAACGAGATCATTGATGTGCAATTAAAAGAGCGTTGTGGCAGTGTGGCACTCCCGCATTGATTTGCAAAGCAAAGCCATCAACTTCCGTTTAAATTGTTCTTCCCTTGAGAAAGTCATAAATAATATTTTGGTCGGTTGGATAAATCCCATTTGATAATTTAACATTTAACTTCCTGAGAAGCACCCGATGCCAGTCCCTTTCAAAGACTTTGGAGATATCCAACCCAACGTACTGAGTTTCACAAAAACGCTTCAAGTCCGCCCCCCAAATATGTGTCACATATCCAGACTTCCAGAGATGTGCATTATTTCAAATAAATCCATTTCAAATGGAAATGCTAAATGCAAAATGGGTATTTTCCATTTTGCATTTTAAATGCTTTTCTAAAAACCATTTTGCATTTTAAATGCTTTTTTCAGTGCATTTTTCATTTTAAATGCTTTTTTACAACATTCTTCCTACTTTCTCCACTCATCTTTTTTTCATAAGCCCCAAATAGCAGTCGGTCCTCAACCTCGCTATGAGAGATAATTTACATTTGTCAAGTTGCTCCCTGGTAGGAGCCCTGGCAATTGAATGATACCATTACAAAAAATACTGATTCAAATACTGAACATGGCCATGACGCTGTTTTTACGTTGGCAACATTAGTCCCGCGCAAATTTTTTGTGGTTTCATAATCTGTAGTCGTGGTGTTTTTGGATTTACCATCAAGTAATATGTTTGTTCTACATTGATGTCCATTATTAAATGACAAAATTGTTTAAAAATTCTATAATTATTTTAATTGTTTGACCTGAGAAACCATTTTGCATTTGAAATGCTTTTCTAAAAACCATTTTGCATTTTGCATTTTCAAATGGAAAAGTTTTAACCCATTTCCATTTTTCATTTCAAATGGTTTTGGGTACCCAATTTGCACATCTCTGCACATATCCGAGCATATCGTCACACGATCGGTTTCGTCGAAATCCATATTGCCAATCACTTAGGATGTTGTTATTCTCGAGGTATGTGGGAAAATTGTTATTAACCACCTTTCCAATATCGTTGATAGGATGGAAGTGATGATTATGCGGATGTAGGTGGAAGGATCGGAGCGGTCCCCCTTCTTATGAATTGGGTGGACGATCGTATTTTTCCGAAGTTCGGGAACCTTTCGAATTTTGACTTAGAGATTAATTGCATTATTATAATTCAAAATATACCAAATTTCACATAAACACGTCTACAATATAATGATTTACAAATAAAAGTTTGATTACCCGAACACTTCAACTAATTATTTTATTAAAAAAACTGTTTACTTTTGCGTGGAACTATCAAGAGATAAAAGACTTTGTCAGAAAATGGCGCGTAATGGAACCGTCACTTAGGGTCGGATTTTTAAAATATCTATGCTAAATAGCTTTTACATTCTAAGGACAATAAGAAACATTATTTTGTTCTCTTATTGACATAAAAAAATCAAAAAAGGTTTGCTTGAGAGGAAGAGAGATATATAACTTTTAATATTGAGGTCGCTCTGAGACCCTATCGGCTACCTGCATTCATAACGACATATGATGCTTTGGTAACTTTTGGGTCTCGTAATAATCAACGGGTTAAATAAAATCTTGCTATTTATGCTTGCTAAAGTATGCACCATTTCGTGAGAGTAAATAATATTTTTGATTGCCAAATTCAAATCGGTATAATATATGAACAGAATGTTACACAATCTTTAACCTAAATCGTCATTCTATATCTGCGTACAAAAATTTGGAAAGGAAATCGTAATGTATAAGTACCTACATTATTTTGGTGAGGTGTCAATATCCTTTTAAATAGTAAATAAATAGATTAAACCTACATAAATAAACATAATGTACGTCACAGAGAAGGAAGGAATGGTCACTGGACAAATATTAAATATTTATATTTCATCAAATAATCTTATTTGTCCTTTATTTGTTTGCTTGCTTACCATGGATAGAAATAAATAAATGTAGATACGTTCAAGCCACTGCCAAAGTGAATAAATGTAGATACGTTCAAACCACTGCCAAAGTAAATAAATGTAGATACGTTCAATCCACTGCCACAGTGAAACGATTTGAATTGTTAGTTTGGAAAAAAAGTTTTTTTATCCATGAAAGACTGCCACTATCCCAAACAATACTCTTTTTTACTAATTTTTAGGTCATAGAAACGTGGTAAAAATATGTCATTATTTTACTAAAGAACGGTTTATTTATATATATAAACCATACGAATAAAATATGCAGTATACAATATAAATTGTGTAGCTTTAAAACGATACATTTAGGGCAAATTCCTAAAAATCACAACGGCTTTTAAATAATTTAAAATAAATGTGTAATCATAAAAAATTGCAATCGAATATTATAGTGATAACATACCAGAGTCGTTGATACTTTCAGTATCACCCTGGTGAAAGACCACCGTTCAGATCTATAAACTATCTTGAAATATGCCAAATCTGCATTACTAAATTTCCTCCAACAGAAACTACACATTCCAATACCACCTCAAACAACAATAAAAACAAGGTCGTCAACAAACAATACCCTGAACATACCGATAACATACACCACACACGGACAAAGACACTTCCAGTATTACGCTACAAAACTTTTTAATTGTATGCCCACCACTCTGAAACTACTACTAATGGGAAATACATACACAAACATTCACAAAAAACTGATCACAGCCTGGATCAAAAAACAAGATATCCACTTTATACAAAACATTATAACACCAAACCAAACATAATCATGGATGAATGTGTATGTATGTATGTATACATGTGTTTACTTATATGTGTGTATGCATGCATATATGTGTATTTATGTATGTATGTATATACATGGGTGTATGTATATATGTGCACATAAATAAATATTTTTTTTCCTTTTTCTTTAAATAACAATGTACAGTAACCATTAAAAAAAAAAATGAATCCCAACTTACACTTTTATATAAGAAAATTTAACCAATACACATAAATACATGTACCATTTAATCATAACCACGTAAACACCTCAGCACAGGTTCTCCCAGTGAGGTGTTCACGAAACACATAACATTACCCACCAGAGTGTCACCTACTCAAACCTACCTCACACCCAGCATAAAAAATAATAAATAATAAATAATAAAAAATAAAATAAAAAACACCATATTAACAACAGTTCTAAATTTATGTATTATATACAAATGTAAATATTTGGTAGACACTGTAATGTATGTATAGAAATAAATAAATAGCTTTAGCCGTACTTAGTCACTAGACCTGAATAGCGCGGTACCTTTTAACCTCCTGTTTCACCTCACCTTCCCTTCCCCTTACCCTCAGCATCACAACATAACATATTCTATTTGGGTAAACAACAATAATTATTGGGGATTCCGAAGTTCCGCTGGCTTTAAGCAGTTGGGACTCTTGTGTGGATTTTTTTTTTTTTTAAATACAATTTCTTGGATACTTTTTTTATCTGGGTCAGACAAATTAAATTTTTCATCTAAAATGCTTACCTGTAATAAAGCCATTAAATCAAAAATTTTCAAACAATACATTTGCAGACAATTTCCTTTCCCTGGTGATTTTTAGGTACATAGATTACTTATTTATTTCGCAGATTTGACAATTCATAACGCGTAGTTTCGACGTACCGGGCGTATCTATCCGTAACATATTGCGTTAATAATTCATTATTCTTAAAATAAAAACTAATTTCGTACATCGCTAATACAGATATTTTTACGAAACGTTGCGTTGGTTTGAAAACCAAAGTAGAGATATAATCCAAAATTACAATGAAGTGAAAAAAATACATTAGCGACATCTATGGAATGTGTAGAGAACTCGTACGAAACTTTCAATATATACGGCAAAAGATGGCATCAAAAGAAAAAAAAAGTCACAGTTCCGTTGAGCAATGAAAGGGAAGACAAATTATTTAGGGATTTTTTTCTAAATAATGTTCAGTAAAGAAAATTACGTTAAAAGCTTAAAAATATTTTTTTAAATCTATTCATTGATGCTAAAATACAATTATTATTTTCTCCATGTCACTATAACTCAATAAAAATTAAGTATTTATTTTCTTCGGTAAATTTTGAAAATTGTTTCGTTTAAAATTACCCCGTTAAATACTAATTTGAACATATCACTTCAAGTGCGCTTTACTAACTAGCTTTCCCAGCGTTATTATTATTAGCATACAAGATAATTTTAGCAAATATGATTTCAATTCATACGCGGCGAAGGGATGTAAGGGCACTGGAAGGAAAAGTTTAAGTAATTATGGTATAATTATATCAATCTAACAATATACTCCCACACCTACCTAAGATGCATTGCATGTTGATTCTACTTGTGAGGGGAGAATCAACATGCAATTGTTAAAATTGTAGTTTTATTAAAATAATATAAAATACCCAAAAGTGTCACTTTTTAAATTCTTTATACAACGCATTTGGCCTACATCCTGTTTATTGAAAAAGAAAAATCAGCCAAAAATTTTTTTTTCGTATTCTCTCAAACCCAAGATTTAAAAAATAATATATCTATTATTTATTTACATCAGTATAGATTCTTTATATTAATATTTTTTAGGAACCTTTCATCGAACCTAAGATCCACGCGCCGAGCAGTCATAACAAAATAATCTATGACACATTTCAATAAATTCTTGTCTACGCTTAACCTCCAAAGTTTTTGACGTTTAGTGTAAATTGGTGTAAATTGGAGTAAATTGACTATGATCAACTAAGATGGTGTAAATAATACTAATGTTTTGAAATTTAGTTTCTGCTGTATATTATTGCTTTTAAAAATGCCATCGGTTGTAACAAACAGAGATAGGGGATGCCTTGAATGCAGAGCAATTAGTGGAACCGGACTTATTGGAATTGGGGCATATGTTGCATACCAAGCCAAAAGAAATAGCACTCTGCTGGGAAAAACTGTTATTTTAGGAGTTGCATTGGGTAAGCGGTTTGAAGGCCAATCTATTCAATTTGGGAGGCTGGTTGGGCTCGCAATCCCGGGAACCATTTATTGGATAACCAACACCTCCGCCATAGGTCACCCCGAGTGGTTCGCTACGTTTGGTGATTCAAGAGTGGTGCCCGGGTTATTCGGGTGAGGTGTGTTCAGGACAAGCCTGCTCACCAGCTGCATGGCGTTCCGGATCGGGAGAGGTTGGTTTGGGGAGACCTTTGACCTCTCCAATAATAATAACATAGCATTTATAAAGTGCAGTTTCGTGTCATTTCACTTCAAGTCCGCCCAACTGGTCTCTCTTGACCCATCGCCTTGCGCCGCAGCGGGAGGGATAGATCATTCTTAATTTTAATTTCTCATTTATTGTAAGTTTTGTGATCAAACCATTGAAAGCTGCAGCTTAGAAAATAATTACCTTCATTATATTTGAGTTTTAATGTACCTGCACCGACTTCCAACTTTGGAGTGATGGTGCACAGTCGTTCATGTGAATGTAAAGATAAATGTAAATTCGCGAAGAGAACTTCAGATGTCAAATACCTAGGGATCATTAAAAAAAGTATGACAAAATTTAAGAAACATGCTGATAACTATAACTGTGTTAAAAGAATTAGAAAACTCACTTATATATTTATACGATTAAGAAATATCCAAAACTTTCAAATATTAATATGGTTTACCTTATGCTCTGGTGCAGTCGGTGTTGCAGTATGGTGTAGTTAGTGGTGAAGCATTTATAAGACTAAACCGTATCCAACAGTAATAACACAAAAAATTATCTTTTAAGTTATTCTTAAAAAGCAAGAAATTTTCCAAATATATATAGTAGGGTGGTTACAAGGTATAAGGTGAAAAAATATTTTCGTCCTAATGCCGGCCTGACCCCCCTAATATTTGCCATTTGTCTAGAAAATAAGATTTGGAAAGTTTTAGCTCAATTGGATTATGTTAACCCGTGCCTCATCGAGATTAAATATGAAAAAAACGATTTTTTGGAAAAAAAAAATACTCAATTTAATCACTTTTGATCAAATTTTGTTTCCTTTGGACATTAAACATTATTAAACAATATAATAAACAACATCATATTTAATAAAATATTATAATAAAACATTAAACAATTTTTTTTTCAACTTTATAAATGTTTTTAGGAATTGCGAGTTAATGGTTATTATCTGGTTTATAGTTATATTTAAACAAAAGCTGTATTTTCAGCAGTTGAAGAGTGGGGGGCAGTTGAGAAAATCAGGCAATGTGTTTTGATACCACTGTGGTAAATACTGGTCGCTTCAACGGAACCTGCGTTTTGTTGGAGCAATTATTAGAGAAAAATCTTCTTTATTTAGCATGTCGCCACCATATTTTAGAAATTATTCTCAAATCAGTTTTTGATTTAAAAATGGGCACAACTACTGGACCCCGCTCAAATATTTTTAAAAACTTTCAGACTGGGTGGTCGAAGCTAGACAAGACAAAATACAAAACTGCTATTGAAGATAAAAATATTAGACATAAAATAGGGAATTCAGATGAAATATCAATTTTTCTTACAGAAAAATTAAAAAACCAACAGCCAAGGGATGATTACAAAGAATTAATTCAACTTTCGTTAGTTGTGTTAGGACGTACTCCCCCAAAAGATACTTTTTTCAAAGTTCCTGGTGCCATTCATCACGCTAGATGGATGGCAAAGGCCATTTATTGTATCAAAATATATCATTTCAGGGATCAATTTACATTAACAAATTTAGAAAAAAAGCTATCACTGACATTTGTTTATTTTTAATAAATATTTATGTAAAAGCGTGGTTTAACGCCCCCAAACCCACTTTGGCCTCCATCCAAGACCTACATTTTTTAAAATCTCTTGTAAAATATAGAGAAATCGATAAAGAACTTGCAGACAAAGCACTGTCTAAAATGATAAATCATCTGTGGTGCCTCAATTCTGAGCAAGTCGCATTTTCTTTCTTCGATGAAAATTTAGAAAAAAGTGTCAAAACAAGCATGGCTGTAAAAATTCTACAATTAATTCCAATTGAAGAACAAACATGTGATAGGGATGTGAGAGCAAAACTCAGTCTCCATCAAGTGGATAATTTATTGGACAAAGATATCGATTTTTTTGTTTCTCATCAAACTCTAAATTTTTTCAAAAGATTTGAAATTGATACAGAATTTTTAAATACGGATTCTTATATATGGTGTGAAAATGCACATTATTTAATAGCAAAAAAAATAGTGAACGGTTTCAAGGTTGTCAATGACACAGCTGAAAGAGGGGTAAAATCATGGTAAAATTAATCCAAGACTTCAATTCCTGTTTGACAAAAGACGAAGAACAACGACAGTTTCTGTTACAAGTTGTATCGGAATGTCGAAAATTTTTTCCTGACTCTTCAAAAGCCCCGTTATCTAAGCCATTACCACCTTAATCTGATAATTAATTTTAAATGTAAATAATAATAATAATAACTTTTTTCTTTAATAATGCTTTCTTTTGTATATTTTAAATAATAAAACTTTGAACATTATTTCTTCTTGTTTTTTATACCTCTTTGCATTTCTTTTCTCGTAAATCCATCATTTTCAATTTGGATTGTGCTGTATTTACTTTGAAAACAGTTTTAACTACACCCTTTTTATGTACCAATTGAGAAAATAAATAAAGCAAAATCTGGACAGCACATGTAATTAAATCTTGCAATATTGTTAGGCATTTTATAAAAAAAAAAAAAATTATAGAAAGTTAAACTTCAACCTTGATGAGGCACAGGTTAACCTTATCCAATTGAGCTGAAATTTCACCAATCTCATTTTTTAGCCAATTGGCAGCTTTTAGGGGGGTCAGCACAAAAAAATTCCAACATTGATTTTTTGTAACCACCCTAATATATAGTGAACTTTTTGATAAATTTAAGTTCCTACTGATCGAAAAAAAATGCTATCTTAAAAGTTTTTAAAGAATGCAAACTGTCCTAAAGCAAAGTCAAAGACCTAGAACACCGGGTAATACATATATTTTATTATTTATTCATTTACGCCCATCAGGCTTTAACATAAAAGAAGTATAAATTAATTTCATTTAAATTTACATAATAATAATAGAAATAATAATATTTTTGTAGCATCTAAAGAATGTAATCAATTAATGCAAATAATCAATAATCATCAATCACCATCTATGTGGCTAGATGCAACTTGACAGCTGCAGAACACCATAACCCATTGTGAATATCTCGGACCGAGAATTGCTTAACAAAAAGCGAAAAAGCTATTAAATACTTTTTTAAAAACAATAATTTAAAATTTTCTTCCGAAACCAACAGATTGATTATTAATTTTGCCAATGATTTTCAGATATATTTCTACTTCCATTTTACGTGTGTTCTCACTTATTCTCCAATATTTCTTAATATAATTATTGTAATGCCTCTGACAGATCACGCTATACTCTCATGGCTTGACCTATTTCAGCATATCGTTCGCTGGCATATCGACTACTCGTGTACTACGATATGCTAAATAGGCTAAGCCACGATGTAATGAAGATTTAATCTTACTTAAAAGTGTCAAGAATAAAAGGATGTAAATCTTAAATGAAAGATTCATACTATAGAAATGTAATTTATTGTATAAAAATATAGCACGAGACTCAAAATTAACGAATAGAAATAGTCCCAGGGTGTGACTAACCTTGATAAAGAGTTAGTAGGTCGGTCTTATTTTACGTTAAAATAATTGTCATGGAGGTTTGATGAGAAGTTATAATTTATCGGTACTAAAACAATGAATTCTGATTTTACATATCATTACGATTAATTTGGGCGCCAGTTTTATATAGATAATAATGAAGGAAAAAAATTTATAAATCATAGTAAACCAATATTTAAAATAGAAAGAGAAACTAAAAGAATGATGACTCCGAACAGCTCTCCAACGGTGTCGCCAGATGTAAGGCGTCCACACCAAATAATAAATTAACATGGTACTTGATTTATCCCGTTACAACGAGACGATAGGATATATATGTCAGTCTCATTATACTGGGAATTTGTGTATACTATTTTTAAGCAATAATTATAGTAAACCTTTAGATTAGATGAGAATATTTACTACTAATTATCTACCAACTGAGTAATTAAATTGGTTGATGAATGTTATGCATCATATTATTCATTTCTATCTTTGCTCTATAATTTCAAATAAAATGTACATTTCATCATGCATCCCTTTCACCTGTGTATTGATCTGACTCCTTGTTCATATATGCTGTAATTCATACTTAAATTGTATTTTGAGCATATCTTTTCTGTTGTAGGTTTTGCTGGATTTGGCATTGCAAGGATATGTGATCTGCCACCGTTTAAGGACAAGTTCTAGCGCATTGATATAATATTATTTATTGATCAAAGATTTCTAGAGAATCACCAAGACTATTGAGGATGCTTATTACCTTATTTATATTGCCTCAATATTTTAGTATAGTAAATAATGTTACGTTACTTGTAAATTTATAAGAAGAAAGAATTTATTAAACATGAAGAAATTGTTTTTATTTTGTTTTATTTGTGTACATAATAATTACAACATTGTAGATATTTTATCTAATACATTGCAAAGGTACTGCTGTTGATGAGTACTAGGCCGGAGATTTTTATTTATTTATAGAAGTTCAAAATCCCTACATGTTTAATCATTGATCCTGTGTATGAGAAAAAACACAAAATTTTATTGACTTACAATGACATCTTCAGGTGGCGCGGTCAACCTTAAATTTTCCAGTAACTGATTTGTTACACGTTACTTAATTAAAAAGTCAATCATTAGTCATTTACATGCTAGTGAAATGTCATCTGACTATCTTAAATAACTTCTAGATCTTTTATCTGGGTCAGACAAATCAATCAAATCTAGTCTCCTTCAACGGAAGCAATATTCCCAACAGGCCTTCCATTGATATGCTTGGTGTAACTGTTAAGTGACCAGTTCAGGTAAAGAGGCTTCCTCGAAGCCAGAGTTAAGTTAGCCTCTCAGAAGCTGGGCTTTCTATACAGGGCCTGCAGATACATTAATAGTACACAACTTTTAACCCTGTGCAATTGCAAGTGCGCCCAACTGTTGAATTTGGCAGGACATCATTGATTCCTTCAGCACTGGCGTCAGGGAACATGCCAAAGACAAGCCCAAAATTTATACACAGTTGACACATCAAGATGGTTTCTTTCTAGGACTCATTCTTGAATTCAATAGCTCGGCTGTGGAATGATTTGCAGGTCTACAATAGGTGTCTTTTCAAGACCCAGGTTCACTCCTTCCTTTCTACAAAAAAACCCTCGATATAGGCCCTGAAGAAAATTATATTTCTCAGGACCTCGTGTGTGTAGTAATAGTAAAAAAAAAAATAGATGATAAGTGTTACTGTTGATTAAATACTCAAATGATGATCGGCAATTTTGCTTGTGCTTATGTGACGTAATTGTATTTTGGTTCACTGAGGCTGATAAAGTTGGTTTGGCTTTCCCCAGTTTGCAATGGAATCTTTATAAGTTTGCAGAAGGACGCCGTCGATAAGGTTTTTTTATTATGCGGTAGAGTTTTAATTATCGGCAAACAATAAATGAAAATGAGTGATGGTCGAGCAACAAAATTAGCAGTCTTCGAACAGAAACTTGCGGGAATCCAGAAAAATCTAAGAATTCAGGAGAAAGAGAACCATATAAAATACATAATTTGTTTGCGATTTGTGAAGCAAGCGGCAAACAGAAAGCCCTGTGGAGAAATCAAATGTTGCTAGTTTTTTCAATAATACATTGATTCAACCTTGTGGAAAGTATTGGGGTAATTTTGGTTAGTTTCCAGATGTCTAAAAAAGATACAGTTTTTCAACAACTGGTAAAATAAAAAAGATTGGAACAACATTTAAGCATAAGGGTAGGTACCTTATCAGGACCCATTTATAATTCCTACGGTTAAGGCACGGCAACGCCACAAATAAAACTTACTTTTTTTGTCACAATAATCAAGCAACTCTTTCTTACACACTACATAACGTATGTAAGAAAGAGCTGTTGTAAGTGAGATAAATGATATGTATACGCATGTCTGCTTCCCCCAAAGGCAAAATGTAATATTTATGATGTATTAAACAAATAAAACACCGTTGCCATCACCGTGGAAAACATAAACGTGGCCATGGATTTGGGCTTGCTTAGTGCAGATATTGCTGTCTTAACATCCTTCTTTGTATTATGTATCTTTATTATACATTGTTACATTTTCTTTGTATTCGCACCATCATTTTATATTGTACATAAAGTATTATAAATATTATTTATTTTAAAAAAACAGGTCAAGAGGAAGTAAAAGGGAAAACAATGAATTGATATTACAAAAAAAATATATATATATCAAAAGAAAATCATACACAATTATTTCGTATTACCGATATTTTACAAAAATAATATTAAACAAAATAAAATCACACACAGTTTTCGTCATTAAAGACAAGATAATAAATATCATAGTTACAAAATTTTTTAAATGCAAAATTTACTTATTATGAAGTACAATAATATGAAAGCAGATTTTCCTAAAAACTAGCGGCCGACCTGTCCGAGAGTGGTATCGGTCTTAGGATCCGCTGTTATCTGCTGGACTGCCACCAGGGCTTCGTTGATTGAAGTTTGGAGAGTTCTGAGTTCAGAGACAAAGAGAAGATCCATAACATCCGATGGTTTATCGACTGTTTCCGAGTATTTTGGAGTTGGAGCGGGGTGGGGAGCAGTTTGGAGCACGGTTGCCAGAGCACTGAGGCGGACTCTCGAATCATAGTGGGGGCCCACCTTGGCCATTGTGGCTAGCTCGGAGACACCCGTGCTAAACTCTGCACCGGAAACTGAAAATAAACACAATTTATTAATATTAAATTACAATTTTAAAAAAACCTTACTTCCCAACCTTCATATTTCGCATCTCATTCCTCTCCCCATAACATACCACAGTTGGGGATGCCATTGTCCCACTGGCTTAGGACAGTTACTCCTGTGCGGTGTTTACATAAAAATAAACTGTAAGATTTTGTCCACATCAATCCAAGCCAAGACACAATCAAGTTGACCTATATTTATATAAGATTCATTTCTTATACATTCTACTAGTTGAAGCCCCCGGCATTGTTGGGCTTTATTCTGCTTTGATAAAAATCTCGGAATAAAACTGTAAATTTGTATAAAAATACAAACCCACAGACACGGCTCTGTAATCGTAAACTAGAACCACATTTGTAAGAACAATAATATGACATCATACCGAGACTGATCCATAAATAATTGAAATAAAATATTTCTGATATTTTTGAAAGAAGAATCAGATCTTGACTCAAGTTAAATATGTATATGTAGAACTTCACTCTACAAAAGCTGCTAATGAAGGAAAAAATATGGATTCATACTTACAATCTAAGTTATCCAGTGGGTTTGTAGATGTAACATTAGGGACAGCAGTAGTTGGTTTTAGCGCTAACTCTTGGGCTGCCGTGTTGTACCTCACAGCTGTAAAAAGATAAACCGTATTATATTATGTGAATACCGCTGTACAGAAAAAGTAGCGAATCTATTACCTGTACTAGCAGGAATTTGAATACTTGAAAATATTTGATCAATTTCATATAAAATTGACCTTACACACATGCACGCTTACAATGCTCTTCTATCGGTTTTTCTCTTTAGTGGTATGAGTAGTGAACTCAACACAGGAGTGAACAAGATTCTTGTAAATAGATAATATTGTTTAGTAAACAACTAAATGCTTGTGTTGAAATGCAGTTTCAACATTTTAGGGTAGATCCAAGTTAATTATGTCTTTGCAATAACTGTGTAAAATGTCCAAAACATTTTTATAATACATGCCAGCTACAAATTTAAAGAATCAACTTATGTAATTCTTTTACTAGAATACATATATTTTTATTAACACACTTTGGGCGGGAAAGGTAGTTCTACCCGTTTGGTCGATTGATGCTTAACGACAGGAAGGGTAGTTTTGCGCCGGCCTCATTTCAATGGCAAAAAAGATGGAATTATTTTATGTTTTTATATGAATATTATAAACCAATCTCTTTGTAAAGGTTCCAATTATATGTACATTATTGTCGAATCGTAATGCAAGTCTTCTTTTTATATTTATCTTCGTGCTTTTCGTTAATATCGGTTTTCAACCAAAGGGTAGTATTTAATAAGGTAACATATTTTCTTATTTTAATAATTCAATTCTTGGAATGAGGGTTTTTATGACAGTGAAATCCGATTTGAATCTCTATCTCTGTTCCGCCCCCACTCAACTCCTATGTGCAAGCGAGCGAGATATGTCGGGTGTATTTAAAGAAAGCAGGTATGGGCAAATACCGATAGGCGGACCGTAATAAACATATTACAAGGTTAATTGAGTTGCATTTCAAATAATATTCGATTTTCGTTTAGTACTTTTACAGCTTGGATTTGTTGAGTTACTATGTAGAAATTTTCGAAGAAATAGCAATTAAAATCAAATTAAAGAAATTCGCGCAGTACCTTTATTTTCGCCCGAAGACAGCGTAGCAACAGCGCAAAAAATACCCGCCAGAAATATGTTGATAGATGTTTTTAAATTATACACACATATATATATATACATGTTTTTGTTTGACTAGGGATTGAACCTTACTCCCCAGGGACTGACTCTTAACTGCTGTGTTCTTTTAAAATTTTAAAAATGTTTTGACTGAGGATTGAACCTTCCTCCCCAGGGACAATGATTGAAATGAGTGAACACCGCTATCACTTAAGCCAAATCCTAATTGGATGGTACCAAGATATATTTTGTACATTAACTGCTGTAAATTTTCATAATGTCATCCAATTTCAGAGAAATGCGTATATACCCACGCATTTAAATATTGATAGAATGCATTGTCATCAACAACGAGTCTATCTGACGAGTTTCAGCTCAATCGGATGTCAGAAAGTGGGTTAATTTCCACTTCCAAGATTCATTCATTCATTCATTCATGCAATCAAGAAAATAAAATGAAATTTCAAATTGATGTATTTAAAAAAGAACCATTATTATTTTACATATTCGATAAGTTACCTAATTACCCTATCCCCTCTGTCCACCTCCCACTTCAACACCTAAATATTTATGTATATCTGTCAGAATTTTGTATCTTATGTTAATTTTAATATTTTCCTGATGGTGGAAGGTCTCTTCCGAAACTGGCAGAGCAATATATTTAAATAAAGTGGTTCAAACAAATTTACATGTTTAAATTGTATCTTAATATTAACGGTATTATTTTCATTGTAATTTATTAGTCATTGATAGAGACACCCATTCATAGCATTAACGATATTTTCGCAAATTAAAGCGATAAATGGTTTTTTAGCGATAATAAAAAAGATTTTTTAGTCGCTATAATCTTGTATTGACAGATCGTAGAACGAACATGACACACTCTACTGTAAAAACATGTGCCATGTTGAGTTTCAATCAATAATAAACATGTTTCAAGTGATTTTGCTAATTTAATTGTTTTTTCCCTCTTGCCGACTCTCAATCCTTGACGTTATCGTATTTAGCTATAAACGCTAAAAACGCAAAATTAAAGCTATAAAAGCTATTTTTTCAATAATTAATGCTACATTTCTTAAAAATTAAAGCTAATGGGTGTCTCTAATAATAGTATTCAAGCAATTGTTTTAGAAATTAGTTTAAAAGTTAAAACTTTTTTTTCTATTAGTTTTGATTTTTTTCTTATTAGTATGATGTTACTTTTGCTGGAAGTTTCCGTTTCAATCCAATTACAAGCAATTTATTTAAATAACACAAACTAAGAACCTAATAACCTATTTTGTGCATGTTTTTCCATCTCCCCGATATAAATGATTCTTAAGTTGAAACCTTATGTATAGGCATTATTTCAATAATTTGTGCGTATAAAAGCTTAGAATTATAAGTAGAATTTAAATAGAATTCTAAAATTTTAGTATGTATCAATATGGTAAATATACCGAAAATAGGGATATGGTTAATACGCACTTTCAAATTATAAAAACATGGTGTAACAGGCAGATGACAATGAGAAGTGAGTATTTCAGTCTCTGTAAGTGAGAAATAATGCATTTTGCTAAAAAAAATATAATTTCAATGTATTTTCTTCTCACTCTGTTTTGATATAATATTAAAATATATTTAGGATAGTTTTTATTTATTATTTAACCAAACACAAACTAAGAACTTATTGTAGGATCATAGGTTCACATTTTGGGTTAAATAAGAGAAAACACTACATTTTATATAACAAATTTAGACGTTATTTAGAGAAGAATTAAAAATGTCCACCTTTTTTTTTTTTTTTTTTTATAGTGATACCTCACAAGAGTCCCAACTGCTCCCGTCTGGAGCCAGTGAGACTATGGCATCCCCAATTGGGGGATGTTGTGAGGCTGAAGGTAAGTGGGGAAGGGAAAGAGGGAGGTGGGGAAGTACCTGGCTATTCAGATCTAGTCACTAAACACGGCTAAAGCCATTTGGAGCAACGTTTCAATTCTGAATGGTGGTCTTACACCAGGGCGATACTAGTAGTATCTTCCACTCTGGAACGTGCCGCAAATATACTATATATTATTTTAGTTAATTAATTGTGAAATAACACAAATCAATCAAATAAAATTTATTTGCGCACGCCGGGTTCGAACCCGCGACCTTCGGAATGGCAGTCCAATGCGTTACCACTGGACTATGCCGGCCGTCAAACCTGCCTTTCATTGGCCACCTCAATGAAACCGAAAGTTCAGACCACAATTTGAGATTTTTTTTATAAATTATTTTTATGTGGAATGATAAAAAAGTGAGGTGACAGTAATGTTTATAGTACATTAGTATTATCAAATGTGTTTTTTTTTCATTATCCGTGATGTTAGCACAGTATAAACGAAAAAACGTAAGGTGACCCATTATTTAAACCTTTTCATGTTTGCATTAAAAATTATAAAATTTTAAAAATTGTTTTTTTTATTTCTGACGATACAATTTGAAAGCTTATTTCATCACCTTTCAAAAACATTTTTAGTTTTATAATAAGTTAGGAATATTCCATTTATTTTGATTTTATTGCAAAGCGGAAATATACTTGAATTCTCCAACTTCTCGCAGCATCTTTAAGAAGAGGCCTGAGGGGTTAAAATGCATTATTTTCCACTTCCGAAAACTGAAATACTCACTTCTCATTATTAGCTAAAATAAAGTGTATAAGGTGTACCTATTTTCTGTATTAACCTACTATATAAAATGTTTTCATGATGACATTTATAAATAATGCAGCTGTGTAGGCTTTGGAATTAGAGAATACAAAAATAATAGCAAATTGACTTACCATTATCCCCATACTCCAACCTAATAGCTAACGAAGCCAGCCATGTTAACTGTTCACAGGGAGTTTCGTTTATAACAGGACTGGCAAGATTCTTTTGATATTGTTCAAAATCCTTCACCCAACTGTCTTCTTTTATTTTCCTTAGGCCTTCACGTTCATCTATTTTGTAATGACGAATCTTTTGATCTTCTAACCATAGGACTGTGCTGCGAAATTCAGTTTCATCTGCAATAACGAAAATATTTTATTTTCAATCTCGTACCAAAATAATATATACCTACCAACCTAATTTAAAGGATAAATATATACATACCATGGACGTCAAATATATTGGGATTTGGGTGATTAAGAGCGGCTAATTTCCTTTTTAGCATTTTAAATAATTTATGGATAAAGCTTTATTATAAACGCAAGTGTAAGTTTGATATTCACGATGTGACAGTTTTCTGACAGCAAACGCCGACACCACAGAACACAGAAAAGAAAAAAAGATGCATAAATAAATCAATTCAGTGTTGCCAACTTGGAATCTATATTTCCGGGGAGTCGCTATATGCACAGCGACTAATCGACAGGGGGCGTGGCCAACATATCCGAGCATACCCGAAGTGAAGTGTTTCGGCGCTTTATTTGAAATTGGTTCTCCGTTCAGATTTTTTTTGTGACGTCACGGCCGAGCATTTCCGAATATTGCCGAGCAGCCGATAGCTAATTTTCATCTTTCATTTCATACGATTCTTGCACCTTGATTTCATTTGGTTAGATTACATTACTATAGGGCCAATATCATAAAGTCGATTCCAAAGCCTTAATAAAGACTGTTTGGTATGGCAACCACATTTTAATTCCTGCAAATATAATTAATTTTTGGACAATAAAAGACTTGTGGTAGGTCCTATGTTCAACTTTTGTACAGATTCGTATTAGGCCTATATATACTCAAAGTATCTAATCTTTTACATTACAAAACAGTATACCTATGGGAAAGTAAAACTAGCATTATTTGGAGTCAATGTGAAAATTTGGATGCCATATAGCATGTTGAAGGATAAGTGAGCAATGAAGGAAGTTGGGCAATTCATTGATACATTTATTTATTGGACAATTTGTATATCGCCGCTTTTGTGAGATATCACCTCAGGGGCGCTTTACAGTTGATGCAGGTATTACAAAAATATAAATATTACAAACAAACTGAATTTAAGTTGATACATATAAGCTGCATATTTGATATTATTTTATTAATGGAAAATAATACATTACACCCACACAAAGGAAATATAAACATTGAGGGAACAAACCCCTTTAAAAACATGACAGATAAACCCTGAATTGAGCCGATCAGGTTCTGCCTCATCCTGAAATTTATGTTTAATAAATTGCTCCAACAATAGACACATCTCGTACTGAGGAAACTCCAGCTTCAAAAAGCCTGAATTTCTTTTGAATCACAAACCATGTTACACAAACCTAGCGTAGCCGCTAAACTATTTGAAAACTGGGATGTTTTTCTTACCTTGACGCGAGCAGGCGGTATAAAAGGGACACTTTCTTTTGAATCACAAACCATGTTACACAAACCTAGCGTAGCCGCTAAACCAAAAGAAAACTGGGATGTTTTTCTTGCCTTGACGCGAGAAGGCGGTATAAAAGGGACACTTTCTTTTGAATCACAAACCATGTTACACAAACCTAGCGTAGCCGCTAAACTAATTGAAAACTCGGATGTTTTTCTTGCCTTGACGCGAGCAGGCGGTATAAAGGGGGCATTTTCTTTTTCATCATAAACCATGTTACACAAACTTAGCGTAGCCGCTCAACATCGCAGAAATAGTTAACTTAAATAAAATTTGAACGTAAAAAAATAAAATCCAGCTAATAAATTTCAATCACAACGCACACAAGCATGCATATTAGGTAAATACTAATTTGACGGAATTTAACATTAAAAAAAAACTCGGAACAGCTCGTGTATGCTCGGATATGTTGGCCACGCCTCCTGTCGACTAGGCGCTGTGCATATAGCGACTCCCATATTTCCGCTGGAAATCACGAACATTACACAGTTTTTATTGATGAACTAAAACAGTTTCACTAAACACAATACAAAACGTGTTATTAAAAAATTTTATGTTAAAAATTACTTAAAAATTATTTTTTTGAGTAAAATAAAGTAAAAACAGTACTATTGAACTATCATCGTCTTCACTCTCCGCGCGCCGCAGCATGTTAATCCCGTTGGTCATCAAATTGTAATGAAGATGTAGATGGTTGACCTAGGTCACGTTTTTTGTTACATATTTTCCCAGTTCCTACCATATAATACCTCTGGGGGTAATGAATATGTATCGCATGTTTTATTCAATCGCTGCAATCAGGGCCGCCGACAGCTAATCTGGGCCCCAAGTCTAATAGACTATACCGGGCCCCCTCCCGGCAACTTACCGGGGGGGGGGGGGTGAGATAACAATTAATAAGTTCATGCTTACCTGCTACTGCTAGGAATACTACTTCATTACCTTTTCTTATACCATTATACCAATCATCTGGTTTGTTCTTAAGTAAGCTATTTTCTAAGTTTCGCCACTGAATGTAGCATGATTTGTGATTTGCACTTTTTTCGTGGGGGTTCAGTTTGTCATGAACCCTCTTCCAAGAGTATTTATCTCCACTATATCCCTCAGGGCATGCCAATACAGATCTCATTGCCAATGGCAACTTACTAAATAAACGGCATGGAAAGCAATACCCACGTCCGTTCCTAGTGTCATTCGCATTTTTTAGTAAAATATCCGGGCCCCGACCCGGGCCCCCCTTAGGCCCGGGCCCCAAGTTTCGGACTTGGCTAACGTGCCCTCTCGGCGGCCCTGGCTGCAATCCCGATCGAACATTCAAAATTGCATTGACCATATCAGTTTTCATTTAGTTTCTAGATTTATTTTTTACAATGTTCACCATACTAAAAACTCTTTCCACATCTGAATTTGACTGTGGTAATACTAACATTGTAAATACGAAATCTAAACTAAATTCTTTATTTACATTGGCAGCATCTTCATAGAATATGACTTCAGTCCAGAATTCGATTGTGCTATTTGTTATTGTCCATTTGGTGAAATGTATCATTTTCCACTGGTCTTCGATGAGAGAAATATCATCAGCATACACTCAGCCATATACAAATAATTAAAGTACTTGAAATTATAGAAATCCGGGGTAAACTCCTCTTATTCTTCAAAAAGTATTTATCGAATAGAAAAATGAGTGTGAAGATTTTAAATATAATTAGCAAATCAAGATATATCAAATCAGGAGTACCGCAAGGGTCAATTCTAGGTCCAAAATTATATATTATAAATGTTATTGCTTTGTGTGAGATTTTCAAAAAAGCTCGTAGATTCATTTTTGCTGATGATACTGCTCTTGTGGTATCCAATGAAAATCCCTTAACAGCTATACAAGAATTACAGAGACTTTAACGAGCTTCTCAAATGGACCCACGATGTAGGACTAATTAATAATGTTAAAAAAAAACTAAATGTATGTATATAAGGTCACCGAGTTTGAAAATTTGGAATATATCAAAAACAACCGCTCATAGTTATAATAATAATAATATTTATTTATTAATTTCTTACACAATTACAAAATAGGGTTTAATGAATATAAGAAATTAGGTTATATAATTTTTTTACAAAAAATTGTTTTCAAGTATTTATACATAAAAAAAGAAATTTCAAGAAATGTGGAATTTCCAAAAAAATCTCAGGCAGCGGTGAAAGATCTCGTCAATGTGGAGAGACTCTTTCAAGAATCAGAAGAATTTCCCTTCTGAATCTCTCCTCACTAACGCCAAATATATCAATCTCGGAGGAGATTTGGTTCAGGAGCAATATACTCCTCCCTACCGGGAGAACCATTGGCAGGTTAGTTCTGCAGGCAGGAAGATAGAATAATCTATGATGACGTTGCCTAAGATAGTCATCTGGAACATAGAGACTCACGCGCTCCAAAATGGCTGAGTTCTCAATATAGCCTCGCAGCAGTCTGAATAAGTGTGTAGCGGCATACCCCTCCCTTGTGAGCTGCAGGGAGTGAAGTCCCAGCATGCCCAGAAGAATGTTCGTAGGGTAGAGCCATGAATAGTGGCCGTACTCCCTCATGTAGAGAAATCTTAGAAACTTTTTTGAACCCTCTTTGTTTTTTTTTTTTCAGTTTTGACTGTGTACATAGAGAAATTGTTAATGTTTGCGATTATGAAAAAATTGATTTCACAAATGAATATACTTATCTGGGAATAATTGTTGAGAATAATTTTTATTGGGATAAACAAGTGGCAAAAATGTTATACTTTATTAAACCCTTGACTCGGAAACAGGCGGTCCAATTGATCGATTCCCCAAACGGATTTTAGAGCGCGCCCAACATTTATACACGAGAACGGGGCGTTTCTACGACTCTTTCTTGAGTTCAACGGTTCGGCTGTAGAAATATTTTAGTGTTTATACCCTCCTACAACATGGGTCTCTTCGAGATCCATTTTCATGATCTGATCTTATCAAAAAACACTCCACACAGCACCCCCAAAGATGACATTGGCCTTAAAGAATTTATTTTCCTCGGGGCTTCCTGTGTGGAGTAGATGTTAAAATACTTGTCGAAATCCATGTAGAAATTTGGCATATTTTTATATAATTATGTTTTATTGTAAATAAATTGTGTTATTCCGTTTAGCTGCGATGAAAAGATTTTGGGATATTTCGGTATGGGGGAAGAAACTGGGATGAGGGAGATAGGAAAGCACCTGACTATTCACCAAGTAGGGTTAAAGCGATTTCAAGCAACGCTTCTTTTCCGAATATCTGATGATTTTTCGAGACTTTTACCAAGGCGATGCTGAGATTATCTACCACCATGTGCGACTCTTAGTATAAATTCAATTATTCGCAAAACTTTCCCTGTCATATTCTTGTAATGATAGTTTTCTAAATAAGACTTAAAATTTCGAAAATTTGAATGTCTTCAAAGGCAATATGTACAAGGCGCTAATAAATAACCTGATATAACATTACAAATATTCCTAGGATTTTTCTCTTTTATTCCGATAACAAACTTACGTAAGCATGAAAATTTCTTGTACAGGAAAATTAATGAGTGACGGAGGAGGGATTCTAGGAGCTTTTGTAAAAATAATAAAAAGGCTCTCTTAATTAAAAAAAAATATATATTTTTTTAATGTATATTGTTTTTGCAAGGTTATATTGTTAACATTTAAATTTTTAACCTCACTGGGACTAGTCTGTGTTAGTCTTAACATGTTTATAAAATAATATAAACAAAATTAAATAATACCAGCATTTCGAAAGAATAATAATGTAACATTAATATTTCTTACAAATAATGGTTACCTATTAAGCTAAAGGAAGTCAATTCATGGTGCTGGCACATTACGCTATTCATATATCCAAAGCGTTTTTGGGCGTGGACTTATATCAACATATCGCTCGCCAAACAATCCCATACAGACCTGTGACACCTGACAGATGAAGTGTTATAAGTATGGGCGTGGCGATTGTGATATGTCGTAATCTGCTAGCCAGGCGATATTTTAAAATGATGTGATTTGGGGAACTGCGGTGATCACGCGGCTGTCAACTATCAAGGTGACAGATCTCTTAGAAAGAAATGATATTCTGTGGCAGCTCTCCAATTGATCTGACTCCTCTCCTGTCTTAGGGAGAGTAAGATTATAGCGTAGTGTGACACCTCAAAATATAATCCGTATAGGCCACGCCAAAAAAACTTTGATGCGTATAGATTTAGCACAGATCAAAAGCGGTAGAAATAAAAGAATTTAAATCTGATTTCAACCAAACCTCCTCTCTCCTTGATAGAAGGGTCTCATCTCGGTCCATTATTTTTTTTATATTTCGTGAATGCCAAACTGTGGCATAAATAACCCAAATGTTTGTATCAAATTGCAGGATGACTTAAATTGCGTAGCTATGTATAGACAGACTAACCAGTCATTTTTAAATGGTTCAAAGTGTCACCACGTCATATTCATTAGAATTGATAAAAAAGGAGTGTGTTACTATAATATGTTAAATGAAAATAAAATTTTGGTGTGATTGTCGATAGTAAGTTAAAATATAAATGTCATATTAATCAAATCACGAACAAAGCAGCTGAATTGCTTGGTTTCAAAATTCAAAAGAATTCACAAACATTGTCATTTTCAAACTAATATAATTTGCATACGTAGGTACGAAGCCATCTAGAGAATTGTTTGGTCTCCATTTTATGCATTAGGTACCTACATATAAAAATAAAACAAATATAAAAAATTAAAAAGAATTGACCATAACAATAATTCATACAAGGTAAAAATAGTTGGCAAATACGTTAACTAGACTATGTAGAAGTCGTATTGGGGAATGCAAACTACAGTTTTCCCTCCCAGGGGAAAACGTCCAAATAACGGCAAAACTTTAACTCTTGACAGGCCAAGATGCCAAACAAAACGTCTATAACGAGAGTGGTTTATTTATGTCTATAACCAAGTGGGTCTTCCGACGACCTCATACATTTTTCTGTCTTATGGGCTTTTAAACTATAGAAATCCCAATTATTAATGGTAACTTATGTATTTGAGCAGGAATACGTAAAATACTAAAATGATGTGAAGTATTTAAGCCAATATAAGGAGGATAGTAATTTTGAGTAGATACTACCACATGGCTGCGGGATAGTTAAAACTGCCGAAACACGTTAAAAACGTCAAATTACGACGAAACAATCAAAAACGTGAAATAAGTCAAATGTCGTTCGATGGACAAATAACGTACAAACATGTCAGATTTCTTAAACTGTGAAAACACGTAAAAAACGTCAAAATACGCCAAAACACGCCATAAAACGCTAAAATATCCTCAAAACACGTGTATAAGTAAAATGACATTAGCCGTATATGCTGAAATAGGCCAAACCACGAGAGTATAGCGCAAGTATGTCCGCGACTTTACCGACCCATTACCCGCCACTTTTCCGACTGCAAATTAAAATACATATATCGTTCAGCAACGAAATGTTTTCTTTACAATACATTGACAAAATTAACACTTTAATTTAAGTTACATAATGTATTAGCCGACGATTATTAATCTAATAAGAATAATTATTATCGGTTTATTTCTCTGACCATCGCTATGGCCAAGGTCACTATTTTTTTTGTTTTTATTTTGAACATTCGAATGTGTAAGTGATTTGCGAAACCGGTTTTACGGCGTGCCGGGAGTGACACGCGGAGAATTCAATAACAAATTAGTAGATAGCATTATTTTATGGTAGAATTACAATAAATCAACAGTTAATGAAAGTCTGTAAATAGCGCGAAGATAAACCATAACAATAGTGCTTTATTTGTCAAGCACGTGGAAACCATCGTTAGACCTAGGCAAACGCAAACATGTTAATTAGTTCGCGACGTAATTTCTATCTTGACTATGTAGTTTTATATATATATATACTTAACTTATATACTTATACTTAGGCTGACAGATATTGAAAGAATGGTAAATGCAGGTAACTCCATTAATGGAGGACTGAACGCAGTTGGCGTTAACAAAAATTTGTCCAAAGAATCGAAGCTAGCAGTCCACAATGGAGTGCTGGTACCTACCCTGGTGTACGGAAGTGAGGCATGGAACTGGCAGAAATAGGATGAAAGTAAACTGAATGCTGTAGAAATGAGATCCCTAAGCGTATGTGTGGTAAAACCACGTATGATCATGTGAGAAATGTGCAGGAGATCCGCAAAGAGTGCAAAGCGTAATGAGTAAAATCAAGAAAGGGACGCTTAGATGGATTGGGCATGTAGAGCGAATGAGCGAAGAAAGGAGTGTAAGGAGAATATACGATGCAAATGAGAATGGTAGCAGATGTCGGGGACACACGAGGAAGACATGGCACGACCAAGTGAATCAGATACTTGAGTCGGGCCATGTCAAGAGTCAGAATAATAGAAGAGTATGTAAGAGACGATGTATGAATGTGAATGAGGCAAGGAGTGTTTGCCAAGACCGAGTTGTTTGGCGGTCCGTCCTCTCTGCTAGTTAGTTAGTTAGTTAACTGCAATAAAAATCAATGTGTCACAATATATGTTTACGCATTATATTACAAATATATTAATAATTCACTTTTAAAGATTTATGAAAATTAGAAAATACCAATAAACGAGACACGATTGGCTGGCGATATCGTGACGTCACAACGTCATATTACTTCTAGGTGTTTTTATTCCCGTTGCTAGTTTGATTGCTGTAAACGTTTAGTTACGCATTCTAAACCGATTTGTTTTTATAAAACACATATGTAAATACCTACCATCATGACAAACAGTGGTTTTCTACAAGGACAGTCCGATAAATTTCCAAAAACCCACGCAATCATGATGGCATCATTCTTCTCACAAATTGATTTTTTGGCAAACTTTTACCTACAACTGTCGATTTTAATATGCATTATTTTAAACAAGCGGTTCGATTAAACATAAAGGCGATAATAAACGATTTTTTGCATTTACGAAAACAATATTAAATAGCACTATTTTCCATAATAGCAAACGCAAATAGTCGCATATTATTATCATTAATTTGAATCAGAGGTTTGTTTTTGAAAAAAAAAGTGCGTTAAAAAACGTAGTTGTAGGTAAAAGTGTACCTACTTAAGTAGTGTAGGCGGCTAAAAGTTGTAAATTCGGGCGCAATGACGTCACAAGCTAAAACCGCTCGAAATAAGTTTTTCGGCCGTAATTTGAAATGAGTAATTATAATATATAATATATATATACCCTATCCCGCCTAGGCCCGAGAGGCCGCAGTCTAGGGTTCCAACCTTATCGTGGGGGACTCCCCACGCGAGGCCCCGATTGTCATGGAAATGAAATAATTAATAAATTTCCATAGGGCCCTATAGTCAGAGGGGGACCGGCTAAGTGCCATAATGAAACACATTCAGGACACAAGACTAATAATAAAACATGAAAAATATTTCGCACTTTCATGTAAGCGGAAAATGTTGCTTGTGCAATAGGTGTGAAGTAGTGGCTAGAACTCGCAACGCCAGTTTGGAGATCTGACGCATTTCCACTCGGCTGCTAGCCGGTTTAATCGATATGATTTAAATTGAAAGCATTATTCGTAAGCTTTCGACCTAGAAAAATTCTCGACAGCGGCGCTTTTTTAGTGTTTTTATGAGTGCAATAATTCGTATACACCCGTTGGGGATACCATGGAAAAAATTCGCCTTCGGCGCTTTTCCATGTCTTTAAGCTGTTGTAACTAATTTTCCACTTATTACTTACTCCAGTTATTGGTGCGATAGTTCCAAAGGCTCTGACGTTATTGAGGAATTAGGTCTAATATGCGGTATTCGCAATTCTTTTAGAAATAAATTTTTTAATATCAGTTTTTTTTACCTCTCCAAATGAGAAAGAAAATTTAAATAATTTCAATATACAATTAAAAATGATTATAGCGGCATTTACGTAGTTCAGAAGAACAACGCGTACAACAGACAAAGGCGAATAGCGACTTTATTTTATACTATTTAGAATTATTCCCGAGGATATCCCTTAAAAATTTAACACTGAAATAGAAGATTCAGATATTTTTGTACTAGATATTTTTGTACTTTGGAAGTTTCCAAATTACTCGAAATTTAATTTTTAATTACCCTCCATGTTTAACTATACCTACTGGGATTCCCCTGGCACCATTTCGTTGGTCGTTGCACGTTTAGAACTCATTTTCAAAATATATAGGTACTTTGCCCTTTGTTATGGAAATCTCATACTATTAATGACAACTGTTGGCAATTAGATCAAAAAACAGTTATTAATTAGATATAAACAAAACAAATTCGTTTCACTTTGTGAACTTTTCATCCAAATAACAATGTAACTGTAACTTTTAACGTCTATTTTCCTTGATAAAATAATACTTACCCGATTTAAATATAATTATAAGATATTTTCGAACCCTGGTTCAAATCGGCAACCAGATGAGCAGTTCCGGTTCACTTATAAAATCAAGTTAAGGGCTAACACCACCTTGACGCTTTGAAAGTTAGGTTAAAAAATTGTCCTTCGCAATCGGGGTATGTTGAGAGGCTGAAGTTGGTGGGGATGGGAAGGAAATTGGGGGAGGAAGGTTGGGGAGTACCTGGCTATTCAGGAAGGTCACAAAACACGGATAGAGCAATTTGAAGCAACGTTTCAATTGTAAATGGTGGTCTGGGCAAAGGGCGATACTGAGAGAATCTTCCACTCTGGAATGTGTCCTTAACCTTAAAATTAACGAATTTTGGGCTGTCATCCGAGAGAATCAGAATCGCAACTTAATTTAAACTGGAATTGCCCCCAGTTACTGAAAAAGTCGTCCATTTCAAGTTAAAGGACAATACCTTATCCTTAATTAAAACCGGGATTGCCCCCCAAAGTTCTCTCGGATAACTGCGAAAAGCAGCAAAATCAGTGGAACTGTTGTATCTCCAAATTTGGGAATGTTGTGAATCCGATGAAAGTAGATATCTTTCCCTTTGGAACAAGATCTAAATACGGTAAAATATAACTAAAATTCTTTAAAAAAAACAATGTAAAAAAAACCGTAAACGATAAATTAAAAATACTGTTATTTTTACCTCATGAACTCTTCTAGAGCCACCTAACTTATCGCTCTCCCACGGAGGTCGTCGAAAAACAAACAAGAAAATAATTCATGTCAATGTAAGTTACTTTGACGTTCTTGACTACTTCATATGCTGTCAGACATAACTCTTGCCGTAGTCAGGTAAGTCAGCACTTATCTTACTCCTAGACATGAGTGCAGCGTTTGACACGATTGATCACGACTTCCTCATTAAGAGATTAGAAGAAACATTTGGTTTGAATTCCGGCATCAAAAATTGGCTGGCGCCCTATCTATCCATTCGCGTACAAGCCGTGAGGGTTGGAAATAAACTGTCTAACTTCACAACGAGGTATCCGTTTTGGTTCCACTTCTCTTCATCCTTTTTACAAATGATGTCGCCAAAATAATTGAGTCATTTGGTCTCTCGTCTCACTAACAAACATCAACATTTCATAGACGATTCACCTATTTATATTTCCGTCAGCGATATCATCCCAAACAAAACAGTCGAACTTCTCTGTATAAATTTAGATTCGGACTTTTCGTTTAATAGCCAAATAAATTGGACCGTAAGCACCGGTTTTTTTCACCTAAGCCAACTCAAGTCTGTCCGAAGAAACCTTCCTACAGAGACAAAAAAACTACTTTTCAACTCTTACGTAGTCTCACGTTGCGATTACTGCAACGGCATTTATGCCAGCCTTCCAAAATATTAAATTGACAAACTTCAATCAGTGTTTAATGCAGCAGCGCGGCTCATAACAGGGGTTTCTAAATTTTCGCACATTTCAGAACACCTTCGTAGCCAACTGGCTCAAGTGCCCTGAAAGAATCCAGTACAAATTGTGCTGGACGGTGTCAAATCCATCAATGAAATGGCCCCAACCTACATCTCTGAATTATGCGTCCCGGAAAACACTGGTCTGAGGCAGAGTGAATTCTGATCAAGAACTTGAACTTCAGCATCGCTCAGCATAAAATTTGCTTTTCCTTTCCCAAACACGCTCATTAAAGAACATAAATATACATTATCAATTAAAATCATCTAAAATTCTCTAATAATAAATAAACAGTGTTAATCTCATGTGACCTACCAGGTAAGTATAGTATTGTATATTGTCTGCCTGTACAAATATAAATGAAAAGGAATAATAATATTTGTACATTCTAGCATCACGTTCATCAATCAAATGCATTGTACAAATAGCTTTGATATTGATCAACGAACCGATGAATGCAATCTGTTACATAAATTGGTAATAGTTTGACTAGTCTATAGTTAGTAATAACATAGATCACTGAAGAAACGTATTATATATTTGTACAATACGTTTAGGCGAGTTTGCACAAAAACGGTGCTACTGTTAGGTTCAATATTCAGAAAAAAAGTGTCGCTCTTACATTTGTATAACTAGGAGTACATACTTTCTTTAATAAATTAACAAATTATGTTTAAAAACAAACCACCCACACACTGTAGAAACCCACGGATTACAGGTAGCTAGTCAGTTTCATGTAAAAGTGCAAATATACAAAGTGGAATAAAACACTAATATGGAATATTGACATCATTAAACATTTCTGACCTTAGCAACAATGGTGACCTTTTTTTTAAAGGTTGACATTGACTAGAAATACACATCGAATCATGGGAAGTTCAAATATAAACTGTATATATACCTGAGATATATAAAATGTAATGACGCGAATACATCTGCTACCCGAATTATAAGAAAGGAACGAAGCGTAGCTCGTAGCCTCTCAGACTCCTCGTGGTCTCCTGCACAGAAAAAAATGAGTACCTGCTTTTTTTTAAATGAGGAAACTGTTAAAAAATGGCGGGACCATTTCCTATTAGAATATTGGTCATAATCGAACATATCTGAACACGTGGTCACGCAAGTGGCCTTGTTTGAATAAATGTAATAGACGAGATGCGAAAGTATTAATATTTTGAAAAAATCGTGTTCCGACTTCCTCATAACATATTCGTCCTATACTGATAGTTTGTTATGAAATTTGTCATTCGTTACAGGCCTCCAGTCACCTTTTTACAGAAAAACGAATTATTTTACAAGACATTTTGTCAATTAACAATATTTCACATCAGAAAGTTTTCGCAAAGTGTCGCAACCTATATTTCGCCAGTTCCTTGAGGTCAAGGATGCGGTGTTCGCGTCCACAGTAGTATCCACCAGTGGCTCGGAATTGCCTCTCAGACTCCTCGCGGTCTCCTGTTGCCAGCTATCTTCCTCCAGTTCCTTGTGCTCAAGGATATGGTATTCTCTTCCACAATTTCCACCCGTTGTTCGGGGTTACCTCTTATGACTGCTTTACACCATCCTTTTTTTCATCAAGTTACTCTATAGTCTATACCTAGCGATTAGGAATGAAAAAGGGACGTATTTTATTTTGTTATTTGGGACCGTGAGGTAGGTATATCTATGTTGGTACCGATTTTCATACAGTTTAAGATGGCATTATTTGACATTTGTCGTCTTTCATTGTTTTGTGTAACTATAGGGTAGACCGAGGCTATTCGGATCAGGTGAGTTATTCGGATCAAGCTAAGCAATATGGATATATCTCGGCTATTGTAACCAAATGACAATGAAAGAATTTAGACATAGCTTTCCCATCTACCGGATGCCATAATAGTAAAATTACCGATATTTCAGATTGCGTGGGTTGACTGCTAAAAATAGATATGTGTGAAGATCGTACAAGTTACGTCTCAAATAAATGCCTGATGTAATATTGTTCTCTGCGTTCTTAGTGTTTTTTCTGAAAAGGTACGCTATTTAGTCATGTTCATATGTTATATATTTATCAATCAAATGCACAGTAAACAGAATTAAAGCGCAATAAATTGCATTTTTTATGTTTTTGTACTTTACTTTGAGTAAATATCATATTAATAAATGTGAGGTTAAACGGACCGACGGTGGGGGGGCTATTTGGATCATATTTTAATGCTTTTGAAATTCGATGCGTTAATTGTTTTATATTTTTATTTGAAACAGATGGTGCGCAATTATGTGAAAAAAGACAACTAATCAATCATGGTCGAAAATTGCAATGGATGAAGCCGTTAGAAAAGTAAAATCCGGTGAAATAGGATTACGCAGTGCTGCTGTGAGCTACGGAATCCAATACATGACATTACAAAGACATACGACTTCAATCACCGGGATCATCTCTAATCCAGGAGCAAGACCTGCAATAGATATTGAATCTGAAAAACAGTTTGCGGAAAGGTTGGTTTATTTATCTAAACGTGGATTCGGCATTACTCCAAAAACGGTCAGGAAATACGCTTTTGATTATTGTCATCGTCTTGGTAATCAAGCTCAACGAAGATTTAATTCAGAAGTTGGAATGGCAGGTCAAGATTGGTTTCATCGTTTTCTTACGCGTCATCCATACCTCTCCATAAGAAAACCAGAAGGACTATCTCGTGCAAAGATTAACGGAATGGATCCAGACAAAATTTCAAATTTTTATGACACACTGGAAAAGGTGATAAGAGACTGTCAATTAAAAGGAAGGCCAGAATGCATTTATAATATGGAAGAAACCGGCATGCCCCTAAATAATCGTCCCGTATCAATGACAAGTGTCGACCGAGGTCAAAATGTAACTGTTTTGGCTTATATGAATGCAGTTGGATCATTCATACCTCCATTTGTCCTGTATAAGGGTAAACGTAAGAAGGATGAATTTATGATTGGAATGCCATCAAAAACCGCCCAAAATTACAGTTCAAAGGAAAAGGTACCCCGGGACTTAAAGTTAAAAAATCTTCCATAACAGCTTCTTCATCGGCTTCAAGAAAGTGATTTTGCATTTATTGCAATGAAGCTTTTGTACATCCTCCAAAGGAAGATTGGATTCAATGTTCTTCTTGCGAAGAATGGTGCCACAAAAAATGTTACGACAAGAATGTGCGGTGTGTAAGCCAATAAGAGTGTAATAAGTGTCATGACACTTTCATATAAGTTATGGGTTCTAAAACCAAAATTTTGGTTTTTGTTTTTTTTTCATACTTAACTATTTTTTCGGGTTTGATCCGAGTAGCCCCTCCACTGATCCGAATCACCACATATATATGGGGTGATTCGGATCGGTGGAGAGGTCTACAGTAATAGTAATATGTTTTTTTAAAGTTACTTTATGTTATGATCATTAAAGTTAAAACATATAAAAATGACAAATGCTTAATATTAAATATTTTATTTTTTCGAAAATGTATTAGTTTTAATTGTTTTCAAGAAAACATAAAAAATGATCCGAATAGCCTCGGTCTACCCTATTACGTGAAAATGTCGCATGGATATTGAGTTTTATATTTTGAATATTTGTAAAAAATACTACATTATTCATTAATTACTGATTGTGGATGTGTATTAGTGTTAGTTATTGTGAATTGTGCATGTATGTTTGCTGATTTGACATTTTGTTTTGAGGAAATTATACACGAGAACTTTACATATGCACTGTTAACTCTTAGAATATATAATACAGGGTTTTCCAATAAGAGGTGTTATTTTGATATTCATTCGTAAAAGATCAATGGTTTCGTTGCTTGTGTGGCATGTAGCGCCGTTTTGTTGAAAATAAACGTTGTCCAGATTAATATCATCCAATTTCGGCCATAAAAAATCATTAATCATCTCTCGATAGCGCAATCCATTCACCGTAACTGTTGCTCCAGCCTCATTTTCAAAAAAGTAAGGTCCAATGACTCCGCCGGACCATAAACCGCACCAAACAGTCACACGTTGAGGATAGAGAGGCTTTTCAACAATAACTCTTGGGTTTTCCGAGCCCCAGATGCAACAATTTTGCTTGTTGACGAAGCCACCGAGGTGGAAATGGGCCTCATCACTCAAGATGATTTGCATTTGATTCACTCAAGTGAATTTTAATAATTTCAATGCGTTGTTGAAGCGTGTATCGTTCCATTTTTATTAATGACGTAGTTTCTACTTGTCAAATGTCAAAAATGACAGCTTCAAAAGTAACATCTACCGAACTAGCGGGCTATTCAAAATAACACCTCTTATTGAAAAACCCTATATATATATATATATATGTGTGTTGACTTCATATTGTAAGACACTTATATGAATAAATGAATAGAGACTGGGTTGTGACAGCTATTGCTATGGAATCCGCGCTGCCGTGTTTTGGTAGTTTTGCCTTATATATTATACGAATATCTTATAATTCAAGATACAGTGATCAGGTAGGCAATTTTGCCACATGCGTTGGCAACTATATGTGTATATGGGGATCGGTATGAAAAAAGGGTTGTGTAAAGCCAGCATTAGACTCCTGGCGGTCTCCTGTTGCAAGCTATCTTCCTCCAGTTGAGATTTCCCATATGAAAATATTTTTCCATAGAAGATTTTTTTTTCCATACAAACAACTCAACTTCTTTACCTGAAAACTTGGAATTATGAAAAAGTTATTCCCTTTTTTACTTGTACTATCAATACTATCACGTAGATTCACTTCCCGAAGTTAGTTTACAACCGGACACCCAATATACCAAAAATATAGGGTGTCCGGTAAAAAATATAAAAATATAAAAAATATAAAAACCGCACAAGAGTCCCAACTGCTACCAACCGTATGGAGTCAGTGAGACTATGGCATACCGTGGGGAAGGGAAGGAGATAAAGAAGATGAAGGTGGGGGGAAGTACATGACTATTCAGAACTGGTCACCAAACACGGTCAAAGCCATTTCAAGCAACGTTTCAATTCTGAATGGTGGTCTTACACCAGGGCGATACTGAGAGTATCTTCCACTCTTGATTTATGTACATTATATTTAACAGGGATTCCAGTATTGAACTTTGTTAAAAACTGACTTTTTCAGTATTTAAAAAAACTTTATTTTCATTATAACTTTTTACGTTTAGCTGTTTTTTGAATTTTTTTTTCTTTTTCTCTGATAGCCGACACCTGGTCTAAGTAATTCAAAACGTCAGCGCAAGAAGGAGGAAAACATATAAATAAAACAATAACAGTTTTTTTTCAAATGTTTTTGTAGGTCCTGGTTGAGACATGTGTAATGTTATATCATATATAACTTGTTATACTCTTTATCATCAATAATAAATCTCGCCTTTATAGGCGAGGTTCAGAATTTTAAAAGTTCGAGTTTTTTTCCTAAAGACTCCCGTTATGAGGGAACATTAATTTTAGAGGATGGGTTACCTTTACAAGATTATCGAATGATTTTTTATGGTCGATCTTAATAGGTTTATAAAATAAAAACATCAATACCATTTAGTGTTTAGGATTAGGTTATTAAGCGCCCTTGAGGCGATAAAAATAATAATAATTAAAAATGGTAAATATAAGGAAATGTCATTATTAACGACAAATTTGATTAATAACATAATTAATTTTCTTATCACTGAAATGGCTGCTTTATTCCAATTTTCCTTTGTTTTAATTGTTCTAATTTTCCAATATTTATATTGTAATGTGTCTGCGGTTAGTATGATCACGTTCATCTCAGCCAGTATTCTCAACTGTTTTTGAGCAGATTAAGTATTTTACGCAGAGAAGACGGACCGCCAAATAACTATGTCTTGGTACACACTATTTACTTCATTCGAATTCATACATCGTCTCATATATACCCTTCTGTTCGTACTCTACGTGGACCAGATCATCTATTTAGTTCATTGAAAATGCCATGTCTTCCCCTGACTTCTTAGACCTTTCACACTCCCTTCATATATTCTCCTGACACTTCTGTAATTTAACAAGTTAATTTCCAAAGCAACTAAGCGTCCCTTTTTAAACCTACTCATTACATCAGCCTTGTATTCTTTGCGAATCTCCGCATTTCTCGCACGACCATACATACGCCTCAGGGATCTTATTTGAATAGCATTCAGACTACTATCATCCTTCCTCTGCCAGTTCTATGCCACACTGCCACACACCAACACTCCATTGTTGTCTTCATTGAACAATTTCATGCGTTTTTTTCAGCGTTCAGTCTTCTAGTTTCCCCCTCATTTACCCTTTTTATATACGTCTCTATCTATCAACTGTATCAATATATCTATTAACCTTTCCATCTCTCGTAAACAAACTTCCCAAATACTCATTCACCTGCTCCAATTATTCATCATTCACAACTATATTGCGCACTGTTTTCGTACTCTCTCCTTCAAAGAACATGATATGACTTTAGACTTACTTGCATTCATCAACTAATTCTTCATACATACTTCGTTCATAATATTTAGACATGGGAGACTTTCATACATAAAGATATTTTTTTAAGTATGCTGGTTAGGTACAATTTAAATTTTAAAAAAAATGAAAATAAGGCAATAATGTTACATAATTTACAGAAAATATAGTAATCATTACACATAATGTTATGCATAATAATATATGTTCCACCACAATAAAGCTAGGCATGTGGGTATAGGAGATTTTTTTTATATTTTTGTTATTTTCTGGCAATGAATTAATAAATTTACTCCAAGATATTTATATTTAAATTGCCTCATTGTTTTTATTTTTTATTTCTGAGTTGGGACAATTGACTTTGTCTGAGTTTTTCATTTCGGAGTTGGGACAGTTGGCTTTGTCTGAGTTTGTGCATTTCGGAGTTGGGACAATTGATTTTGTCTGAGTTTTTTTCATTTCGGAGTTGGGACAATTGACTTTGTCTCAGTTTTTTTATTATTATTTTTAATGGTGCAGTCGTATTTAGAATCTTATGTTTTAGTTTTCCGACTTTAAATTCTTTAAACAGATTTTCTGAGGAGTATGTATATGATATCTTCAAAAAGAAGAAATATTTGAAACACCATATTTTATATTCCGAAATTCGAAGAGAAATTTCAAGTTTAAACAATCTTCTTTAGCCGAAAAAACAAAATCTTTCCATGAACTATTTTGTGTCAATTTGATTTATTTTTAAAATTACTTAATGAGTAAAACCTCTAATTGTAATATTTAATTATTGAAGATAATATTAGCGAATAAACGAGAAAAGAAACAGAAAAATAGGAAAAAGATACGTAAGGCTGTATTTAAAGCAAACATACAAAAGGATAAAAATTACAACGTTACATTTATTTATTTACTTACTAACGGACCAAGTCCAATTAACACATTACACGAAGTTAATACAAGGAGAAATTGTACAATAAAATATGCTATGACAAGAATAGAGCACAAAAACAATAGGGATAATGTCAAGTCAAGAGAGGAACAGAGTTTTGATGGAGTTCACGACTATTGCCATATCAATACAAAATATTACTTGCGAAATGACTAAAAAAAATCATTTAGGTTTACACCAAAAATTTCAAGGTCCTTTATAAAGTATGTTATTTACGTACGGTTTATGGGAATTAAGGCGAAGCTTAATGCTAAATCACTATTTTGATTAATCTTTATAACGAATTGGTGTACATTATGAATACCAAAAAACATGATTTAGATAAATTGAAGGATTTCCTATTGTTTCGCTTGAGTAGAATACAAATAAAAAAATAAATTACTCGGTAAAAAATATAAATGTAAAGTACTAAAAAGTATATATATATATTTATATATTTACGTACGGTTTATGGGAATTAAGAAAGGATCTTTCATACCCAGAACTATAATTATATGAATTGCATCTTTACCTAAAATCAATCAAATCATGACAAATATTTTTGAAATGTTAAATGTTGTTTTATAGAATTATATTTTTTTTTTCGGTATCGCGTATTGTGTTTTTAATGTAAACTGAAAGTGCGGTATTCTCTCTTTTTAACACCATTTAAAACATATTTCTCATCGTAATACAAAATGAGATAGCATAACTTTTATGAGACCGTGTCAAGCTGGGATATATGTATATCTCACAAAAAGATTCTACGGTAGTTAGTTGTCCATGAAGAATATCTCCCAAAATTGCCCAAGGGGTTAAATTCAATAAAATTGTAACAATTTATGTTTTGGCTCTCGGGAAACTCACAGAAACACAGCCCTGGTATGTTAGATGGAATCACTAAAACGTGTTTCGAGTATCAAGACGAATGAATATTTTGATTAAACCATTGCGGAAGTGAGATGTGAATATTGTGAATATGCTTGATTTATTACCGAATTGTTGCCTAATGGCGCAATGTTTACCAGTGCAGATTTTGCTACAACAGGACCTTGACATTAACGCCTGCTGCCTGATGCTGGGGTAAGTAATTTATGATTGCTAATGATTGGGTATCTAACACTTCCACCAGATTACGGTAAGACGAGGTAATCAAATATCAAATCCCCTTTTCCTGATCTCTATTACAAGTACAACAAATGCTGATTTACAATAAATCAGCATTTGTTAATTTAAAATTAAAATCAATAAAGTTTTTTTAAAAATTCGCGATTTTTTAATCAAGCTGTTTTTTACAATCTCCAGGAAAATAATTTCTCTCAAGGCGTGTGCAAACTTTGAGGATGCTTTGTGGAGGGTATTTTTTAAAGGTAGGAAGGAGGGGAAGTTCTGCACGGAGAAAATTAACTAATATAAAATATTACAAATTTGTTAAAAATCTGGTCAAATCATTCGTATTTCTGTTTAAAACGGGACTGCAGACTTTCAAGGAATTAATTGACAGGTTTCCTAACAAACTGTCGGTAAAACGCGAATTTATTATTAGGACGTCGGAATCACGTGTTCATAAAAATTCTAATATTGTAACATTACTTCATTATATTTATTGGGAAAAGGACACCTGCGAGGAAACGAATTGCAACCACATTTTTAATAGGTTCAATAAATCTGCCATACTCATTTTTCTCCGTGTGGAAAGGAAAAGTGTAATGGTAAGAGGGGTGATCCATCCCTCCTGCTGCGGTGTAAAGCTATGGGTCGAGAGAATCCAGCTGGAGAGGTCAAAGGATCTCCCTAAACCGATCTCCACCCATTCAGCTTGCCTCAGGGAGCACATAATTAAAATAAAACTGAAAATGCGTTAGTACAATAAGATGAAAACAAATATAAAAAAAAGAATAATTCAAATTATAACATTAAAAAATCAAGCAGCAAAAAAAAAACAAATATTGTTTTTTTTTCTACCAACCACGCCAAACGCCGATCGGGTAAGACCGACATTTATTTCGTATATTAACTGCTCTAATATCATCCGATTCCAGAGATATGCGTATGTGCACGTGTTTTCCACCAAAAGTTGATGTAATGGATTGTGATCGCTAACGATTCTGTCTGCCGAGTTTCAGCTTAATCGAATTTCGGGAAATGGGTTAATTTCTCCTTCCAAGATTTGCATTTATTCATCACCAAAAAGAAAAGTGAAATTAAAATACATAGATGTATTTAAAAATGTCTAGGTATATTACATATTTAAATTTCAATGTTACCATAATTATATTTCCTGGCAGCTCTTTCTGCTTCCGGATGCGTTGTAAGTCTGAATGTATTATCACCAAAATAATTATAAAAAATATTTCGTCTTTTTTATGGTTCCCAATGGAATGGTAGGTATTTATACAATTTTCACCATTTTTTTGATTATGGGTTTGGACAGATAGTAAATAAGCATTTTTAGAATATTTTTGAGAACCTGACAACTAACTTAACTTAACGTAACATAAGATTTTCAAAATTATTGAGACAGATGATGGCAAATCACGTGTCGGTGCAGTGCTGTAACTCATCCCGTGCACTATCGACGCATGCGTGAAGCGCCTTGAATGCAAATTAATTCTTGCACCATTTTGATCAATGGATCTGGAATAGATTCGTATAGGAATACTAATTAACAATGTTAGCGCTACAACATTCACTCATTAGCACTCGTGCGTGTTGGAAATTTCAGTCAAGAGCCGCATCTACCTCTAACCGCCACACTATCGCGGCCTGCAAATGATTTGATGACTACGTGGATTACAAATATTGTTGCACTTTCATAATATATTTTGCACGCAAAATAATGCTGATCATATAATTTTGCGCATGAATGTTAATTTTGAGTGCAAATAATATTAACAGTTCAGTGCGATTTTTCGTATTCCCCCGAAAGGCTTTCTCAATGTTTTGAGAGTCCATATTATTCTGCCTTATATGTGACCTTCTTTATATTATTCAGTGCCAATATAGTAAATTCAAATGAACGACACAAAAACGGTTGATATTTGAACTAATAATTCTTCAACCAAATAAAATTTACTTGCACATGCCAGGCTTTAAAACCGCGATCTCTGGATTCGTAGCCGAGGATCATAACCAATCAACCACGGAGGCCGTCAATCAAAAATGTTATATTTCAGTTTTATAAGTGAGGAAACCAGTTATTAAACCGGAATGGGTAACGGCAATGACCTTCTATGCGGCTTAGATTATTACTTTAAAAAAAACTTCCCAAAACTTCCGTGAGCAAAAACTACGGACGTTGCGACTAAAGATTTCATAATTGTTATTGCATAGTTAAATATTTCCTAATTATTGGGTTCCAGATTTCTGCTAACGGAGTAGTTAAAATTATATCCTATTTAAAATAGTTACAGAACCAATCAATTACAATCAAAAAGCCGAATCAATTATAATGGGCATGACCTTATGACGTATGACTCTTATGACATTCAAAAAGTACCTTCATAATAGTCTACCTGAAGTTACTAAAATCAATATGAGAGCTACTCACCAGCTTCCATAAAAAAAAACGAGACTGAGCGATTTTGAAGCAGGATTCTAAAATTATTCGCGTGTGTTCGCCGTAAAACCTAAAGTTTTTTTTTATTATTTCGGTGATCTAACAGGGTACTAAGCAATCTGAACACCAACTTATTAATTATATGCCTTCCATCTTCCTCTGTTTGTGTTAGTGTGTTACCATGACATTAAAAATGGGACTAGTTTTACATGTAATTCAATCAAAGACTCCTTCTGAGCGCTTCCCATAACTAAAAGTAAACAATTCAAAAAACGACATTTCCTGAACACTTTCTTCAACTTTACAACCTTGTTTTTAACATAAATTAATTACACACTTTTTTCTACTGAAAACAAGGATCGTCTTTATTTATTTACTCATCATAGCCTTGAGAATTGCAAGGTTTAATGGCTGATCAAGGAAAAATGTGGACATAATTCTACAGGGGTATTGATATTCAACTATATATTAGGATATCTTATAACATTATGTCTATACGATATTTAATACTATACATACCCAACTACCGAAATATTTATAATGCGCTTCCCAAATAACTTGATAGCAAAAAATCACGCGGCTTAAGTCCATTCTTCTTCTTTATGTGCCGTCCCCCCGACGTTGGCGATCACTCTAGAAAATGTCTCTTTGTCTTGCGCTGCCCGGAATAGCTCCTCCACACTTCTAATGCCGGTCCACTCTCGTATATTTCGCAGCCAAGACATTTGTCTCCTACCCGGCCCTCTGCGACCCTCTATCTTGCCTTTCATTATTAACTGGAGCAAGTGATACTTCTCCCCTCGAAGTACATGACCCAGATATGAAATTTTCCTGATTTTTATTAATCTAAGCAGTTCTCTCTCTGCTCTAGCCCGCCTGAGAATTTCTGTGTTGGTGATCATGTCGGTCCATGAGACTTTGAGTATTCTCCGGTGAAGCCACATTTCAAAAGCCTCTAACCTGTTCATGGTATTTACTTTCAAGGTCCATGTTTCACATCCATACAACAAGACCGACCACACATAAAATTTTAGCATTCTCTGCCTTAGTTTTAAGCTGATATTATCATTGCAGAAGATGGATTTCATTTTAATGAACGCAGTTCTTGCTGCTTCAATTCTGCACCTAACCTCTACATCTGGGTCAAGAGTCTCCGTGAGAATACTGCCGAGGTATCTAAATCTTTCGACCTTTTCGACATTGCAACCATTTAACTGTATCACTGATTCAGAGTGATCTAGTCGTCCAAATGTCATCCATTTTGTTTTATTGACGTTGATTGTTAGGCCCAGTTGCTCACCAGCATTATTAACAAGATTTAATAGGTCTTGGAGGTCATCGATACAGTCAGCTAGTAATACAGTATCATCTGCGTATCTTATGTTATTAATGACAACTCCGTTGATCTTAATACCCTTCTCAGTATTACTTAGGGCTCTTTTAAAGACATAGTTGGAATAGAGATTAAACAATAGTGGCGACAGGATACAGCCTTGTCGTACTCCACGCTGAGTGGCAATTGCATTAGATCTCTCATTCCCATGTCTTATTTAGTCTTATTAAGTCCATTAATCATAAATATTTTTTTAATTTGTATATTTAACAAAAAAGGTGGCTGACCTACCTTTGGATTTTTTTGCAGTTCATTCGTTCACAAAATCGTGTACAGACAAGACTTTATAGTTACAACTAGCTGACGTGATAGACTTATACCATAATGGACTTTTCTGTAGGACTTTTTAAGATATACAATTCCTTAGTTCATTATTTTGATGTATATCATAAGGTTTGGCCAGCGATAGCAATGTTTCCAACACTAAACCAGTCTTTAATTCTGACATACACCAGCACAAAACACGATCACAAAATCAAATACATTTATCGTCATCTACTTACACGACCAAATTTGGAATTAACTCCTTACAATACATTGCACATAAACAATATAACGCATTACCTAGTAATTTAAAACTTCCGGCAACGAACAAGAAAACATTGGCAAAATCTCTTAAAAGCTATTTCCTTAGCAGTTTCATTAATGACTAACACAATCTTTCTCTGGAACTCCATAATAACATCTGCGTTTATTTATTTTAATGTATTTTATTTATTTGTCTTGTCCTTAATCTAATGTTGTCTTTCCCGAAATGAGTTTTATAAACTCACTGGGAATAATACATTATTAATTTGTTATCATTTTGTAATGTATTATCCTTTAATAAAAAAATAAAAAAAATGTAGTGCCCGAAAAAATAATTTTTCGACTTGATTATAAAAAATCGACTTTTCTCTACTTTCTATAAATATAATATGCAAGTATCATATATGTAAACCTTCCGGAAGAAATTTTCTAGATGATAATGAAAACTTTATCAAAATCCGTTGCGTAGTTTATAAACAGACAGACGCGGATAGCGACATTATTTTACACTATTTAGAGATGAATAGAAAGGTTAAACTACCGTTTTTATTGTTTTATAATACGTGCATGGAAAGTGTTAATTGGCAAATTACTTTTGTAACATAATGCGATCAGGATTCAGGGACAGCTCATAAAGAATGTTGAAAAGAATTCCAAATGTTTCTTCTAGCGATGAGTAGTTCATGAGCGCGCCCCACAATTGAGCTAGCTCTTTTTGATGAGCCGCATTCGTACAACTCCCGGTAAACCGTACCACGGCTTAATTGAATGATTACCTTTATTTATCAGGAGATATTTTAGAAAAATAGCGCATTTAAAATTAGCGTCTGACAGTCCGACATCTGGACTTGGATACATGTACCTTCTCCTACTAACTTCAAACACCTAGCATCTTACTTATCTCGTGTTATGAGGCGGTGTACCGGTGCAAAGAGTCGTACGACCATTCATGCACTGGTAGACGTATAGGGTGAGCCGTAGCGGGAGAGCCGTACCGGCGGATTTCCTTCTCCGTGTTCAATAGCAGGCAGTACTGACTTGAAACAAGCACGGGTTTGTTATGCTAATTCTCTTTCTAAATAAACTCTTGTTCAATTTAAGGAACGCGTCCTCCAATCGTGTACGGGTTTATAATTACCATGCGCATTGATTGAGCGCATTGCAGTTTGCGTTGCAAAACCCGCACACGATTGGCGGACGCGCGCCTTAAATTAAACACGAGTTTAGAAAAATAAATAGCATAACAAACTCGTGCGTGTTTCAAGGCAGCACTGCCTCCTATTGAACACGGAAAATGAAACATGCTACCGAGCATAGTATTGTAATAACACATACGCTCTGAATTCACGGCTCCCGTTCAATTGAGCCGTACGAACATATTTAGCTGGTACCGTGGCTCACGCTCTTAGTAAAATGATTCACGAACCATCACTAGTTCCTTCGCTTTTGTGGTACTGTTTTCTCCTTATTGTGACGAACGTTCGTTGTGTGTTTCTCGAAAATACCACTGAAAGTTATAATAAAATAAAAAGCGTTGCAAACGATATTGAAAAATTAGAATGCTCAAATAAGTAACTACTTGTGCATAGTCTCACATTCATCAGGGCTGGACTACACTGTAACTAGAATCGTGTATTTTATCAAAACTTTGTTCCGAAATCATAATATTACTGATACTGATGTATGTTTTTGTGCAATTTGTTATTGTTTATTCAGATCTAGCTAATTTGTAACTGGGTACCTAACATTTTCTTGGTTCAATTCTACTGATTTTCAGTTCGTATTATGTGCTTTGTACTGTGTTATTATTGGATAGTTGTGTGTAAACAATTGTAATAAATAATAAAATAAAATAAATCCGACGAACAAGTATTGTTTAACATAAGTTTCTTTATTTTGCAATTGAATGTTATCCAAGTCCATATTAGGCACGAGAGGTCGTCGTGAAAGCCAAACAATGCCAATTCAATGTCACACGAGTGGACAAAATGAGGTTGAACAGAATCCATGGTGACATTAATCGGCTTCCATCGAGTTATATAGTTTTTGACCTTAGGACCGAAGGAATCGAAATTTTTGTTTTTGGAAATGTGCACGGAGAAAAATGAGTACGATAATTTATTAAGAATCTCTTCAAATTATTGGTAATCCGGTTAAAAACGGGATTAACAAGTTTCCTGATAAACTTTTAGTAAATTACGAATATATTATCATGACACGTGTTTGGACATCGTGATAATATATTAGCAATTTATTAAAAGTTTTACTGAATACCTGTTAATTCAATCGTTAGGTTTGCAATGCCGTTTTTAACCCAATCAGAGATGTGCAAAATGGGTACACAAAACCATTTGAAATTCAAAATGGAAATGGGTCAAAACTTTTCCATTTGAAAATGCAAAATGCAAAATGGTTTTTAGAAAAGCATTTCAAATGCAAAATGCAAAATACCTATTTTCAAAATGCATTGAAAATGCAAAATGGTTTCTCAGGTCGAACAATTAAAATAATTATAGAATTTTTAAACAGTTTTGTCATTTAATAATGGACATCAATGTAGAACAAACATATTACATGATGGTAAATCAAAAAATGCCACGACTACGGATTATGAACCACAAAAAATTTGCGCGGGACAAATGTTGCCAGCGTAAAACATAGAAACTGCTATCTAACATTTAATATTATAGTGTCATGGCCCCATGTTTAGTATTTGAATCAGTATTTTTTGTAATGATATCACTCAATTGCCAGGGCTTCTACCAGGGAGCAACTTGACAAATGTAAATTATCTCTCATAGCGAGGTTGAGGACCGACTGATATTTGGGGCTAATGAAAAAAAGATGAGTGGAGATAGTAGGAAGAATGTTGCAAAAAAGCATTTAAAATGGAAAATGCATTGAGAAAAGCATATAAAATGCAAAATGGTTTTTAGAAAAGCATTTAAAATGCAAAAAGGAAAATACCCATTTTGCATTTTGCATTTCCATTTGAAATGGATTTATTTGAAATAAAGTACATCTCTGAACCCGATTACCAAAAATTTGAAGAGCTCTTAATAAATTAGCAAGTCTCGTTCTTCTCCGTGGCCATGTCTGAAAATAAACGAGGACGGCAAAACAAAACACTACACACAAGTTTAGTTATGTTATCTCTCTTAGAATGTAGTTTTATACAACAACAATGAGAATGGTACCTGCGTATCCACTATAATAAATTACTTAACCTTTTAATAATAGCGGATCTTGACCAAAATGCAAACCAACCAAAATAATATTTACCACAAGAAAATATATTTCTGAGTGTTAATGTTGGAAGCAGCGCCTATGTCAGTTTTTCGAAATTTGATTTGGCTATCAAAAAATTGGTACTGTGAAAAGTCCTTTGTTTTAATGGAATGATTATAGCCAACATAAGAAATCGATAAACAATCTTTATTACTGGCTATCAAGCACAGTAGATCGATAAAGGATTTATCATTAATGTCTAACTTAACTTAAATAACTTGTCATCGTTCCCGAGCTCGACTGCAGACCGCCAACGAAACAACAAACAGTTCACAACAACTAAGTGATCTTAATTTATTCACCGTGATCTGCAGTCGTGCACGGGAATAATATTCCCCGATGGCTTTGGATCCAGAAAAATGGAGAGCACATAATACTTCGCAGATCATGTCCTATTTAGCAATTGCATCATTTTTAACAAACCGCATTAAATGCAGCAGCGGGGTTGAACTCTGTAAAAAGTCAGGATGCAAAAATAACTTTCATAAAGATACCATAGACGAACTATATGGGAGGATTGTAGAGTCACTAAGTACTGCCGCTGAAAACGTATTTGAACGTGGGCGCAAACATAATGGAACCACATCCAAACATATTCCTGGATGGAACGACAATGTATCGATTCATTATGAAGCATCACTAAATGCACTTATGAAATGGATTGCAAATAGAAAACCCCGGTCGGGTCCCTTGGCAGAAAATAGAAAAATACTGAGAAGAAAATTTAGAAGAATGAATTAAGAAAATGTCAAAACACAGCGGAACAAATAAAAATGGACAAAATATCAGGTGCAATTGAGAACAAAGAATTTTGGCAAAAAACAGGCAACGTTTTAAAAGCTAAAGCACAGATATCCACCCACATTGAAGGAGAATCGGACGCAGAAAAGATTGCTGATATTTACATAACCAACTTTTAAAAAATATGGGAAAGAAACGAACCCACCATCTTAGAAAAACCATGCGAAGATGAGGACAAAAACATAATCGTTACGAAAGATATGGTCAAAACAGCTGTAAAACGAATGAAAGCTGGAAAATCGCCCGGTTATGATAGCCTCAGCATTGAACACGTGAGAAATGCAGGTGAAAAAATATACACGCTTCTAGCAACGCTATTCACACAGATACTTCAACATATGCATATGCCAGGAAACTTCTCACTTACAATTACAGTACCGTTAGTTAAATCCAGACAAGAAGACATATCCAGTGCTTCCAACTATAGGCCGATATCTCTAGCCACAATAATATCCAGAATATTTGAAAGGGTTTTACAAATTCACATAGAAGCCAAACTATTTACGTCCGACAACCAATTTGGTTTTAAATCTACATTGTCAACAGATATGGCAATATTCAGTTTCAAACAAAGTATCGAATATTATAAGGCAAGAAAAACAACAGTGTATGCTTGCTTTCCAGAACTAAGTAAAGCTTTCGACCGAGTATCTTATGCACTGCTTTGGAAAAAAACTAAAAGAAAGGAATGTACCCAGTTCAATAATTAACATTCTGGCGATCTGGCATCATCAACAAGAGAACCAAGTTATCTGGAAAAATAAAATGTCAGTACCAGTGAATGCGGAATGCGGCGTCAGACGAGGGGGAAGCTTATCACCAATTTTATTTAACGTCTATATGAATGATTTAAGCAATAAACTCACCTCGGCGAATGTACGTTGTTACTTGGGAAACATTTGCGTAAATAACATTGCGTACGCAGATGACATGGTTATTTTGTCTCCAAGCATTAAAGCATTGAGAAAGCTGTTAAAGATATGCGAAGAATATGCCGCTGAACATAACATGGTCTACAACCCAACTAAATCTGTGTTACTAGTATTGAAGTCGGGCGCAGGCCCTACAAATGTACTACCCGTCAGCCTAAACGGCCCAAAAATAACTGAAAAACAGGAGGTCAAATACTTAGAACACATCGTAACAGCGTAGCTCAATGATGATATGGATATTGAGCGATAGGGAAGATCACTGTGCATCAGAGCAAATATCTAATATTATTGGTAGCAGGTGCGTATTAGTAAAGACATGCTTTATACCCGAACTTTTATACGGAAAACTTTTGTCAAGTTTCTATGTTAATAAGTGTACCCAAAAATCAAAAAGGCAACTTTTTAACACATACTGCACGAGCCTATATACCTCGGAGCTGTGGACCAACTTCAACAAAGCATCTCTAAAATGAATGGAAGTACAGTACAACAATTCCTACCGAATACTTTTTGGGCTGTCCTGGTACTGTAGTGCCACTGAGATGTTTGTAGAAGGGCGTGCTCCCGGATTCCGAGCACTAACGAAAAAACGGATCACCAGCTTCCGAACGCGACTAGCCACGAGCGAAAACGGTCTTGTGATGGCAGCACTGCACTTCTGGCAGAGACCTATTTACAAGCGATGGAGCCAAATCCTGAAGTCATAGATAAAAAAAATTATACATACAAATATATAAATATGTATATATATTATTTTTTCTTTTTAAAAAACTTTAGTCTCATTATGTTTTTTTTTTTTTTTTCTTCCGATTTTATGTCCGGGTTAAATTTTCCCCATAGGAAAAACTAGACCCTTCCACTCACTTTTCCACAAATGATCATCTAGTCAATCAACACTATGCAAGTGCATTATATAAGCAAAATAAATACAAAACAATACAAGAACAACACGTCAACTCACCAGAGATCAAATGGGAAAATAATTCACCGACTCCAGATATTTTCATATCAGAGGGTTCGGCTCGGTAGAACTTCTAACAGAGCCTATAAATCCTACTGATCCCTCAACATAAATATTTAAAAAATCTTTCGTTATCCTACATGTATTCAAAATGACCGACTTTTGCATCTTTCTATATAAATTTTTTGATAGATCTAATACGCCTAAATTTTTAATGAGAGAACTTGGTATAATGCCAGTAGCCGAAATAACGATTATTATTATTATTATTGTATTTTGTTTTCGTTTACTGTATTATCTTAGAATATTTTTTATATTTACTTTATATATCCTATATATAATATGAAGCTCGTGGGATTGCACCACCCTCCCCGAGATCTGGAATAAACAAGAAAAAAAAATAATGATGAAGTTATCGACGTTATTGATGAATCCTTTGCCGATCGACCGTGCTAGGTACCCAGAGCGATCAACAAAATTGACATAGGCACTTTTAGCATTAACCTCCAAATGTAATATTGGGCAAAATTGGAATGTTACAGTGGTTATTAAACGTCTTGCCATTAGCAACAGTACATACTTATTCTTTTCTGGTGAGATTTTTTATTCTTTTTAATAAGTTACAATTATCTAAAATAATTTTCGTTGAGATACAGACATCCATCGTACGTTAGTTTTCTTATTTCTTTAATTAGCTGCAAAGTGTAATAATGTGGGAATAAGAACAAATACTTCCATACCGAGAATAACACTTAAAACATAGGTACATCAACAAAATCTTTTAAAATATTCATTATAGGTCTAAAAAAGATGTTTCGCTGTTATTTCCTTTTACTTCCGTTTACCTGTGTATAATCTTTGAACTTAAAGCATGTTCCTTCATATATTGTAATAAGTAATAACAATAACCTTAGGAAGGTACACACTTTACAGTGAATCTAAATGATCTTAAAAACTGAATTCAACGGTTGAACAAATAATACCTCTCTCTAACTTTAGAATAATTGAAAACTATGTTTGTAGAATATTTATGTGAGTAAAGAACAATTGACCTACTCCAGTGTATTATCTCTTCAACATACTTCAAGCAGTAGTTTGGGTATATCTTGTATTATTTATATTGTACCTATATCTTATATTCAGAGACGTGCTAAATGGGTACCCAAAACCATTAGAAATGCAAAATGGAAATGGGTCAAAACTTTTCCATTTGAAAATGCAAAATGCAAAATGGTTTTTAGAAAAGCATTTCAAATGCAAAATGCAAAATAACTATTTTAAAAATGCATTGAAAATGCAAAATGGTTTCTCAGGTCAAACAATCAAAATAATTATAGAATTTTAAAACAATTTTGTCATAATGGACATCAATGTAGAACAAACATGATGGTAAATCCAAAAACACCACGACTACAGATTGTGAAACCACAAAAAAATTGCGCGGGACCAACGTAAAACATAGAAACTGCTATCTAACATTTAATATTACAGCGTCATGGCCCCATGTTCAGTATTTTTTGTAATGGTATCACTCAATTGCCTGGGCTCCTACCAGGGAGCAACTTGACAAATGTAAATTATCTCTCGTAGCGAGGTTGAGGACCGACTGATATTTGGGGCTTATGAACAAAATATGAGTGGAGATAATAGGAAGAATGTTGCAAAAAAGCATTTAAAATGGAAGATACATTGAGAAAAGCATTTAAAATGCAAAATGGAAAATACCCATTTTGCATTTCCATTTGAAATGGATTTATTTGAAATAAAGCACATCTCTGCTTATATTATTTATATTGTAGATATTTTTTGTTTTATTTTATTAGGTTTTACGCCCAGCCGGGCCTTTACGTGCATTTTAAAACAGAATATATCTAGAAAGCTATCGAAAAATGTTCAAAAAAAAATTAAAGCTAATGAATATAAAATAATATTAGTAAAACATGTAACAGTAACATAAAATATTATAGACACTAGCCCCTGTGATCCTATGCCCACGAATTGAGACAGGTTTTGTCTAGAACAAGATCAGATAATAATAAAACTATCATTGAAGAAGAAAATAATTAAACATCTAAACTAAATATGAAATAGAACAAGACACAGAAAAATAAAAAGATAACGGTCATAACTAGAAATCGAACCAGTGATCTATTTTCTTACCTGGGCAGGCGTCTTAAACCACTCGACCATTGGGACCTATTTATTAAACATCATATTTAAAATTCAGAATTAACAATATCATCTTGCAACTAATTTTCACATATTTCGGCAGTCACCCTTTTTTATAATGATTACAAAGTTTCTAATGAAATTGGCTTGTAAGCAATATTAATAATTATTTTCTTCTTCGATGATTTATTACATTACATAATGGGTTAACGTAGAAGCTTTAAAATACATTAAAAGAAAAAGATTTTTTCTGATTTGTAAATAATACTGTATAAACAATATAATTAATTCAATATAAACACACATCACTCACAAACACACAAGATTATTTTCAATGTACTATTTTTTTTTTTTTAATTTTAAATATATTATTATGTATTTTTAATTTTAAATGTATAATTTTTCTCATTAAATGTATTCTGTAGTTTTTTTATATTATAAAATGAAGGCCTCAGCACGGGCAAGCCACCCAGTGAGGCCTACATTACTGAAAACCTTGAATTGTAAAAAATATTGTACCTAATAAAAAAAAAATATATATATATATATAAATAATATAAGATATGAAATATAAATAATACAATAATTATATTGATTAGGGACATGAAGGTCTATCTCGTACATACAGACATTTAAGAGATACAGTTGGGCATACAGGTAGGCAAATGAGCATTGCAATCTTTATTTGCGTCTATCTCAAAAATATGTTTTTGTAGATAGGCCCCTGTGATGCTAAATCCCCGAATTTGAGCTCACTGTTGGATAACTTTGCGAAAAATTAGACAGCACCAAACCAAAAGAAATACTAAGTAATTATGATTACGCGGGACAGCTGTTTCGCCTTCTGAAGGAATTATCATAGATATAATAATAGTAATAATAATTACACAGCAGAACTTGTTTATACACAAAGGTTTTTTTAATAAATTTAAAATTATAATATTGAATATAAACAAAAAAATAAATTTAAAAAAAATAACTTATATCATCGATGTCGCTATTCCAAATTCCTACAATATATAAAAATTTGCTTCTGAAAAAATATGAAAATCACAGATTTAGGAAATGAGATTAAAAGAATTTGGCATTCTCAGACTATAAAAATATTACCATTTGTTATTTCGGATACTGGCATTATACCTAGCTCTCTCATTCAAAATTTAGGCGTATTAGATCTGTCAAATAATTTATATATAAAAATGCAAAATAAGTCCTTTTAAAAACATGTAGGATTACGAAAGATTTTTTAAATATTTATATTGAGGGATCATTAGTATTTATAGGTCCAGTTAGGAGTTCTACCGAGCCGAACCCACTGATGTGAAAATATCTGGAGTCGGTGAGTTATTTTCCCATTTTGATCTCTGGTGAGTTGACGTGTTGTTCATATATTGTTTTGTATTTATCATGCTAATATAATGCACTCGCATAATGTGGATTGACTAGATGATCATTTGTGGAAAAGTGTGTGGACGGGTTTAGTTTTTCCAGTGTGGAAGATTTAACCCGTACATAAAGTCGGAAATATAAAAAATAAAAAAATGGAGTAATACAAATTTTGTAGTGTATAAGTTAAATGTTTAAGTTGTTAATTGCATTTACATAAGTCTAAATTACATACTTATATTTTATTTACCTTCCGATGTCAACGTTTTGCTGTTTTAAAGACGGTAGGTACCTAAATTGGGAATTACTTCCTCGATCTACAATAACGGGTTTGCGAAGTCAAACGATAAGTATGTTTAATAATATACCTAATGACAACCTGTTTTGAAAGGATAACGTCGTTGAGGTTTATAAAATGAAAGTTTCTGTTTTCCAACTCAACTCAACTTTCACGTTCAATACTTTGAATAAAATTGCACATATTTAATATTATTATTATTTGTTCATTGCATCTTGCAACTGTGAAAACTTTCTTGGCAGCTTGGTTTCATAAGATTTTATTAACGAAGGCCTTTGTTTAAAATATTTTTTGACGGGTTGTAAATGTAAAACAAATCAATACTTATTTAAATCGATAATTTATTGGTAGGCATGTAAATCTAAATAATTAATCGATAACGATTTCCTCGTTGTTATTATCAGTATTAGTAAATGTTTAAACAAAACCAGTTTTATAAAAGCACGTAAACTGAAACGTACGAACAATTCTGTATTAATGATAAATACACTCGTACAAATATCCTCTTTGCTCAGCAAGAATTTACCACTCTTCATAATAAATTCATTGATTTTATTGAGTTTTTGTTAAATAATTAGAGATCTGAGGAGTCTTTGAACTGCTGAATCTGCCATTGAACCTTTCTGGCCTTTGCATTACTTGTGTATCTTGCTTTAATTTTGTAAACACTTAAGATACTTGTGTTTTTTTTATGTGAATACCGCTCAAGAACTGAGCCGCAGTGAGAACATGATATCCCCGATCGGGGTATTTGGTCAGGTTGAAATGAGAGGGGAGTACAAAAAGTAAGGTTGAGAAGAACCTGGCTGCACAGATCAGGACGATACTGAGAGTATCATGGTAACGGTACGTACCACCATCATCGGTGCTAAAACTCTTAAAAATTCTTAAAGAATCCTGAGAAACGGCCTCCTGACTCCTCTTGCTCTAGTTCCTTATAAACTATGGACGCGGTGTTTAGTAAGTAAACCGATGTTCAGGCCTTCCAACACTATCATAGTCCTGCAGGATTATTATAGAAAAGCCTCTTTTGTGGAAGACTATTTTCCATCCTTGCTGTATGACCTGCTCAGCAGAGCTTTCCCAGTATTATGAATCTTGTTTTCGACCGCAATTTATAATTTTCCCAACCAATTGCACCTATTTACAGATTATGCTAATAAGTTGTTTTTAAATGAATTATTTATGCATTACCCAATGAATTTAAGTTTCCAGTGGCCAAAAAAATATTGGCAAAAGCACTTACAGAGAATATACACGGAGAAAAATGAGAATTGCAAATTTATTAAAATTCTCTTCTCATCATTGGTAATCCGATTAAAAAAAGGAGTGCTGGCCGTTTACTGATACACTTTTAGTAAATTCGTAACATATCGGAACACTTGCTCATGTACCTGCATTGTCCTTGATAATATTCACTGACCAAATTCGGAAATATTAGGATTTTAATGAACACGTATTCCGACATCGTGATAATACGTTCATATTTTACTAAAAGTTTATTAGAAAACCTGTCAAATCATTCGTTTGGGGCTGAAATCCGTTTATCGTTAACCCGATTACGAATAATTTGAAGAGATTCTTAATAAATTATCAATATTCAATATGGTAATTTTTCTACTTGTGTTATTTTCTCAACAGTTGATACTTTCTAACATTAGATTTTATGAATTGTATTTACACCATACATTACTTTCTTTCTATCTCGGAGAAAGAATCCTTAAGATTCGAATTTTTCAAGAATATCGAAGGCCAGATTATAAATTATACTAATCGGGGAATTTGCAGAACATATTATTGTAAGTGCAGGTGAATAAGTATAACTATATTTACCAGCTGTGATAAGTGATCATTGATAAAGGTGATAATAGATGGATATGTTTGAATGTTTGATATTTATGTTTATCTATATATTTTTGCGAAAAAATGCAAATTTGCACTAATCGGGGAATTTGCAGAACATATTATTCTAAGTGCAGGAGAATAAGTATAGCTATGTTTACAAGCTGTGATAAGTGATCATTGATAAAGGTGATAATGGATGGAGATGTTTGATATATATGTATATCTATATATATTAGCGAAAAAATGCAAATTTGCACTAATCGTGTTAAAAATGAGTTATGTGCAAAAAACGACTTATGAGTCTCTCGTGAAATGTATCCATGTCACTCTTTGTTCTGTCATCGACGTGAGAGGGAAGATGTATGAAAAATGCCTACCTACATAAATCTTTTAATGACGTATTCCGTTCCTTTTCTCACCAAATACCCTAAAAAACTCATTAGCCGGATATATGTGCATTAACAACACAAAATTAAAATTATAATAGTTCATTATGCACCATACAAATCAGTTGAAAAGTTGGTCATACAAGATGGCTGCCAGGCAATTTCCCCTCATCCTAGATTTGGCTCCAATGCCATTCATACAAAATCCAAATAATGCTCTGTCCAGGGCTTAGGTTCATGTTCTCTGTACGCTATTTCCATATATTTTATTTCTAATTTGTGTGCATCTGTAATAATTTTTTTTCTTAGTTGTTAATGTTGTTCTCCATTCAAAATGTATCATAAGCAATGTAATTCTTTTGTAATAATATGTTATTAATTTAAATAAACATTTTAGAGTGCGGTGAATATATTTGTGTATTTTTCAACCGCCAAGTTAATACAAGGAATGTCGTGGTATTATTGTGGACCAAATTACCATGTACACATAATATGGTTAGTTTAATTAAACTCAGAAATATTTGCATTTCGTATCAAATCAAGAATCTAGTGGGAGGTACAAATTACTGTAAAGTTAAAACGTCTGGACTAAGTGTCTTTTTTACATCTATTTGATTCTCACTTTTGTTTTAGATAATTAAGCGGAATATAAGTGGGAATTAACCAAATTCCTACATCAGATCGAGCTGAAATTCGGCGTATAGACTCGTTGCCGATGACAATCCAATGGTGGCAATTACTTGCAGACAATTGGACATATAAAAATTTCATTGAAATCGATGACATTACAGCAGTTTATAATGTTTGGTTGATTTATATAAATATAGGTAGGAACCCGATCATCATTTGGCTAGGTTGCTAAACCCGCCGACTCCGGCTTCTGGTGGGAATAAGGTTCAATACTCGGTAAAACACAAAAAATGTTTTATTTTTTATTTTAAAAGACATAGGATTTTCTCATCTTCTTTTATTTTCTATGCAGTAAATGACTGGCATATAATCAACACAATCATGCTAAATAAGAACTGTAATGCCTGCTATAACCTCAAACACGTATTTCTCTGAAAGTATTTCCGAGGCGACGGATCCTATATTATTACGTTGATGTTAGCCGTACATACTCACTCCGCTTGCCAACAGAAGTGGTGCCATCTATAATTATCAAAGAAAACTGTCGAAGTTTTCATATAATATTATAGTGTACCTATGTTCCACGCATGAGAATGGTTTTCCTCTTTGATATTGATTATTTTTGTTTTAGTTCAAAATTGGTATCGGAGAGGTCAGGTGGGAGATAAACTCGAATCTAAAGCCAAAATACAAATCAATAAGGGGCATTATTAAATTGGGTAAAAACCGCCTTCTTCATTAATCTGTTCTTCATTTGCTAAGGATAGTGACCCCCACTATAATTTCTACGGTGATCAAGGTTCTGCCATTCCAGACGCGTGAGTGAGTGAAAATTCATATCCGTATAAATGGTATATGAATTTATTTGATCTCGATCAAAAACCTGTTCATTGACACAAAAATCGAGAGCGCTGGTGAGGGGACGCGAAGTACAATGAGAATGGATGAAGTGAACACGACAAGAATTACTTGATCTCCTGCTAGTTCCAGTTATAAAAATCAATAAGAGTTATTTACTTATAAATTTCAATTAGTATAATACTCTGGAATGACATTTAAGACACATGTACACGGTGTACATAGACACCCGCACAAAAATACATAAAAATCATGCAATGGTCGACGTAACTAAAAACTGTAATACACTCATGTGCATTGTTGTTCTGATTCGAGGTAAGCATAACTTTGCAGTTGATAACATGGCCAGTGTCGATATATAATAATATTTATCTAATTATTAATATTTATTTATCGTTAGCCTAAATAATAAAGGTTGCTTTTTTATCAAACTAAAGACGTAAGAAGTGATGAAATAATTCAAATAAATGAACACTTTAAATTTTCACAAAACCCATTTCGATCGTTTTATATCATAAATAATAAAAATATCCACTTTGAAGAAACCCATGAAAATTCTATTGACGGCAGCGGAACAACAAAATCATGACGGTTATTCATTTTTTTATAGCATACTGTAATTAAGCAGATAAGTCTTTTACACAATTCATTACATACATCGATAAACAAATATAATATAAAATGCAAACAACATTTTGAATTGCGTACGTCGAGGTGCTTTTATTTCGATTCAACGCTCAATAGACAGTTCTATAAAATCATGTGCCTACCTACCAATCAAGGCTATTGAATATTGCGCCATTATGATTTAATATTACATGTTGAATTCGTCGGAGAACATGACACTGACATTGAAATATTTCAAAGCACACATCATGTCCAATGAAGTTAGGATGAAAATTAACCCTTACAGTACCGTACTTTTATTTCCACATATACAACAAATTTTAAGCTTGATAACAACACCTTAAACAATTATTTGAAAAATTTTTGGTGTGTATTTTTATGCTTACAAATTATTATTTTTTAAAATTTGATTTTTATTATTTTCAGGTATCAAAGGGTTATTTTTTATTAGTGGAGAAAAAAACTATCAAGAATTTTTTTTTTATTTAAAAATATATTAATTTACAGTGTAACATGCATAAATATAAAGATAACATTAAAAAAATCATAAAAATAATAATGGATTTTTTTCTTATTTTTCTTCCTTAGTGGGGACTCTGGTATTGAAATAATAATAATAATATTGTAATTTAGTGTAATATTTTCTCTCGGATTCCATGTGCGCGTTATTGATGTTCACCTTGAATAGTCTAACCCACGTTTTAAGAATGATTCTTATCATTTAATTGTATGTTAATTTAAATATTATTGTGTTAGTCCGATTTGCTTGCTTAGTTAATTTATTAATCAATAGCGATAATTTGCAAAAAAACAGCATTTTTGTATATCATTAGATTTAAGTTCTCTTCATAATAGGTAGTGGAAAAATAATGGGAATCGAAACCAATTAAAATAATCAAATAATCAAATACTTTTAGATAAATTCAAATGGTGTTATTCACGTGAAGTACGCGATGGGTAAGTGTACGCGACTAATTCGTGCAAGCATCAATCACCTCGTGCAGTCTTTAATTCTGTAGCGATTATATGCGACAGCCTTAGTAGTTTCCGATTACTTACTATTGTTTTATATTTTTTATGTAATTCTTGCAAAATTATTGGGAAAAATAAAAAATAAAAAATAAATACATTTTAATAGGTTTTTCCAGTTATAAGAATATACATATATAACATAAAGAATACACATTTCAAGTTTCTCGCTAACTCTTTAACTTTTAAAGTTAAAAAAAATGTTAACTTAAGGGGCCGTTCAAGTATTACGTAAGCAGATTTATTACAATTATTTACCCCCTCTTCCCCCTTGTCACCAAAAGTAAGAAAAGCTCTTACCCCACCCCTCCCATGCTTACGTAAAAATTGGAACCTATATGCATTTTTCTGTTAATGTATTCTGTTTTTTTATTGATTCATAAGCAGCACTTTTAAAATAGACTTAGGATAGAGGACTTTAATGCAAATAATTTTCATTTAAACAAACTAAGCGAGTACCTAAACGTATTAATTATTTGTGGGAATCCCCGAATATGTTTTCGGTTTTCAAACATAGACAATGTGTGGGTTGTCAATGTGTAAAAAAATAACTACTGCTGAGCAGTGCTGACGTAGACACAGACCCCCCTGCCCCCCTATAGTGCTTACATAATACTTAACGGCCCCTAAGATAATATCTATACATTTGTTATGCCGAAACGTCGATAATATGAAATTCGCAAAGTAAGATCCGAAAATTAAATAAAACAAGTTTTGTTCTGTTATTTAATATGCTATAGGCATGAAAACATTCACAGTGTATCTTTGTAATATTCGCATTTAATATGCTATAGGCATGAAAACATTCACAGTGTATCTTTGTAATATTCGCATTTAATATGCTATAGGCATGAAAACATTCACTGTGTATCTTTGTAATATTCGCATTTAATATGCTATAGGCATGAAAACATTCACAGTGTATCTTTGTAATATTCGCATTTAATATGCTATAGGCATGAAAACATTCACAGTGTATCTTTGTAATATTCGCATTTAATATGCTATAGGCATGAAAACATTCACAGTGTATCTTTGTAATATTCGCATTTAATATGCTATAGGCATGAAAACATTCACAGTGTATCTTTGTAATATTCGCATTTACATATCTCCCTTTCAAACCATTTTTGAACGCTTAAGTCTAAGACTATATTATCAGAATTATAGTCATGATAAGGAAGTTCAGTTATCTGTTCCGTGAGTTGAAGATATTTGCAATCTCCGCTATTTGAAAGTAGTTAGTAGTTACCTAATATAACAATAACAAAATAATCGACACAAAATAAAATTATTAATAATATGAAACAAATTTAAATAAATATGTAATTTTCCTTATAATAAATGACTTTTTTTATAATATTGACACAAAACTAATAATAAAAAGAAAGTTTGATTTTAATGATAATTCGTTAATATAATTTTAAATATTTATGTTAGTAGTATCCGACGGTAACAATCTTCGTGTTTCTTCATCAGTCAACATTTCCAACGGTGACGATTTTTATTATATTAACTCTCCCACTATGTGGATGACTACATTTGAAGTCCAGTGAAGTAACTACCTTGAGGTGCACTGCAGTGTGCAGTGTGCAGTATTTACAGATAGATTTTGGTCATTAGTCATTAGTGTCATTACTGACCATGAAAATTCCAAAGCAAATTTTGTAGAAGCGTCTCCATTATTTCAAATTAAATAATAAATTTGGTTTTACAACATTTTACCAGTCTTATGGGAACTTTGTTTTACTGACCCAAAAGAAAACATCTTTGAAAAATCGTCATTTATGTTCGACAAGGTTGTAACTATACATTATCTTATTCTGAGTTATGGGGTTCCAAACATTACAAAGTCTATTTTTCAATTAACGAAGAAAATCTAAAATTGGATGAATATTTTAGATTCCCGAACATACATACTTGTGAAGTTAGAACTTTTTTTGACCAGCAAGCACACAATATGTCAGTTTACAAGGGTCTAACATAGAACCCTGTTCGACTGACATTTTGTTCATAACTGACAGTTAGAAACGAAATTTGTTTGGATTCAAACAGTGCGTTTCCTTTGTTTTATTAAATTAAAAGTATCTGATGTTAGAACTTTGACACATTATTAACATCGTGAATACTCAACAGAATGACTTCAAAATTATATTGGATGTAGATTTTAGCTAAAGAAAAGGTGCCCCATTCAAAGTTTTGGTCCAATTTGTCAGTCAGAACCTTGTCAAACTGTAGTGACGAAATAGTAACCAGTCAACACAAAAACATGTCCAATAACTTTGTCCCATTCAAAATTTTTCTCGGTGACTATGTTATCTTTGGGGAAGCTGTATGGAGGGTCGTTTTGAGGAGAGGAAGGAGTGAAGATGAATGTTGAAGAAACCCATGTTGTACGAGGGAGGAAACACAGAGTGATGATAAAGATAGTTTTTTTACAATCGGATAAATCAAAAACAAATATGTTTTAAATCAAAAATTTATTACATTAGTAACTAATAATTTTATTATTCTCAATCAATCGTGTACATATAAAAAGGATAAGAAAAATGTATTTTTGTTTGTGAACAACTTTGTTTTTTATCTGAATACAAAAAATGCTACAAAACAAATTACGTCCTCGTGATGTTCATGCGATAGCGATATTTTGGAGGCAAGCGATATAATATAAGAGTGCGTATAAACGCGCGAGCCGATCTGCCGAGCTGAACCACGATATAAACTGAAAGGAACGAAGCAACCGCAAGCCGTGTTCCGCGTTATTTGCGTTTTCTCGTTCCTTTGGCGTAATTCGCTTGCGCGATTTTTCTCCTGTCTGTACGCAGCATAACATTGCGAACCCAGGTCACGAGTCAAGTAGCCATATTTGATAGAAGATTTAAAGAACAGATACATACCAATATGTTCCAATTCAGCTGTACCTATCTATTGTGCATTTGAGTCACATCCAGTTTTATAGCAAAGTGTCAGGACGGACAGGTTATGAAATAGGTCCTTGAAGGAGGTAACCAATAATATATTGTGCTAGTAGTTTCTTGTAGTCCGGTGTTGAATATAATAGTCCTGGCGATATTGTGTGATCCATTATAATCCCTCTTTATGTTATTTGCATTGTTCACGACAAAGAGGGATAAGAAGTAACAAAAAACTGGCTTCTTCAAATTTGCACAGTTTTTAAATACATCTATTTAAAGTTCGATGTCGTGTTCTTGATTGAATTAATAATTAAATGAATTAATGAAATGGAATCTTGTAAGTGGAAATTAAACTACTTCGAAGAAGTAATCCGTTCGAAATGAAACTCGACAGATAGACTCGTTGACGATGACAATGCATTCTGTCAACTGTTGGGGGCACTCATGCACAAACCCGAGCGCACGCACGCATTTGTCTAAAATTGGATGACATTATAAAATTTTACAGCAGTTGATAAACAAAATAAATCTCCATTATTAAGTAATTCTAGTCAGTCCATGGGGAAGAAAAGTTCAATCCTCAATGAGTCAACATTTTTTTTTTTTTTTAAGACATTTCAAAAGTTCATAGCAGTTAAGAACCAGTCCCTGGGGAGGAAAGTTCCATTCTCAAACAAACCAATAGATGTATTTTAAAAACATATTCAAACACATCTATTGTTTTTTTATGGGTTGATTTTTTCGTAATTGATCTTTGATCAAATTTTGACGACAATACCCAAAAAATCACATTTAAACTCAATACACAAAAAATCAAATTTAAACTCAATTCACAAAAAATCACATTTAAACTCAATACAAAAAAAAAATCACATTTAAACTCAATACACAAAAAATCACATTTAAACCCAATCCACAAAAATGTTATTTACCAATTGAAATAAAATGCACATCGCCAGTATATTGACAAGTTTTGTGCGTAGAAAAAGCTTAAAAACTTATTGAAAACGTTTCTATATGCAACTATATTGTATAGAAACTTTACCTTATAAGATCTATATAGCAGATCTAGATATACTTTTAAAACAGAATACAAACGTTTTAACTTAGGAGGACATTTGGATAATTTGGGGTCACATTGTTTGAACCTATTATCTAATGGTACACAATGATGATAAGCGGTCATTTGACAAAAATGGGTATGATGACCAACATAAAAAATTTATTCTAGATTTGTTTTATTTTATTAAGTATTTTAGATATGTATTGTTTTTGAAAATACACCAACAATCAGGTTATCTGCTTTCCGGGCAGGGTTCAAGTACGTACTATTATTATTTCATATTATTCTAATAAGAATTGTTGTGCTTGCTATTTGAATTTTCATGATTAGAGCAATATCACGATCATGGAAATTAATGATAACGATAACAATATATAGAGATAAAATTATTTGTTCCAATTTTAAATATTTTAACAAACCATTCTTATTTTATTGACGATTCTGACAATCGATATATTTTTTTCGTTGTATATTTTCTAAAAACTATTGCCATATTCCATTACAGTTGACTAAGAACGTGTAAAAATATAACATTTTTGAAGCTGTCAAGCTGATAAAACAAACAGTTGTTATTACGAATACACCTAAAAGAAATCATCACCTTTTCATATACGTACAAGTTCCAAATCTTTTTTTAACTGTTTTCAAATGTATGTAACGAATGTACGCCTTTTGAATTCGGTGTCATCGAACCTCAGCAAAAATGTATTTAAAAAAACACGGATGCGATAAAAATAACCGAAAGTGGCTTGTTTGCAAAGGATTGCTGTTTTGGGAGGCAATAACCCAATGACTAACACAAAAAATGCACGCTTTCTGCATTCTGCGACCTTACTGATTACTTACCAAAAGTTACTCCTTTCGCATGGCAATGAAAATTGATAAATATTATAATACATATATATATATATATATATATGTATCTTTGGCCTTTGTTGACTAGAGTGAGAATGTAAAATTATGTCTATACGTATTTATTTATATATACCTTTATTTACTGCTTTTACATAAAACAAGTATTATTAAGTTACACTAGTGCTTCAAAATTTACATAGTAAAAATTTAAATAATTTATTCCCAGCCACATGAACGGGATTCCCAATTCAATTTATCCTTATTGGCACTATAGTAAGCAATATAATATAAAAAATAAGATAGAAAAAAAATTATCTACGTAATTGGTAGGTACTCGTAAAGCAGAAAAAAGACAAAAATGTATTGATATCTACCTAATCTAGGAAGGCAAAAACAAAAAAATACGGTTCCTGTATGTTAAATATTAAATTTTTAAAAAGTATGGTGCAGATTACCCATAATAATATTAACGAAACATAATTTTAGATAATCTTTTATCTTAGTTTAAATAAATGAAAATATCAACGAAACTGAATTTATCTCCAAGCCTTTGGAGTAGGGAATGAATTAATTTTTTTTTTCGGCGTATAAACAAAGAACAACTGTGGAAGTCTCGTGTTACGATTTGAGACCAAACTAATTTGTGTAAAATCTCATATCATTCAATATCTAATAATATCATTAAATTAACATAACTTGTTTTTAGTTTTGAAGTTTTCCATGGAAATGCATTAATGGTAATGAGGTGAATAGCAGCGGTGTCAACAAATTTTCGTAACTACGATTTTAAAAAAATGTAATTCTTATCCGACTCTCATCGGGTTAGATTTGTCATAAAATATCTATTGAAATGGCTACCAATGTATAAAATTGTTTTAGGGTATGTACCCGTGGATACAAGTACCTAACCATTGAAGATCTTTTCTGGAAACAGTCATTTCTGTCAGCAGAAAATTATTCACGAAGACATTATTTATGCCATGACTGCATGTTTTTTATATGTATTTTTCTTGAGATGTTTGTGTTTCGAAGAAGTGCGGTTTTATTTCAAATATTTTCTTAAAATATAAAAATCACGTGTCCCTGGGTTCGTACAAGGTAATGTCCAAAGCCACACAACCTACATCAACGAAATTTTTTGAATGTGTATGGTTGGTTCCAGTTTGAAATATCGTACAGTTTTGTATACAAAAGTTTGTCCTCGCAAAACTCGAAAAGTAGTCGACTGATATCGCTGAAAATTTCAAAGTTTGTTTTATTAGTGCCGGGAGTGTTTAGAGATGTTTAAATGGTAGAAGGAGTCTAAAAAGTCTTGAAAGACGCCCGCTGGATACTTAACGCAATATCTCTGGACCGTAATGAGACAGTAACAGTAATATTGTAACAGTAACATTGTGGTACAAAGTAGTGAATGGTGGAAGAAGTCGGAGGCGCTTGAAAAATACATGGAAGCATTGCTTGGTATTTGAATTGATTATTTAAATTTCTAAATTTTCATTCTAAATAATGGAAAATATTTTTTATATCTTTAAGATTACTTTAATTATTACTCTTGGTACAATGTAAAGGGATTGTGTATGCGTTTTATAAGTACCACCCTATAAGATATGTTCAAAAATCTTTTAAAAAATATATATTATTTCGATATAAATAATTATAGTTATAAAAAACGTTAGTGAACCATTTTTTTAGTTTGCATTAAGAATTATAATATTTTGAAAAAGTTACGTTTATTTCTAATAGAAAGCGTATTTCATCACCTTTCAAAAACAGTTTTCAGTTTTTGGATACGTTCAGAAATATTCCATTAATTTGGATTTTATTGCAAAGCGGAAATACTCCGACCTTCCGACAGAAGAACTAGAAGTCATCTAAGTCCTTTTCCTGGAAGGACTTAGATGAATTATTGTAATGTCACTGAGCAAGAATAGTAGTAAAGCTAAGACAAGTTTAATGTAAATATAAGCATTTTAAATAAAATAAAATGTGTTTTCGCTGTAGCTAAAGATCTCGATTTACAAAATTAATGCTTTGGTTGTCCTTCAACATGATCCCCTTCCGTATCTTAATAAATCATAAAGATTTTTTCTGACTGTATTTGCTATAGGCTGTAGGCCTAGCCCATGTAAATTAAAAGAATTAACCAGTTTAACGTTCTTCCTTATGTCGTAAAGTGGGAAGTGCTTGGCAACAACAACTTGAAACAATAATCAACAAAATTAAATTATAATGTTTGAGATTTGTTTTTCTTTGATCTATTTTTTGTACCATTTCGTTATTGAATTAATTACTTAGTGTAGATTTTAATCGCGTACGACTTATGTGATAAAATAATACACTTGATGAAAATGATCACCTACAACAAATGACGTAATTGAATTTGATATCAATGTTGTTTTTTATTTTTATTTTATGATACGTTAATGGGCATGAACTATCGTCAGTGCAGTTGTCGGATCGTTGATTTATTTACTAACTTTTTGAAATATTTTCTTTTTTTATAATTTTAATTTGTCTTCGTTTAGTCGTCCATAGTTGCACAATCAACGTTTTCCGCTTATGGAATCAAGAGAAATTAAAATACTGTCGAGTTATTTGTAATACGAGTGAAAATGACTTTCTTAAGGCGATTCCATACGTACTCAAATTATGTGGTAATGCAAAATCATGTGTTTTTGGTTTGAAAATTTGGTCGCCTAGAAATGTTTCAGATGCTTCAATTAAATACTGCGAGTAGAATACATTTTGGCCTTTGAAATAATTGAGTATTTTTTAGATAAATCTTTTTATAAGCCCAGAAAAAAATAATGTATAAGGCTATGAAAACTGCTTTAAAGTTCAAAATCTCCTACTTACGAACCCATTTTCGGTTATGATTTTATTGTATAATGTGGAAAATTAAGTTATTTATAAAATGATCGAAAAAAAAAGTATTTATGCCTGAGCATCCACAAAATAAAATAAAAGGCACTTTTTGGCCATGTTTTTTTCTTGCATAAATCAAAACAGGAGGATGGTGTTAAGCGGGAATTTAAACCTTATCGCCATTTACGTTAGGGTTGTTATTGATAGCGGCTCAATTTAAAATATTACACGACGTAGTGCATCGCCTTAAAAACAAAATAAGAGGACGAGACTTCGCGGACCAGACAAATCCTATATAGAGGATAAATAAGCAATGTGTTTAAATGATTAATACAGAAAATACATTTAGTGGAGGAAAAACCATGTAAATAGCATTGATATATTGAATTTAAATGAGACATCCTCCAACCTCCAACGCTTGCAACTCTCTAACTAAATTGTGATATTAGTACGCCATAGTGCCTCAAATTGTATAGCTCTATGGAAAACATATGGATTCACTTAATGGAATACTCAGTGTCACCAAGTGGCATCTAGTTACCATATTAGTCTAAAAATAATGTCAAAACAAACAAAACAGTGGGCATACGTGACAGGAATATGTTTAAGTTGAAGATAACAACGAAACAATAGAATTATTTAACTTTATGTTAACAGGCGAAAAACAAAACAATCGATCATTGATCTCACTGATTATTTAAATAAATATATAATTATATCACAAAAAGATTATCATTCACTGTTGCTGGTGGACACACATGAGAGATAAGAGATTCTCGACGGAGAAATTATGGAAAACCAAGGTGATACCTAATTTTGAATACCTATTGATTTCTCACGCTGTGAACCAAGGGGTAGATAAAATAATGAAGTAGGTGCCTACCTAATCCAAAGATTTAACACTATCTATACCTGCAAAAAAACTCTCAAATGGTGAGTTCCGGTGTCATGAAACGTTCACAGCTTTTACTGTCTGTTTTTTGGGCAATTTCGATTTTTTTAAAGTTTTTTTTTACATTAACCCCACACAGGAGGCCCTGAAAATAATTTCTCTCAGGGCCTATGTCATCTTTGGGGATGCTGTGTGGAGGGTTTTTTAAGGAAAGGAAGAATGGGAAGTTCTTGTAAGTAAAAAGGTATGAGCCCTACCGCTGCGGTGCAAGGCGATGGGTCTCCCCAAACCAGCCTCTCCCGATCTGGCACGCCATGCAGCTGGTAGCAGGCGCATCCTGAACACAACTAACCCGATGAACCCGGGCACCCCTGCTAAGGCACCAAACTTATAGAACCACTTGGGGGTCACCTATGGCAGAGGTTAGGTTATGTTTTCCAAAAAATCCAATGTACCAAAGCTCGCCTCCCAAATTGCTATTAATTTAGCTTATATTTTACATTTTTATTGTAATCATAATTTTCATCAATAATAAATTGAAGAATATTATATTATTATTTGAATTATTCTACTCCTAACCAAGCACCGACTCCTACTAATGTAACTTCACATTTGCGCTCGCTTTGCAATGACTTTTCAAACATACAAACTTCTTCAAATTCACAGCCGCGTATCTTTTTAAAGTTTTGAGATACACAATTCGAACCTAAGGTGGATTGTAATGCATACCTTTTTTTCTAAACAACTCTTAGTTCACTCGGTTCAGATAATTATTATCTGAAATATGATCCTGTTTATGGGCACGTAACGAATCTTGGGTTAACTTTGCGCGTGCAATTTTCACAGCTGTACTGGTACAAACTTTCATCTTATTTCTTTTAAACCAGACTAAGATGGCGGTGCTATGTCGAGTTTTAACCGAGTTATTGAAGATTGAAATTACCCCGACGCACATAGGAGTATTTCGATGTGAAATCCGGTCAAAACTATTTTATGGTCGTTTTTATAATAAAACAACGTATTATTATATAATACAGTCTTTAATTAAATAAAAAAGTACAAATATTTACTATAAAGCAATTTTTGATGATTTTCTTCAGTTTCAAAAACTCAAATTAAAAATATTTAATCGTACTCGTCATCTTCATCCTCTTCCTCCATATTTTCTAGGCTAACATCATCTTCTACATCTTCATCCTCTTCCTCCATATTTTCTAGGCTAACGTCATCTTCTTCACCATTTAATTTAGAACGCAAAGATGGCGGTGCAATCGCGACCATCAGTTTAAGCGCTTCACTCGAAAATGCTTTTTTCTTGGTTTGACTCTTGGGTCTAATGGAGCTTAAATAAGGATCGGAGCTTAGCAACAATCTATTAATAATGTCTCTATTACAGGCTTCTCTAGAAAATTTTCTTGCAAAATTAAGCCTATATTGTCTAAAATGTTTATTTCGGGCCTCAGCCGCCTCTTCTGATAATTGACCAATTGGTAAAATTGCATGGCTTATAACTTGGGACCCATGAACTAAAACTTTGTGAATTGTAGGTGACATAGGGTGCCATCCATATAATTCTACATACAATTTTGCAGTTTTGTTGGCATAGGTAGCAAACTTTTCGGTATCTATGCTAATTCCACTAGAAATCACTTCAAGGATTGTTCTGAATCGCTTGATAGTTCTAAATTGATACTGGTTATTTGAGAAGATGTATCAGGGTCAGCAAAAAACCTTCGTTCTGTATTGCCATCATTAGTATTTCCAAATCCTGCTTTAGGCACGTCTACGAGCAGTCCCATTCGTTCTCTGAAATCTTTAAGCACTCTTTCTTTCGTCTCTTTGACAGTTTTTTTTTGTTCTGGTGTACGCGCCTGCCATTTCTTTAGGGGGATTTTATAGGCGAGGTGGAGAAGGGACTCAAAAAATCGTATTCTGGCGTGGAGAACAGATAGTCCAAACTGCAAGGCTTCGACATTTACTTCTTGTACTTCCTTCAGCTTATTAAAATCTTTTGAAGTCTGTCCACAAATATAGCAGCGCATAGTTGAAGATGTGTCAGTAGCAGCATTGCATACCTTGCCATCAACCATTGTAAATAGTAGCTTATGATTTATTTTCACCAATCCACTGGAAGGTATATACGAGTATATTTCTGTTTGTGACAATTTTTTTAATTGGTGATTAACATAAGCTATCTCCTCCTTAGTGATATCTTTGGATTCACCTATAAATCTTATCCGAATCGGTCTACAGAATCAAACTGAAGATGGCGTCGGATTTTGCCAAATCAATTTCGTTTCGCCATTTTCGTCACTATCTGAGCTATTTTGAAATCTCTGCTTAAACTGCGACTGCTGTGATCCATCACATCCCCATTTTGATATAAGTTCCAAGTTTTCTTTTTCATCGTTTCTTAAGAACTCTATTACCTCCGCAAGGTACTTATATAGGCGAGATGCCGTATAAGGCATCAGTATTTCCAATAATGCGTTGACTGACTCCAGCTGCATAAACAAGGAGGTATTGTATCTCACTGGTTTTTCGTCGCTTACTACGCTCACTTAAGTTTTCTTTGTTGGCCGACCCGTTTTAGGTCTACTTTAACTTTTCCAACTGAATAGAAGATGTGAGCCATGTATCATTTTTACGTAAAAAGCGCTCTTTATTCCGACCTGCTGCTTCCCATCTTTGCTTAAATTCAGTCTTAAAATATCTCAGGCTGCGACTCAAAATAAATCTTTTATCCTCAGGGCACTGGGTTATTTCAACTAACTTTGTTTCCAAAAACACTAACATTTCTTTAATTTTATTTGCTTTGTAGGCACACATGATGTCATGTAGAGCTCTTCTACTAAAATTAATGGTTGATCCAATATTATCTGAAAATAAAAAATAAAATTCATTAAAGCGAAATTTACCCAAATTCTACTTTACCACTTTCAAATGATCGAAAACAAAAATGGTGCAAATATAAGCAGAATTTTTTTTTTGTATTTATTAGAGAATATCTTAGTAAACATATTAATCATAAAATAAAAGTTTGACAAGCCTCGACACATAATCAAAAACGTGATTATCTTAATATTTTTATACAATTCTTTTAATGTTTTCGGTTAATTTTGCTTAATTTTTTAAAACACTTTAATTCTACATAAAGTAGAAAATTGGCATGGTAAAATATTTTACGTACCTTCTACTTCCATATTCGTAATAATTTTTTTCCACAATTTAGCACACCAAATCACAACTGCGACTACAAAATAATGAAAATAACGAATGCCGAGAACAAAGACTTGCGATCTGCACAACGACTGGGTTCCGACTGCCTGCGCGAGAAAGGACGGCTAACTGAGTAACTAATGTATCACTCATTCATTGACCCGGTTATTAAGCTACAAAAAAGAGCGACTTTAATAGGTTTTTATTTAACTTCGTAAAATCGACTTTTAACCGGAGTTTTAATGAAAATACTCCTATGTGCGACGCGACGGATGGGTGCGATTGCCTCCCCAGTCCCCACACCCGGAATTTTTTTTTGTTATTTGTTTCTCTTCATGATTCATTTATGTATTGTCTCTATGGAATGGAAAAAATATTCCTATTTTCTGCCATGTATGTGGGTATTGTAATCCGCTTGTTTATACATATTCTTATTATTTGACAATAATGTTTTGTGCTAAACCTCAAACCAGCAATAATAATGATTATTTAAATGCGAAGAGAGAAAGTAAACACAAAGCGGCTGGTCGTTTATATCGCGGAATCGTACGCGATTATTTATAACGGATTATGCCTATTCAAAGGCGAATTTCAACCGCGCGCCAATCGTCAGCAATCGTCAGTATAACCTCGTTCGTGGTCCATTGCGCGCGCACCGCTCTGAGCGCGCTCTTATACTTACGAAAACTTCGCAATTTTCTCAAAATAAGTCTTAAAATTCTGTAAAAATGTCAGCAGACAGTCCCAAGAGAAGTAAAACTCAACCCTTGACCAAACCCCCACGTAAGATATAACTAAATATCTTTTGATACATACAAAATTCGTATTTCGGTTGCACATTCCTTCCATCTTTATTATTTGTTATTGTTCAGACAATCGAGCGATATTAAGGTACGATAATGGGTACAAACATTGTATCATCGTCATATCAGTTGTATGAGTCGTATATTTAACCTTATCATCAAATTCACGACGCAGAATATTCAGGCGGCAATTTTAAATTCCATTTATGATTTCTTTTTTTAAAATTCTGTGTTCAATTAAACATTTGGAAGTGAGTTTCATTTTATAAATTTAACAAAGCAATAATATACATAATTCCAATTGCCGAGAGATAGAAAAATCGTTAATCGTAAATTATTAAAAATCGTTAAAGTAAATTATTATTTTATGATAAAGTTTTTGAAAAATTATCAGGATTTGTGTTTAAAAAAAATGGAATAGTTTATAAAAGTATCTGTTTGCATTTCAGAAGAAAAAGTGTACAATGCGGGGAAGCTGGACATCAAGGGGGCGCAGGTCACGTGGATGTCCTCGCTGTACAGTGTTTTAATTGTGATTGCTTCAGCACTAATTGGATTTACCGCTGCGAGAAATTCACTGACATGGTAAGAAAATACAGTATATATTAGTTGCTTACTTGAAAAAATTTTCAATGGATCGAGTCAGTTTAAGAATTGGAATATCGGAGGTCTATTTTTATGATGAGGAATAATTTGGTGTTCGTGCCAAGCGGAGTTATTTTCTGTGTTTTGTTATGATAGAGACGGCTTTAGATTAGATTCACACATGGGGCCCCGAGGAAAATAATTTCTCCCAGGGCTTATTTCATCTTTGGGGATGCTAAGTGGAGGGTTTTTGGGATGTTTTAGGATGAAGGAAAATCTGACAAATTATTTCTAATTTCTAAACGACTAGGGACAGCAGGAGAATCTACCAAACGGACCTCCCACTTCAGCATGGGGTTTCTTCAATGTATTTTGGGGCTCTAGAGCAGATGTGGCTGCCAAATTCAATCGCTGGGCCGGCTGGCCATTTGTACAGTGTTAGCAGTTGTGTAATATTAAAGTATCTGCGGGCCCTGTACTATACAGTATGCCTTGCCTCTGATAGCCCCCAATCCCCATGCATGAGCTGATCACTTAGATTAATATGTCAAGTGACTAGCGATAAAGACAATATGTCAAGTGACTCTAGCGTGGAAGACAATAAGTCATGTGACTCTAGCGATGAAGACAATATGTCAAGTGACTATTGATGGAAACAATATGTCAAGTGACTCTAGCTATGAAGACAATATTGTTCTTTTTATCTTCATTATAAGCATAAAAACGATCTAATAGAAGATTTTGGGTTCTCCCATACATCGAAATAAATCCTCCTTTGCACGGCCTTTGCCTTCTTTGGTTGACGATTTCTGACCAATATGTCGTGTTCGGCCCTGGCTAAAAATATCCCTTTCGGTAAAACAGTGTTATAATAAAATGATCAAAACTGAAAACGTGTATAACTACTGCGTGTGTGCTTAAAACAAACACCTACCAATATTAATTAATATTCTGAACGTTTATATACTGTAAATATTCAGTATTGGCATTTTAATGCAGCTTGCCAACGGCAAATATGTTTTAAAATAAAAGCAAGATAAATTTTATAATGATCATTAACCTACCTCGTTGCCAAACCCGGGTAATAAAAATTCATCTTTTTTTTATTTCTATTTTTAATATTTTTTTACAACTGCTGAAAAGAATATGACCTTACTGGGGTACCCCGTTCTAAGGTCAAATTGTATATTGTTAATTGTTGTGAATTATAAATTTTGTCAAGTTTTTTTAGTATGTTAATTTTTTTTTAAGTAGTCAAAGTGTTAGTTTTTAAAGTGTCAAAATATAACATGAGGTAAATTATAAAGCGAAATAATGTAAGAAAAACATAACATTATCTAAAAAAAAAAATATAGTTCAAAAACATACAGAAGAAAAACATAACATAACATGTTGTTAGGTTGCAATATTTTATCTAAATTCATTCTTACCGTGTCCATAATCCATATCTTAATACTTCTTTTGAAGTCGGTTATATCTGTACTTTACACATAATTATAACTGATTATTTAAAGTAAATGAGTAAACAATTCCTCAATTCGTTGAGTGATCCATCAAATATTAAGTTTTTAAAAATCCACCCATAATCGATTGAAAATTGAGCATAGCTCCACGGATTGTGCTCATTCTGACCATGCGTGTTAAAGGTTTGAACCTTAGTTTACATGTAATTGTAACTAACCATCACGCCTTTTTCGCAGTGGTAGACAGAGAAGACGTATCGCTAAACAACTCGGTTTTGGCACACACTCCTTGCCTTGTTAACATTCATACATCGTCTCATACATACTTTTCTCTTATTCTGACGCTTGACATGGCCCGAATCAAGTATTTGATCCACTTGTCGTGCCATGTCTTCCTCGGGCGTCCCCGACTTCTGCTACCATTCACATTTGCATCGTATATTCTCATTACACTCCTTTCTTCGCTCATTCGCTCTACATGCCCAAGCCATCTAAGCGTCCCTTTCTTGATTCTACTCATTACGCTTACATCAGCCTTGCACTCTTTGCGGATTTCCAGCATTAAGTCTACTTTCATCCTCTCTCTACCAGTTAATTTTATACATTTAAAAAAAAATTTGTAGAAGGATTGCTTTAATTTGCATTACAAATATTTTTCCTTGACAATATTTTACACCACTGGTATCACTGGTAGAGCAGTAGCTGCTAATCGTGACTGTCATTCTGTATCTAGCGTCCTAACCCCGCGATCGACTACTCCATGACTACTCCCCACCGTCGTTACACCGTGAGTTCCGTGAGAATCCTTTGTAAAATGTATCGTTATAATTCGAGAGTTTTAATCAACAACTCCACAGCAACAACTAAATACCGATTTATAGATGAGGAAGTTCTGTAAATCACGAGGTTATACTTTAACCTCTCTGATTACAATAAACCTTTCTACAAATTGTTTGGTACATAATTTATAAGTATAATGAGGAAATCTATAATTGGTTTCTCAAATAAGTAAACTGCACATAAAATAAAATAAATAAATAAATCCTATTTGACATATTATATATTGTTCATGTGATACATCTCAAAGGATTCGTGATCGTAAAATGTGTGATAGCAAATAAATATTCATTTCCTTAATTATTTACAATATATTTTATGTACTTCCATCTGCTCTACGATACAGATATCTTCAAGAGTGTCATGTTGTAAGAGGGCAGAAACAAAGACACCGGCAAAACATTCCACATGTCTTCCTCGGGCGTTCTCGAATTCTTCTACCATTCACATTTGCGTCATTTATTCCCCTTACACTCCTTTCTTCGTTCATTCGCTCTACACGCCCAAACCATAATTTTTGTCCCCTTTCTTAATCTTACTCATTACGCTTACGCTTACGCCTTGCATTATTTGCGTGTAATTAGTTTGGCGCTATCCCCTTATTATATAAAATAAGTTGCCACAGTTGTCAATTTACAATTTGCAAAGGCCAGCCCGGTAAAGTTTCTTTACTAGGCTTACTTCTTGCTTCTTAAAAACAATAACAAATTATTGAAATAAACAACACTTCGTTTCAACGCAATTGCTACAAGAAGCCACTGTACTATTTTTTTTTTTTTTTTTTTTTACTATTTATTGAGTTAGTTTATACATTTGAATATAAACTAATATAAACAAGATCATATTTCATTTTGTAATTTTACATATTTTTACAATGAATATGACATTTCTTTTTAAATACATTCATTCTTCCTTCATTCTTCAGACTTTCAGGCATTTCATCATACATTTTTAGTCCTTTGTACATTAGGCAGTTCTGTGATTTTGTTTTTTTCATATGTGGCAATCTAATCCTATTTACATTTCTGGTTTCGTAATTATGAACATCTCTATTAAAAACAATTTCATCCTTAAAATATTTTGGCATTTGGTTGTTCATGATTTTATGTACAAAAATTAACACATTAAATAATAGTCTCTTTTTTATAGAAATCCAATTTAGCTGTTTTCTCATTTGATCTATGCTTGCGTATTTTCCTTTTCCTAGTATACATCTCATAGCTCTATTCTGTATAACATCTAGCTTGTTCAAGTTTCCTTCATTGGCCAAATACAATATAGTAGAGCAATAATCTAAATGTGGAGCAACTATAGTTTTATAAATCAGCTCTGTAGTGTTTCCATTTAGTTTATTTCTTAATCTTCTAAGAAAATTGACTTTTTTAGATACCTTCTTTAGCACATATTCAAAATTTGCTGCGAAAGTTAGTTTTGAATCTAGTATCACACCCAGGTACTTAATTTCATTTACTTTTTCAATTTTTTCGTCATTAATTGTCAATTTTAACTCTGTGTTATGCGTTTTGTTGCCTATTTCCATATATTTTGTTTTGTTGACATTCAGTTTTAATTTGTTTAATTTCAGCCATTTCGCTATATTTTGTAGGTCTTCATTTAATTTATTGATTGCATCTATGTACTCTTCACATGAAATATAGATTAATGTATCGTCTGCAAATAATCTAATTTTGCAATGTTTTATGGTTTTAATTATATCATTAATGTAAATAATTAATAGAATTGGACCTAATACCGACCCTTGTGGAACACCGAGGTTGTTTTCTATCGGTTCTGATTCTGAGCCTTCCACTTTTGTTACCTGTTTTCTTTCATGGAGATATTCTTTGAAAAGATTTAGAGCTACTTCAGAAAGACCTATATCTTCTAATTTTTCCAAAAGTTTTTTCCTTTCTATCGTTTCAAATGCTCTTTTAAAATCTAATAATGCTGCAATGGTGATTTTTTTATTATCTGTTTCTTTCTTCCATGTATCAATCACAATGTTTATTGCAGCTTCACAAGAGTTATTATTACGGAATCCTGATTGTTCGTCACATAATATATGATGTTTTTCCAAATACTCAACGAGTTGTTTCTTTATTACAATTTCTAGTACCTGTTCGTATTTTGGTAACATATTTATAGGTCTAAATTCTTCACATTTTCTGGTATTAACAACTTTCGGAATCGGGATCACAATGGATGTTTTCCATGTGTTTGGAAATTTTCCACTTCTTAACGATTCATTTATTATGTTCAGTAGATGAGGTCCTATCACAGGCATTGCATCCCTTAAAACTGTAAAACTTATTCCATCTGGACTCTCTTTTGATTTGGTGCTGTTTAGAATCTGTAAAAGATATGTTTCATCAATCTCTTTAAACACAAGTTTTTTCTCGGTTTAGGGGAACATTTCTCACGCGGTTGTCTTCCTTCAGTATTGGTATACTCTGATGTAATTCCGTTATGCTGTTTACAAAATATTTGTTGAAGCAGTTCTGTATGCTACCCTGTATCTGATGTGGAAATTCAATGTCATGTTTCATCCCTTTATCTTCAGTTTGCATTAATCCTTTTATGGTTTTCCACATTTTTTTAGTGTCTCCTTTTTCACAGATAATTTTATTTTTGAAGTAATCGTTCTTACAAACTTTCAGTTGTTTTGAGTATTTATTTCTTGCATTTTTGAATGCTTTCCAGTCTTGTGAGTTTCTTGAGATTTTTGCAATTTTGTACAGTCTATCTCTTACGTCAAGGGAGATGGAAAAACATGTCAATTTTCAAAGATAATTTAGCTCGAAATTTCAAATATTCTTCTTGTTTGTAAGGTTTGATATGTTAAGTTTTTAGGTTAGGTTATACGCACTAATTATTTAAATAACAAACTAACCAATAACCCAATAACCTATTTTGTGCATGTTTTTCATCTCTCCCGATGTAAACGGTTGTTTTCTGTACTAAGTAAGTACAAATAAAGTGTTATTTCAATAATTTGAGCAGTAAGCGGAGTTAAGAAACTTTACCGCCGGCTTTGTACAGAACGATGTTTAATACCTACCCAAGATACTTAATCAACATGTATCATGTTTTAGCAAATGATAACTTTACAGTGGAACATTATAATAAAACCAAAATCGGCAGTTCCAAATATGAATAGACTGCCAGATTGTGAATAATTCGCACCCCCTGTGTGTGGCTAGAGAATTTCCGAATTTACAATTTCCCTACAATATGTTCGCAAGTGTGTACTTTGCACTCACTCTCCACTTATTAAAATCAGTTCAGAGAAATGTGCGGAAAAAATATACCGGTTTAATTTGCGAAAATAAATTCCTAGTGCAGCCATGCGCCTAGCACTTTACAAACAATAAATCAAAACCCCCATCGCGAGTCCGAGGTTTAATAACAATAATGGATAGCTAACGTTCGTCAAAATGATTAGTATCAAATGCAAATCTACCCGTTTCTTGTGAATGCTTCTGTCGAGAATAGAGAGGTCACGTGTCATATCTTTTCTCAAAAATAGTTCTGCATTTAGTCTTGAAAGGTCAAATTTATTCAAAAACTGTAGTTCCATTTTAAATACATATGTGATTGTCTGGGCACATAAAACATGAATAAACATTTTTTTAAATATTGTATTTATTTCACAAAATATGTAAATAATATTATCTCCATATCAGTTCCCTGCTTGTTTAACGAGTTTCTGATAATGTCCACGTGGACATAAAAATGAAAATTTATGTACTTTATGTACTAGTTTTGTGCAAAAAAAGTTAAATTTACGATGGGCAACCGGTTTTCCCGGTTCAAGGCAGGTATTTTTTAAGTTGTGAGGGTAATAAAATAATCTAAGACGACAACAGAGAATACATTTTTCTATCGACCTTAATCTATGCGCCGTTTGCGCTCATCAATTCGCTGATCTGTGTCGCACAAAAACGACTCGTTAGAAATTTTGTTAGCGCCAAATACTACCACCTACTTTCTGCAATTTGGTCGACTTCAACATTTCAAACGGTAAAAACATCTGCGCTAATCCAAAACCTAGAAGAAGAGTCACGAAGTATTATTATTATATTCTGTGTATTTAATACGCCTATCAGTTAAATTTGGGAGCTACCTCTGAGCTGCAGCCCCACAATACTTGATAAACCTACTTGATTCTGTGTAAAGGTGGGCAGTCACAGACGCAGTATGGGCATGCATAATTTTATTTAATAGTTAAACCAAAATTACTTATTAAAATTGTATATGTTTTGACAGATCACTGCGGGTCTGAAGGAAGCCCAATAGTTGAGGGGTTTAGAGAAGTCACCCGGTGATAAAAAGGGTGATTGATTTGATCGTAGTCTAAATTCACTGAATAGTAATACACAATAGAAATGCCTTTCATGTAGATTTGAATGGAAACCAATGTCACCACTCTCTTTTGGATAACGAAACCCCCCAACCCTCCAACAAGTGTGCAAAAACCTTTTGAGCGACCACTTGCCATAATGTGCCAAATGTATAGAACCTAAAAATATGGGATAGACAGTAAATTCAATGTGGATTCCATATTAATATTTGTATGCATTGTATTAAGTAAATAATATGATAAACGTATATATGACACCAATCGCTCAAGTCTAAATTCAAATTTTTTTTTTGCGTTACTTATTTCCATTGACATTTTACATTACATTCTGGTTTTCGTTGGTTTGTATTGTTGTGGGATTAACGAACAAAAAAGTTGCTATTTATAAAATATGTATGGCCAACCTAAAATCCATAAAGAGAATACTCCCATAAGACCCGTTGTATCATTTATAAATGCTCCTACAGCAAACTTAGCAAAAAAACTTAACTTCCTCTTCAAAAAATACACAAAATTTTCACCGCGTTATAGCGTAAAAAACTCGATAGAGCTAGTTAACAAAATCAAAAACATTAATCTTCCACATAACTGTCGATTTATTTCCCTAGATGTAAAAAGCCTTTTTACTAATATCCCCATTGAAGAATGCCTTGTAATAATCAATAACATCCTTGAAAAATGCAATATTAACCCGGTAATAGGAAAAGAGTTATTCCAACTCATAAAAATTTGTGTTGAAACAAATTACTTTCTTTTCAACGATACCTATTACCAACAAAATGATGGTCTTCCCATGGGATCACCGTTAAGCCCGCTTCTAGCGGAGATATTTATGGATTATGTTGAAAACATAATTCTTCAATCCCCCTTAGCAAAACATATTATATACTATGTCAGATATGTAGATGATATTCTCATATGTTGGAAAGGCACCAACCGACAGTTAGATATTTTTACGAATTGGGCCAACACCATTAATAATAAAATCTGCTTCACAGTAGAACACGAGATCGAAGGTAAAATAATTTTTTTGGATTTAACAATCGGTAAAAATAATAATAAACATACCTTCGAAATATTTAGAAAACCAACATTTACCGACACAACAATAAATGCAAACTCAACTCACCCTTGGTCCCATAAATTATCAGCTTACCACTCAATGGTACATAGATTAATTAACATTCCCTTAGAAAATAAAGCATATCAAAAAGAAAAAGAAACAATCAAAACAATCGCGGTTAATAACGGCTACGAGGCAAATAACATCGACAAAATTATAAGAAAGAAAAAATATAAAAATAAAATCAATTCAATATATCCGGTACATAATAATAAGTTAGATAAATTTGCATGTTTAGAATTTTTCGGTCCAATATCTTTAAAAATAGCGAAAGAAATGAAAAAATGTGGTCTAAATATTGCTTTTAAAACTAATAATAATATAGGAACTAACCTCAAAAACTCTAAAAGTAAAATCCCTAAACTTAAAAATAGCGGCATTTATGAATTAAAATGCGACCATATAGACTGTGATGCCGTTTATATTGGACAGACTGGGAGAGCCTTTTCAACTAGATTCAAAGAACATATGCGTTGCTATAAAAATAATAAAATTGATTCAAAATTCGCAGCTCACCTCTTGGAGAAAAACCACGTCCCGCTTGACAACAACGAGCCTAAACCTTTACACATAGAAAGAAAGGGTTTTAGATTAAATTTACTAGAACAATTAGAGATAAATAAAAGAACTAATGATCCAAACATAACCCTAATAAATAATCAAACAAAAATGATCAATTCTCCCCTGCTTAATATTTTCAAAAAACCCAAAAAATATAATTCGTTAACATAATCACCCACGTACCAACAATTAAGAAAACCCTTAGGCCATTAATTCTAACAGGTGTATAAACACTGCTGCATTTCCAAATATTTTGGTTATTCCAATTCTTAATGAATCATTTTTGAACATTATAGAAATTTAAATTGGTGGGGATAAATAAAATCATATAAACAAGCCGTCGCCGTGTGGACATATCCACAGTTTGATAATGGCCTCAAAAGCCGAAACAGCTATCACATTAAAAACTGTAAAAATAACAGAAATACTTGCAGAACTTAATAATTATTATAACATTATTAAATTTGATTTATCTTAAATTTATTAAAAAAAAAAAAAAAAAAATATATATATATATATATATATAAAATATGTGAATAAATACGATGAAAATCAGAATTCAGAAAAAAAAATCATCGTTTTATGGGACTGTAGTATCTAATTTAACTGACATTATTTGGTGATATCTGTGTGTCGTGTGTAGCTAAATAAGTTAGTTTCTTTGTTCCATTTCCAAGCGTTTTGTTAGAATTGTAACATAAGGGATCATTAAAAATGGAGGCGGATATCAACTTGTGAAATTTTTTTTTTACATCATGTGCGGCCAGGCGGTTTTTGTTGTCATTACCAGCGGATCTCTTGATTAGGTACTAAAACAATTATTCTTCTGCCAATAACTTGTAGAACATCACTACGCAGTCGAGCGATTTTTGGCATATTATGCCAAGTTTGCAAAAACGTTTTCAGCGAACGCTTGCAATAATGTGCCCAATTTATATAACCTAAAAATATAGGATAAACGTTGAAATCTAGGTGGATTCATTGTCTTTATACCGCGGTAAGCAGTTTTTGTGTTTCCATATAAATATTTTGAGGAATGGTATTAATTAAATAATATGATAAATGTAAATATATGTCACCAATTGCCGCCTTTTTCAAAAGGTTTGTGTGTTTTGCGTGTGAGCCAGATGTAAAATGATCTTGTATTTTATTATACAGAGGATTATGGAAGGTGGATTAATTTTAGTCGTTAAATGTATTTTGGATCACAGATTACTTGTAGAAGTTCAATCATGAAATTAAAATATTAGTTTATGATTAGAGATTGAGGCCGATGTACCACTTTAAAACATGCAAAATTTAAACATCTTTTTGTATTCCATTGAATATTTTCAAATTGCTGAAATATTGTTAACCCGTTCAGACATGAATTAAAATTGGCAGTGGTAGAATATATTTGATCCATAATAACAACAATTATTTGAAAAATTTAGTTTTTTTTCCAAACTTTGTTGCCGCTTTCGAAAGAATATTAGGTCTTAACTAAAAAAAAACGAATATTGCTGATTTATTAAAATCCTATTAAAAACGGAATAGCATGCCATTTCCTAATAAACTATTAGTACATTCATTATATGTATATCGTAACACGTGTTCAAAATGACGAAATGCGAAGATATTAGAATTTTTATTCAATACATTCATTAAAGGCCTGCAGTCCCATTTTTAACCGGAATAAAATAATTTGAAGAGATTTTATAAATTAGCAATATTTCATGTCTTTAGGTTTTCTCCGTTCAGAGGGTGTATTTTGGATAAAATTAAAAGTCGTACACTGTATACCAAAAATACATATGTACTTTTTTAAATTTTTAAAAAATACATACAAATTAAACAGTGAACAAATAACTTACATCACAAAAAATCGAGATTAGACACAAAAATAACCTTTCAAAATATAAAATTGGCTACTGCCTGAACTAGTTGCTAAAATCCAATAAAAAATAGTGTGCAAAGACATTTGTACCCGCAATTGGGAAACGAAAAGTGCCCATCTTTATTTGCTCTAGCGATCGATAGTGAAGAAAAATTCTGAAGCCTGTCTACTTTCAAAAATACATGGACCGAAATGGTTAAAACGTTAAAAAACTTGTTCGTGTCCAAACTACGTGGGTCCAAGTATGGGAAAATACCAAGTGGTCTCCCATGTTTTCTTTATCATTAAATGGGTTTTCCTAATTTTAAAAATTGTACTTTTTTTCATCTTTAAGTGACATCTCACAAGACCTCGTCTGGCTATGATCGAATTTATCTTGAAGAGTGTCAGTGAATCACGGGCTGCATTTGAATATAAATCATTACATTTTAAACCTGCGTATTATTGCTGATTCATCAAATTATGTCGAATAAAAATAATCCGTCTTGGGATTCTTAGCGACTCGAGGATTTAAAAATATTGATCTTAGTTTTACGATGCATTGTTTCTAAGCCTTTCAACTTATTTTCTAATCCTATTATTGTTTTTAGGTTAAGTACTTCGGCTAGAAAATCATTCCAGTAGACCACGTAAAAGTAGTAAAAAAATCATCAATTGTTTAATGATAAACTAATGCTAAGAGACAAAGTTTTTTATGCATAGAACAAAGGATAGCGTATTATTTTATGCGGGTTCAATTCCCGTCGGCAGCATTTATTTTTCGGAAGATTTATTAAATTTATACATATAGGTGTTTCAGACTAATAATTATTGCTTGTAAATCATGAGATCTCTAAGCAGAATTATTGCATGAACAGACTATGCAATAATTACAATAGCGTATTATCCAAGGTTGATATTTTCAGTTGCGAACTTACCAACTCCAAGAGGTCCATAAAAGAATATTTCTATGATGGTTTGTGAATAATGTTTGTCTCTATTGTTTATGTCTCTATTATGATTTGATTTTTAATTTTTTTTTTTTTTTTTTTAAATTAATAATTCTTTATTGACTGAAAATTTTACATTTTTTTTTTTTTTAGACAATGTATGGATAGTCCCACGAAGCTGCCCCATGGCTGCTTGTCTGCAGGTTCTATCTCAATATACAATTATAATACAATATAAGTCTCCCGTTATATAAAATAAATAACAGACTCTTACATACAATCATAGAACTCACTAAAGCGTCCCGTTTATATCTACAACGTTTATATCTACAACCTCTCTCCATGGCTATAAATGTATTGTTTTGTAATTTTTTCGTTTTATATAATCTTTTGTTTTGTATAAATTTTTTAATTCATATTCCTTTCTCACAAATTTAAATAACTTATTCCATATTATGCTGTCTCAGTAGAGGTAAAGTCACAAGGAGGAAATACATAATTGGTTTTATTTTACTATATAATACTTATGTACAAACTGATGAAATGTAAACTGTCGATTTCCCGAAAATGAATAAATAAGTAGAATATGTTTATGGCATCATACATTTCAACTTCATTTTAAATAAAATTACTGAGGACGACTGATTATTATCACTTATTATTTTAAAGAATGCATGGTATTAAAAAAATTATATAAGTACCCACCTACATTTGAATAATACATTCATTTGTTAAGGATGGATTGTGTCAAAATAAACCATAAATTAATACAATTGACAAGCATATAATTAGTCACCAAATTATTCCAGCAGTTCCCCAACATATGACAATGAAAACTCTCTAATTTATGACTTCTTCCGACTTATAATTATGTTTCATAACCCCGTCCATGACACCAAATATTCCGCAACAAATAATTATTCAAAGGACAATGTCAATCATTTCAAGGGATTTACTAAGTATTAAGGTTACGTGACTTTTTACGAATTAAGATTAGATGCCCAAGTTTAAAAAAAAAAAATATGTATATATATATATATATATAAATTACAAACAATACAAAACAAAATGAACCTTTGTCTGTCCAACTGGGAAGGATTCCCGTTTCGGGACAGCCAAATTGTGCATTTAGTACATAATATTCTTACAATGAAATGGCGATGCTGTCAAAACAAATTTTGAGAACATTGTTGATTGTATTCGAAGTGTCAGGATGTTTTCTTTATCCTTGAAAGAATCGCAAAGATGTAATTTATTACCAGGGTCAATTTGGATAACATTAGTACCTAATTGCATTCAGAACAGATGAATGGTTTCTTTCGGGACATCACAAGTCTAAGATTCTTTCCAGGGCATTTTGGAGAACATTTACAACTGTATAGATAGAATTTCCACATTTATAAATCAGTATAAGACATATGAATCCTATAGTACTATATTTTTAGAATTTCTTAGGTGATAGAAATTACACATTACTAGACCAGAAAATATGCGGTATGACATATGAATTTCCAATTTTAAAATTTCGAATCTTTATACAAGTAATAATAAATACTTGCATTTAAAAATAGTCAGTATTCTATTTTGGACGTGATTTTAATCCCTTTTTCTGCGTGACTAAAGATTAGTAACATGTCAATTTATTATTTAAATGAGAGAAATATATTTTCTTTCCGACGGGATTCTTTATAACCTCAATCCAATAAATCTTATTTTTTATTTATGGTTTAAAATATTGTAAATGATACAGATAATAGTCGGCTATATTTATATTTAAAATACTATATTTATATGTTTAGACATAATTTTGGAAATGACAATGATTATTCCCGTAATAGGTTAAATTGATCGAATGTGCTGTGATCAGGAATACTTTTTTTCTTCATATCGTTTGAATTTATGATGTCCGATTTTTTTATTTGTTTTATTTGATTAAAATTGTTTATATTCCTTCATAATGTCAATACAACTGTTAAACTGCACAAGTAGATTAGCAGATTTGAATGACAATAAAGAAATATGAATAATTAAAAAAATACTATCGTTTGTTGCTATTGTTTTATGTTCTGAGGATGGTATAAGTTACTGCAATTATAAAGTAACCAATATTACCAATGCGTAGAGATTTTCTAATAAGAAATACCTAAGACCTCAGTTTCTACTGAAAAACAATCCCGATTTTGAGCCAAAATGACCCCTGAAGAAGTTAGATTCTTGAGCCTCAATTGTTAATAAAAAATACCTTAAATTTTCTTTTAGGGACGTCAAATTAGAAATTAGAGTATTTAAAAAATTGTTTTTAAAAATAAAAATTGTACCCGATCGACTTTTTTTATATGTATGCAAGATTTCAAACACCTAGTAGAAAAAATACATAAAATTAAAATTAAAATACATTTTGAGAAATACCTTTAAATTGTTATAAAAGTACTGGAAATAAAATATATTTGAATCTTCTTTTTTTCTGTATATATATCACACATATCCTAGAAAAAGTGCTAAGACTTATTTTTGGTAACTTATTACAAAGTTTTGGTCTATTATAATTGCTAAAACTGTTTGGAAAGCAATTGACCATACATCACCATCTTTTTTAATAACCGAACAGAAATACAATATTGTGTCGGTGATTCAATATTGTATTTTTATGACTTCCTTGAAAGAATTGAGTTTTCATACTGACAAACTATTTATACGTTACGTTTACCCATTATCATTAAACATGGTATTTTTTAAATTGAGTGTTACTCAAAATGTACACACGTCTGAATTATTTTTATGTTATAGAAACAAACAGTAGGTACATTGGTTACAGTGATGAAACAATTTACAGATATTAAATATTTCAAGGTGGTATGTATACTCTGTAATTCCCGGGTGACGTGTATATTGTATAGATGTGCGTGTGTGTCTGTGTGTGTATTTATGTATCCAAATTGAACCGTTTTTAATATTATTGACATGATGCCACTTTTAAATTTGGACAGAGAATCCAAAAATATGTAGATGTTAGACAAATATTATTGAACGCATGAACAGCACGGTTAATAGGGGAATTAGATGCATTTGTTTTGTAATTAAGCGTGTGGAATAGTGCTATGTGTCGTGTACGTCTCAAAGGTATGTTCAAATTCATTAGGGTCAAAAGTTCGGTACATTCGATGTTATTCTTAAAATTCAGTGTATCAGCTATAATAAATCAGCTACTCGCCTATGCTGTAAATTTTTTTATAAAAATTATAAATATCTTTTAGCAGTGGTGACGTTTTGCAAGTAAATTGCAAGCGTGTAATAATTTCCATTATTCAACTACATAAAGTATGTGATGAAATACATGTACACTGGATGATTGTAATCACGTGATTGCGAAATATGTCATCACAGTTAACACAACAAACACACAAGCAAATGATAGAGGAAGTGTTTTTATTGTAATCAAGTTTAATTTGTAGAATTCCATTTTAATTTTATTTTTTCTTGATATATTGAATATTGAAAAAGCAGTTTATTTATGAACAAGTTCTGCTCTGTAATTATTAGTACGCGTGACAGCTGTTTCGCCTTCAAGCATGTCATAAAAGGTAATCATAGGTCATGTTTTAAAACAGCTTTCCTTTTTTTCCAGGCATCTTCAAAGATTCTGGGGAGCTTCGGGAGATTTTTGGCAATCCCAGTGGGATAAATTTTTGGATAATGTCAGTAAGTATAAAACATCGATTAATTTATTTTTTTAAATCAATTAAAGTCGAAGTGAAAATATATCCACGAGGATGGAAATAGTGCAACGCTTACGGTCGGTCGACCGACGATGTAGCGCTGACGAGCTGGACCGACGGTCTTCATACGCAGCGAGTAGTGAATCGCGTCGCAAAAGCTCTTCATTAATTAATCTACGTCCATAAATAAACCATTCACTATACGTCTTACCGTATGCGACTTACGTACGCGACGCACGTGATTGATTTATTTATGCGTCGCACCATTGCCAACCTAAAAGGGGTGATATATATTTTCAGCACATGTATTTTTCTTTATTTAGGTAATAACTTATCATGTTGTGAATTGACAGGTTATTGTGGGGTATATTTTCTGTAAGTAAAACGTTTCTTATTTTTTAGGTTAGCAAAATAATAAGGTAAGTTCCAATATAATTTTACAACCTGTGTATATTTTATTTATTTCACATCTAAAATAAAATATGTAATTTTTGAATTTTTACCACTGTTATAAACAATAATCAGTTACTAGTTTAAAAAAATATTTCTTTTCCAAAATATAATTGTTATCATTAATGAACATATAATTAATTATCTGTTACAAACTAAAATTACATAATTTCTGTTCCAGCTGAGGAGAATTTTGTGTTATGGCTGATCATTCCAAATGCACTGACCATCGGGTTATACTGGGGACTTGGCCTTCTATATGCTTACATGGATATCAATAACAGACCAGTTTTCATGAGGAAGTATAAGATTCAACAAGGAATGAATGAACCACTAGAAAAAGACAGATTTTTTAAGGTAAGTCAAAGGATACTAAATTAACGAAGACACTCGACATTTATGTGACTTGGAGGCAATGTGCAAATCATTATAATTAAATATATAATCCATAATGCATCCTGTCTTACTAAAAAAATTGGCAACATTAGCACAAATGTCAACATGACGCGTATTACGTATATTATGTATTATTCGGTAGTAGGTATTCGTAACTATTACTTTGGGGGTTGGCTTTTTTTTCTTTGGGGGTATTGGAAAGTTTTAAAGCATTGAAGTAGGTTGATAATAAGGTTAAAATAAGGTGATAATAAGGTTAAGCTACGTGACTTGACACTATGCCATGAAAACGCCCAATTTCAGGACACTTTATCAAATAAATAAAAACAAACAGGTGTTACTCGTTCATGAGCTTGCGACGGTTTGAAGGTTGTATATCTGTCGTATTTTTCGCTCGATCGGCGAATCCGATCCAGCCTCTGATGTTACGTACGCAGCAGTGCGTAGCGTGCGCTTGGCCCGCTATATGTTGGCAGATCATAGTGAAGGAAGGTAAAGCCACGTGTGAAACGAAGCCGTGCGCTGCTATCTGTGGCCCGCTTGAGAAACACTAAGATAGAGAATTGGATACCTCTACCATTGACATATAGGTAACTCCTACATTTTTTATATCATGGTATATTGTACCAAAACGTTCAAAGGTACATCATTAATAGATTGATCACCATTGTGAAACAGAAAAAAATAGAAAATCAAACAAAAGCTTGCCAGAGTTCAAAATGTTTCCTTGTTTGTGATGAGTAGGTACTATACGGAATAATAGAAATTAAATAGTAAGTTTTTTTATGATGATGATGATGTGTTTTTTAAGTTTTAAAATAATTCGTTAATGATCATTTAAGTTTTTAAATATTTATAAGATTTGATAAAAAATGGCCGTAAAAACCCGAATACATCAAAATTTAATACGTAATAAATAAATTAATTTTTTGTAGCCAAGCTTGACCTTGATTGTAAGTTAGTTACATAATACAATTATTATATCAAGTAGTGTGTATCATAGTTATACAACATATTCGGAAACTTGTGGTATAATCAATAAAGATTAAAATTAGAGTACCTACATAACTAACAGATAAATAATTGTTAGTACCTAGTTGATCTAGAATGACTTTTTTCCATTTAAATTTTCAAGTAAATCATGCCAGAGGATCCATTTATTTAAATTTAAAATACCCGGAAACGTGATGGCAATTTGTTAGGATATAGAATTAGTCACAATAATAATATATAAATTTAATTTGTTGCCTGTTTGAAAAATCATTTTGTAACAAAAGTTTGACGGCCTCCGTGATCGAGGTGTAAGGCTCTGCACTAGCAAGCGGGAGGTCGCGGGTTCAAATCCCGCAAGTAAATTTTGTTTTATTAATGACCATAAGTAAGTGACCATATCTGAATAGCCAGGTACTTCCCCACCTTCCTCTCCCCCATCTCCTTCCCTTCGCCACTACCTTCAGCCTCATAAACTTACCCCAATCTGGGATGCCATGGTCTCACTGGCTCCAGACGGTTGGGAGTAGTTGGGACTCTTGTGCGGTTTCACATAAAAAAATAATAATTAGAAGAATTAGTTGTAAACTTGTCGAATTCCGTTGCACGCAAAGGCTCTTTAAAAAAACAACACTCAAATTTAAATTAAATATCAAATGGAGACAACTACTCGAATAGCCCGCTATTTCGGTAGATGTTACTTTTGAAGCTGTAATTTTTTAACATTTGACAAGTAGAAACTACGCCATTAATAAAAATGGAACGATACACGCTTCAACAACGCATTGAAATTCACTTGAGTGAATCATCTTGAGTGATGAGGCCCATTTCCACCTCGGTGGCTTGGTCAACAAGCAAAATTGTCGCATCTGGGGCTCGGAAAACCCAAGAGTTATTGTTGAAAAGCCTCTCTATCCTCAACGTGTGACTGTTTGGTGCGGTTTATGGTCCGGCGGAGTCATTGGACCTTACTTTTTCGAAAATGAGGCTGGAGCAACAATTACGGTGAATGGATTGCGCTATCGAGAGATGATTAATGATTTTTTTGTGGCCGGAATTGGATGGTATTGATCTGGACAACGTTTACTTTCAACAAGACGGCACTACGTGCCACACAAGCAACGAAACCATTGATGTTTTACGATTGAATATCAAAATAACACCTCTTATTGGAAAACCCTGTATTTAAGTCAGGGGTTTAAGTAAACGTGTATAAATATTTAATAATATGTGCGTGTTTTCTAACCTTTAAATTTATCTTTGCTTGAGAAAAAATAGAATTTTTATGCATCCCACCACATAAATAGTTATTTCTTGCACTAATTAAGTTGAAACCAAGGCCTGTTAATTATGTATTATATTTAGATGAGGCATAAAGCCAAAAATTGGTTCCGCTTTTTGACCTGCAACTGATCTCCAACTCTCCCAAAGCTCTAACTAAAACTAACGATTCCAGTCTAAGCGCACCACTTATCGCGTTCTAATAGTGGAACAAGTTTCGACGAGATGTTAGTACGCAGTAGCACCTCTAATTATAGCTCTATCTATGGTGCTGTTTACATTTTTTTTCAAATTAAGCGTGCAGAAGAAATCGACAAGATTAATGAATTAATTTTCTTGTTTGAAAAACAAATCTGATGTTATAGAAGTAATTTATTTTTATTATTTGACCTTATAAATTTTTTATACTAAATAGATAATTTTATTATTACGCCGAAAAATTAAAAGATCAGTTATCATGATGCTACATTCACATTTATTTAAAAAAAATATATGCACATAAATGGCTTACACATTTATGCATATAAATAATCCACCGATTATGCTTTTTTTCATCCCATATCCATTTAATTTAATTTAACTTAATTGATTTGTAAATGTCAAAACCAGTTTTTTTTTACCAATCCAATGCCTAGAAAAAGAATGTTATTATTTGAATGACAATTATTGTAATTAAAATAATAAAACACACAATGCCAAAAGTTTTGTCAACTAAATTTTATATTTATTTTTCAGGCTATAAAAGTTGTACTCTTCAACCAGTTCGTAGTAGGGGTTGGATTGAGCTTTGTTACCTTCTATGGAATGACAGTGAATGGATTCCCCCCCACCAGGCCTCTACCAACATTTCATTTGGTTTTTTTCCAACTGGTTATCATGATTTTATGCCAAGAGGTTGGATTCTACTATTCACATAGGTAAGAATACACTAAAACTACACTTATGGTAGAATATTTTTTTTTTATTAACTTTCAAAAATACATTTTTTACAATTAAGTCCCGTTAAACTGATTGATATCAGTTTGTCAACGGGTTCTTTTAACAATTACTTTTTAAATACATATACAATTTTAACAAGTACATAAAATATACACATAATTACATTAATACAAAAAAATTCTTTCACATAACCATTTGTTTAACATACATTTCCTTCTGTGAGTCAATTCACAGCTTTTTATTGAGTTTGGTAACATGTTGTAAATTATTGGAACGAGGTATTCTAGAGTTCTTTGACCATATTTATTCAGGTATCTGGGAACTACAAGTCCATCGTTTGCAATTAGTCTTGTATTATGAACATGTGTCACTATTTTATTATGTTCAGATTGAGATGTATGCTGACTCGCAATTTTAAGCCACAATAAAGCACGAACAGATAATACATTTACAGAGTTGTATAGTAATGACTTTGGTACGTCATTTCTTTGTTCGTATTTAGTTTTGTTTAATAATAATTTTACTAATTTTAATTTAATAATTATTAAATATGTTTTAGAAATATTGTCCATTCAAGCACGGTAGGCAAGGACCCACCAATTAATTTATCTCAAAGTCTATGGTAGGTATACCGCCTTAATATTAATTTCAAGATCAATTACCGACCAATGACCGGTCCCACCCAGGCGTAGTGTGTTCAATTCCTCGGCTGGCTAAGTCCTCCATCACAATAAAAACAATTTACTGGTTTGCATTGACATATCTACTAATAAATATGGTGTCCAGATTTGCAGTTATTAAAAACTCACAAGAATTATTTAATACTGATATTTCTCCAGAATTATTGGAACACTTTATACTTCACCAGTCTGAAGATGACAATAATAGACTGAAGCCCATAATAATTAGTAACGGTAAAAAAAAATCAGAATAAAAAGTTGAAATTATTCCAATTTATCATTACTTTACAAAGCAATTGAGGATTTGTGAAATGGAGTACCAGTCGCTCCGGGACAGGTCAAAACTACAGGAGTGCTCCCATCTGGGGTGTTATATTCATATTGTATTGAAAACTTCTTCATTTAGCACAAAATTATATATTAAAAGGGTTAATGCCGATATTTTAACTAGAAACCTATATCATTTATTTGTATTGAATAAATTCGCAACTTTTCTGTTTTATAACATACTTGCATTACAAACCAGACCAAGTATCAGTATGACAAGGCTTTACAGTTAAACATGGATAACTTTGCAGGCGGCCAAAGAAGTAACTAACAAACAAACTATTGTATAGTCCCGAGTCCCAACCGGTCGCTTCATTGAATTCAACGTTGTTGTATGCGTTTTTGTTATAGGTTAGAAAATTAGTTATGCTTATAAATCTCGGGGAGAGGGGAGGGGAAATAATGTGCAACCCCGGGCCCGACTCGGGCTCTCGGCAGTCCGATGAGTCGGATTCCCAACCAGGTGTACAGTCCACCATCATTGTACAAGCAACATTTTCCACTTATTATGATGGTATTAGGAGGAATTCGAATATTCTCACATTAAATTTTATTTACCTTTGGGAATATTTGTGTTCTTGTTATAAAATAAATCAATTACTAATAATAATGTATTTGTGTTTTTACAGGCTCCTCCATCACAGATTACTCTACAAGCACATCCACAAGCAGCACCACGAATGGACCGCCCCAATCGCCATGATCGCCATATATTGTCATCCATTGGAACACGTTGTCTCCAACATATTTCCGCTGTTATTCGGAATATACATCACCAACTGCCACGTGACCACTGCTTGGATATGGTTCAGCATGGTCATCATCGGAACCTTGAACGACCACTCCGGATACCACATACCATTCATTCAGAGCTCAGAATTCCATGATTTCCACCATTTGAAGTAAGAAAAAAAATTATGCATACACCAGTGACGTGCATTGAGTTTTTGATTAGGTTAGGCAAAATAGAAAACAGTGAATTCATTAAAAAAAAAAAAATTACCGCAGACAAAATACTCCTTTTGTGCAAGTTTTCGCTAAGAATAGCTAAACTGCTGCCTGTAGCTGATTCAGTTGGGATTTTGTAAGCGAAATTATCCATATTACAAGTCTATTACTGGATAAAGAAAGAAAGTCAACATATAATATTATCACAATTTCATTAGTAAAGTTGTACTAATTAATAGGGGTACCAACAGATGGCACTGATTCATACATTTACTGGGTGTCACAATTTGTTTTGAAAAGCTCTGCCTATTCAGACACTAACACAAATGTTTCATATAGCACACAATACATGTAAATATTTTGAGTAGTACAGGATGTCCATAAAATAATGTCCCAGTTTAAATGGTATATTATAACAGTTTAATTTAGACTATTACAACAAATCGTACATCAAATTGAAGGTAAACTAACCTAGTTTTTCTTCCAAATGTTCAATATGTGCACCTTTAGTTATACAGCACACAACTAACCTAAAGTCCAATTCTTCCCACATTTTGGTTAACCAATCCGGAGTAATGGAAGCAATAGCTTCTTCAATTCTGTGTCTCAACCCTGGCAAATTATTAGGTAGCGGCGTAAAGTACACATAATCTTTTATATAGTTTAAAGGAAAAAATCGCATGGCGTTATGTCGGGTGAACGTGAAGGCCAGCGAAAAAGAGATCTGTTATTTCGACCATTACGACCAATCCAACAGATAGGGACTTCGACATTCAACCACTCTCATACAAAGAGATTCCAATTGGGAGTGGAGCCTTCAGGGAACAAACGGGGAGTAGAGAGGAGAGATGAGGCCCTCTTCCCTCAGGGAACCAAGGGGGAGTGGACTCTTTAGTCGTAGGGCCTTCAGGTAACCACCGCGGAGTGGACTCTTCCCTCCATGGGCCTTTGGAGAACCATGGAGGAGTGGGGAGGAGAGGTGAGGCCACCTCCATGAACTCTTCCCTTGTGGGGCCTTCAGGGAACCAAAGAGGAGTGGAGAGGAGAGATGAGACCTGGGAAGACACATTGTGGAACCAGAAGACATAGCCACATATACATGAAATATGTACAATGACAACCATGGTGAACTTTATAAAAGGAACCGGGTGACAAAGGAATGAGGTAAAATGGGAGATAGCACAATGAGCCTATGGCCTAAGTGCTCACGGGAACTATATGTAAACCGTCTCCGCTTTATAAAAAAAAAAAAAATGGGGTTCCATCCTATTGCCAAATAAAGTTTACAGGTTCACCCTCTACTAATTGGAAAAAGAGCCATTCTATCAACATATCCAGATAAACCACCCCTGTTATGGAAGCTTCCGCAAAAAAAATGGTCTGTACACTTGACGCCGGGACACAGCGCAGAAATCAATTAATTTTGGAGAATCTCCTTGGCGCCCTACAAGTTCATGAGGATGTTCTGACCCTCAAATACAAACAATATGGGTATTTTCCTTCCCACTTAGATAAATGAATGTTAACTTCCCGCTATAAGTGTTTACTTGCAAAGACCAAAAACTAAATAATATCGCATTGAAACTGACATTCTTTTATGGATACCCTGTATAAAAACAAGTAATCATATAATCACTAACACACAAGTAATGTGTTTGTTTGAAATAAAATGTGTAACTATTAAATATTAAAGTGCGACGCACATCCACTTGAATTATTACATCAAACGAGGTGAAAAGGTTAAGTGTGTCATTAGTTGTTTCAAGTAGATACACTAGTAAACCTATTAGGTCGCATACTTATATAAACTATATCAATTGAAGAAGTTGCATGAATTACAACTAATCATATAATATCATCGAAGATATAAGACTATCATGTGGCTGCTTATTAAAATTAGAGGGTTGTGTAGTTGTAATAATAATGGTTTTTGCTCCAATTTTGAACGCTTATAAAATGTACATTTGTATTTTATTGTTCAGAGTTGGAAGGAATAGATATTTTTTTGTTATTAACCACCCTTTTTTTACAGATTCACTCAATGCTATGGCGCTCTGGGTCTCCTGGACAGACTGCACAACACGGATGACTTATTCCGCATCTCCAAAGCTTCTCTCAGAAATATTAGATTATTAGGTTTAGCGTCGGCTAGAGAGATATTCCCTGACTCTGAAAAATCATCAGAATAAGACCAAAGTTACAAAATTGTTAGCAGTGAATTTGAACACCAAATTAAAGTGTGAGAGTGTTTAATTATTATTAAGTATAGATTGCGATACATAATACAAATACTTTTAGGCAAAATATAAATTGACAGATTTGACTCCATAAAGGTAAAGAATGGACTTGAAGAAGTGAAAGATATTACATTTTTATCGTTAGATGTGAAGTGCTGCGCAATTGTTTTTCTATATTTCTATGTCATGATGCATTATGAGTCAAATTGCAGGAAGTAAAACATGCAAGAGAGACCTTATTAAAGTATTTTTCCAACAATGATCCTCTGCAATTAGTTTCAAGGTTACCAAAGCTGGCAATAAGCAGGCAGCAAACACTGTGAAACCAAAAACAAATGGGTTCTATGGAATTCTCAGTCATGTTGCCACATCCAAAGTCATAACCATAATTATCCAATTATAAGCAAAACAACATACATTTGCCAACACAAAGCTGTTGTTGTTGTTTGTGATGTTGAACAATTCTGCACATTTGTCCTGTGCTCTGACAGTAGTAAAATGTGTTCTCTTTATAATACACTCTAACAATATAAGCGTACATTATATAATATTAAGTAATAATATCCAAAGCACATATCAAGAATTCATGTGTCGAGAGTATTTGGCACTTTATTAAAATATTTGCTAAAGAATTCTAAATAAACTATTTAATATATAAATAATAATGATTACCTTATCTCTATTACTTGAACTCCAGTTCAATTGCTAACAAAATAAAAATGTAAGTAATAATTATTATTTTCGATAGTGTAAATTATTAAAAAAAATATTTTACCTTTGATTCAATGGAATGATGAATGAAAAATGCCACCAATTCGCAAACAAAATCATATAAAAATGTGTAAATAATCATCATATTACAAACAAAAATGTGTGATAGTCATTGTGTGCAGATGTGATACTAGTTATAATAATAGTTTTATAAAATAGAAGAATAGTTTTATAAATTAGATTAATAGTTTTATAAAACTTTAGAATATTGTAATTTACAAATTTACTGAATATAACATGATTTGTAGATTCTTAAAAAGTAGCAACAAATATGTATAATTGAACTATTTTAATCAGTTTTATTCAACTCAATATTGAAAATATTTCTGTAGCAGTTTTAGAAAAATGTTTCCTCAGCCATATTCAATTAAATAATCATTAACATTTCTACAAATCATTTAGATTTTAGCGGGAAACTTGTTTAATTTTTGAATAAAATAAATAAAATTATACATGTTTTTTTATTTAATTCGTGCCCTGTAACCCTACAAACCCTGTTACATAGTGAAAATTTATTAACATAATATATGACAAAAGGTTGAATACTCTTGACTTGCCAAATCTCTTTTTTTAAATTCACTGGGTACACCCACATTGGGTATTTGGCAATGTCTCCAGGTCATACAATGTTACTTCCTATAGAAAAAACTCTTCTGTAACTAGAAGAGACGAGTGGATCCCTGCTCAAAAACCAAATACGAGTGAAATAAATTCTAAACGATCAGAGTATTGGAAAGAAAAGATTAACTCTAAGTGAACCAGCCCGCGACGTCTCTGGAACTCAATAAAGACTGTAATTTCCAAAGTCACTGTTCCAACGAAGGTAGATATTAATTACCCCAGATGCCTTACAAATTTTTTCTCTAGAAAAAATTGTATCCAGTCGTTCCTCCACATCTCACGCCCCTCTGCCAATATTCACTATTAATTCTAAAGGAATTTTGTCTTTCTTCAAACCCACAATGCTGGAAGTAGTAAAAAAAAATAATTTCAAGCTCGCGTAATAAGCAGTGCAGTCTTGATCCTACACTGACTGATTGTTACTAAAAACAATGTTCTATTATTTTAGCTTCATTCCTAGTTCACGTTTTTAATAAATCACTCAGCACGGGTGACTTTCCTGAACCACTCAAGTCGGCTGTATTTAAAACAATACTGAAAATGTCACAACTAGACACCGATAACTTAATAATAATAACTTATAGCTGATAACTTGATAAGGTAATTATCGACCGGTTTCAAACTTACCATTCATTTCAAAAATCCTGGATAAAATTGCTGCTGCACAAATAACCAGTCACTTGAATTCAAATAAATTATTCGCAAATTGTGAATCTGCAAGCAGAAAGTTCCACTCAACTGAAACCGGTCTACTTCGTATGCTATCAGACATAACTCTAGCCGTAGAGTCAGGTAAGTTATCACTTATCTCACTCCTAGACATGAGTGCAGCCTTTGATACGATTGATCACGACTTCCTCATTAGGAGATTAGAGGAAACATTTGGCTTGAATTCTGACTTCAAAAATTGGCTGGCATCTTATCTATTCAATCGCTTACAGGTCGTGAGGGTTGATAAAAATAAATTATTAACTTCGCAACACTTCCTTCAGGGGTACCCCAGGGATCCGTTTTGGGTCCTCTTCTCTTCATCCTTTTTACAAATGATGTCGCCAAAATAATCGAGTCATTTGGTCTCTTGTCTCACTGCTACGCTGACGATCAGCAAGTTTATTTTTACTGTACTCCAAATGAAAGTAAATGTTTTAATGTCCGTAAAGTTGAATGTCTAGAAGCAATAACTCGTTGGATGTCTTCAAACAAGCTGAAGCTGAATCCATCTAAAACTGAGTTTCTCTGGGAGGCCACAAACAAACGTCAACATTTCATAGACGATTCACCTATTTCTATTTCCGGCAGCGATATCGTCCCAAAAAAAACAGTCAAACTTCTTGGTGTCAATTTAGATTCACTTTAGCAAGAGTTTTTTTCACCTAAGACAACTCAAGTCTGTCCGAAGAAACCTTCCTACAGAAGCAACAAAACTACTTATCAACTCTTACATAGTCTCACGTCTCGATTACTGCAACGTCATTTATGCTAGCCTTCCAAAACATCAAATCGACAAACTTCAATCAATGTTTAATGCAGCAGCACGGCTCATAACCGGGGTTTCTAAATATTCGCACATTTCAGAACACCTTCGTAACCTTCCCTGGCTCAAGTGCCCTGAAAGAATCCATACAAATTGTGCTGGATGGTGTTGAAATCCATCAGTGAAATGGCCCCACTCTACATCTCTGAACTATGCGCCCCGGAAAACAATGGTCTGAGGCAGTCAACTCTTAGATCAGCAACATCATCAGCTATAGGCAGACTGATGTAACCTAAGCGCAAGCCAAATACTAAGTTTGGTGGCCGCGCTTTCTGAGCATCTGGGCCGAAGGCTTGGAATAAACTCTATAACGGAACTAAGATCCATAACAAGTCCAACAGAATTCAGGTCTAAACTAAAAACTTACCTTTTTAAGCTGTCGTATAGGCTTAAATTGAATATACCATTCCTGAGAGAAAGTCCAATTATTTCTAATTTTCCAATTATGTCCTAAATCCTGTATCTAAATTTCGCTAATAAACAATTAGTTAATATTAATGTGTTAATCTCAAGTGACCTACCAGGTAAGTATGGTACTGTATATTATCTTCATGTTTAGTTAGTAATAATATACATCATTGTAGAAATGTATTATATATTTGTACAGCGCCCTTGACGTGATTTTGCATAAAAATGGCGCTATACAAATCATTCAAAATTATTATTATTATTACTTTCCAGAAATCTGAGCCTTCTTCAAACACCTTACAGAACATTTATTAAAACCCACAAACAAATGTGGCCTGTAACGCCGGGGCTTTACTACAAAAACTGGTGTTTTGTGTTAAAAATTGGTTTTGAAAATGCCATAATCATATTTATAAGTGACACAAAGCTCTATCTTGTACATACAGCCGTTTAAGAGATACGAGTCTATGAGCATTCCAATCTTTATTTGCGTTTATCTCAAAACTGTGTTTTTGTAGATAGGCCCCTGTGATCTTAAACCCCTGAATGCTTGGCAGAAAAAACCCAAAGCAGTGGGTTTTACTTTCATCACCAAAATGTGAATGTTTTCAAAAGAAAAGTTTTTTTTCTTTTTCGTTGGAAGCAATTGCTTTGTGGTTAGATATTATATTTTTTATTAAATCAAACACTTTGTTTTTAACCATGAGCTTTAATTATTTTTCATCGACCGGTTTCGCATAGATCAAGCTTTGTCAGGATGTGAAAAATGATAAAAACTCATAGTTAAAAACAAAGTGTTCGATTTAATTAAAAAAATTATATTTTTGGTAGTTAGGTAAAACTAAAAGATTTTTTAAAGTAGCATAATTATTAATTTTAATATGGAAAATAGATTTTGGAACAATTTCTCCTTATAGATAATATGTTTTAAACAGATGATATCAAAAATATGTTAACAACTCTTATTATATATTTAGTGAAAAAATTATTTTGGAATAAACAAGTTTTAATATAAGGCACCGTAATAAGCATATAAAAATTGATTTTAGTAACCACACTAAAGTAACATATATTGTGCTTAATTATATTTAACCATAAGAGATATTTTTTTTACTTAATAAGTGTATTTATCATCAAGCGAGTATTGCAGTTTTTCAAGTAGTTGGTTAGTTATAAAATTACACTTAAATATTAAATAGGTATATAACAAGATTTATAATCACAGTAACTTTAGATATTCCAACATTAAGTATAATATTTACCTTCATTCGATCAAGTGAATTTTTGAAGCAGTATTTTATTACAATTAAGATGACACAATACCCTAAAATAAAGTAGAAATCTTCACGATGTTAAGTGAAAAAGGCTTGTACAAAAATACATTAGTAAGATACTGTTTTTATTAATCTTAAATATATATAACTTACATCCATTAGTATCGGATTGAAAAAAAAAGATATTATTGCTACAAATTTGTCAGAATTAATTAAAATGTGAGCCTCGAGCAAGCCCCCTATATTAGAGGCATGTGTCGCCTTAAGATGGAATATTTTGAATGAGACGAATAACACAGAAACATACTTTTACTAACCCTTAGAAGACGGGTAATATTTTGTAAATATTAAAAATTATATTTGAAATAATTGACAGGCATCTACAATCTCAACGTTCTACTTAGGAATTTTCATGGACAGTATTGAAATGCTTTCAAAACTTCTAAAACCTAGCTCTACACACTGCAGTGCACCTGAAGGTAGTCATAATTTCACTGAACTGATATTGTAGTTGGTCAGGGGTCCTACTCTGTATCTTTCTGGTTAACAAACCAGTAAGTTCGTGGTTTAACCTTTCGTTACCGTTGCTGTCAACTGAGTGAACATCATCTCTAATTAATAAAATATCTCTGTAAATATACTAAACGCAGAGCTCAAATTTTTTGGTATTCCTTCATACATTTATTTATTGCATTAAGTAATTACAATATAAAAATATTTACCGAGTGTATAGCATCGGAGGACGAGGAATTTTTGTAAACCGTAAGGGAAGGGTTAATACGGGTTTGTGACGTGGCTAAACCGGCGGCAGGAAAGTTTCAAAAGATGCAGAATAGGCCCCCAAATCCCAAGGGTTAAACTGATATTTTTAGTTTGGCATTAAATCGTGATCATAGAACTAAAATAATTGATTGTATGTTTCAAAGTTTCTTAATGTATATTAATCTGTTCCTTACTTATAACTCAATGAATATTGTTTAAAAATATATCTACAGTTAATGTAATTCAAACCTGTTGGTATTACACCACGAAAAGTAAAATAAAGGCACGTGATTAGTAATTCTAATAATATATCTTGAGTACTAATACCAATATTGGCAGTACCATGGTGTACATATTTATCTTAAATGTTTTTTATAAAAATTCTCCAAGAGTTAATGGTACCTTTGTATATTATATTATGGTCATGGAAGCACAAGTCACATGTAAGGAGTGACAGATTGACTCATATTTTGTTATTATAAGTTTAGTAACATTATACCAAGAAGAAGTTCTGAAAAGTGTGACTTCTTGGACAAGGAACGAAAAACTTGATATTATAAAGCTCTTTTAAAATTTAACACACATTAAAAATATTAACACTTTCAACATGTCTAGATTCGATCATGCTTTCAGGACTAAACACGTACAAAAGTATAGCCCAGCCTGAGAGCTCACGATTGTGCAGTTATGATTTGTAAAAGAAGAATTATTTATTAATTTTCCCGGTTTTATAAGAGGCCAAAGGAAAGCCATAAGTCATGTATTTAAAATACAAGATTTAAAAGATATACATGTCAGAACTGAAAGGGATAAATAATTCTAATAGAATTTTCAGAAACAGCAGAAAGAATAAGCACCCTATTTGTCTCTCAAATCACTTACAGGCTAATATTTAATAACACCGATAACTTCTTGACATACTAATAATTTTCATTGCATTAACAATATGTTCAACCTATATTAAGTTTTCTATAAATGTATTTAATATTATAAAGTATGAAAACAAATTTTTAGAATATAAAAACTTTGTAAGGAAGACATCAAAGGTGAAAAAACACCCTACCAGTAAATAATATTTACGATAATATCAACGTCCCAATGTAAACTAAGTATCTATAAAAAACTGTTATTTTACAGGAGATATATTTGAAGCTAAAATTCTAATAGGATGGAGAAAAGTGATATAGATATTATGTTAACCTTTTTAATGCCGGAAGGTATGGCTGTGCACGTGAATTTTTTGGCAAAAAATTAGATCACTGTAAAGTGTTTCTCCATCATCCAAATAGATCTCTGTATGTGTTCCATATTTAAAATTATTCTAAGTACATGATATAACCAAGCAATAAAGGCATAAAGAAGGGCGACTAAACGCCCTATTCTTTTTGGCCGCACAGAACCAGTTAATAATGATAAATATTTAAATCAATATAGGTATATTGTTGAATTTTTAAATTCATTTGAGTCATTCTGTTTTTACATGGTCCACAAAACGTAATGGAAATATCCATTCTTATTAGAATCCTTCCATTTTCCAATAAACATTGTATTGTATTCTTTTTACAATGTTTTTACACATTATTTTATGGAAAGTCTCCCCTGTTTAAAGCAGAATCAAGTGTATTTCTCAGTTATTATGTTGAAATCACATTATAGTAACACAATTAAAATCATTATAATTCTCTTGAGGAATGGAAAGTTAAATGATTACAATTTTTAATTGATAGTTTTGGAAGCATCGGTCGTTTTCAGGATATGAAGCAAAATAAACTGAAGGTCGCCTGATGTAAAATAGGACATATTATCAACATTTCCATGTGTATACAGTTATTTTAAATGTACAATGCAAATGAATATTCATTCATTTTGTGAGTCAAATACATTTTATATTACAGTGTATCCGTGTATCACGCGGAAGAGTACTGTGAATGCTTCGATCTTAAAGGCGAAGATACATTTTTTATAGATTTTTAGTTTACATACGGGTAGTCAAATAGTATTTTATTTATATTATTGCCAACAAAGTTTATAGTGTTACAATGAATATTTGACTTTTTTTGAAAATTTTCCTACTTATACACACATATTTTGTTTCTTAATAATTTACAGTGCCATATTATATATTATGTAAACTTCATTAACAATTTCACACCCAAACCAATAACAGTAGAGCCTTGATAATTCGAACTAATGCAAAACAACACCTCTTTTGATTCACAAAGCGTTCGGATTACAGTATGTTGATGGAAAAATGAAATGAAACAGCTGTTTGCTTAGGAAAATTATATGAACTTCTAAATAAACACCACATTTATGAGAAAGTGACTTTGCAGACACTCCATTCTCCACTCCACTCCAATGTGGCACACTTCTGCACTATGGATAAAGGTTTGTGTTTTCATTTTGGCATAGGAACCAAGTTTATAACCTAAAACGCCACACAACGCTTGTGCATCACAGAGCAGCTTAGACAAGGCGCAAGAGCTCTTATATAACTACAGAAAAACATAGCGTTAGCGGCCTCGGTATGAGGAGTTGTTTGCCAGTTCGGATTACAGTGATGGTACGTATTATCGAGGCTCTACTAAATTTGAATATCAATACCATTATACAACTATTTAACAATTTGAAGACTTCTATTGGGCTTAATATTTATAGTAAAATGTAAAAGTAGCATAATAAAATAAAATGTTTTTACAAAATGGACGGTTCATATAAAAAATATGAGCTTTATTCCAAACCTTTAAAAACTCTGCTGTTGATTAGTGCAATATCATAAGAATATAATGGTACCTTTGATCTTCTTTCATTATGGTAAATGCCGAAACACTAAATTAAATTTTAATTCAACTAAAAGTGCAAATCAATCGTTATACATGCCATCGATGAGAAAATCCATTCTCCTGTAGTGCCGATTCCTCCACGCTTCCTTTCCCCTACGTACTGCCTGGTAGCCTATCAGCACCAGTAATGGCAACGCAAACAATGTTATAACTATTGGGATAATGTAGCCCGGTTGGCCTTTAGGCTGGTTGACAGTCGACTGGTAGAACTGAGGGACCACTCCATCACTGGTGGTGGAAGGACTCGGCAGAACTTCCTCCGGAGTAATGGCATCTGGAACACCTGCACCTGTAAGCCCTTCTGATCCTATCGTAATGAGAGGTTTCTTTGGAATGGGTTTCTTAGTTGTTGTACTATTTACTTCTGCAGTAGAGTTACTCTTTGATATTTCTGGACTTTTTGTATTTGAGGTATTCTGGGTTGATACAATTGGTGAATTTATTACGGTGCTTTTAATACTTGTAGTATTTCCTTCGATAGTCCTAGGGTCCACAGATTCAACATTAATTTCTGAGAATGATTTTTCTTCCGACAACGGTTTTGATTCCTGTGGTTTCGTTATTTTACCGCTGTTGTCTACAGTTGCTGAGTTTTGAAGGATGCTGCTGGGTGTGGTATTTTTGTTAGCAGTTTTAGACTCCTTGGATTCAGGACTTTTTTCAGATGCAACTTTTTCTCTGAAAACATATTTGGAGTCACCAGCTTTCTCAACCGCCGGAGTGGAATCTTGAGCATGTGTAGAATCTGCTGAGCCAAGGTTTGCGGTTGTAGAGATATTAGTATTTGACAGTTTTATAGTAAATTTGGAGCCTTCCAAGAAAATCTTATCTCCTCCTTCCAGGATAACGGAATTATTTATTCTATTTTCCAAAGAAACTTTTGTCGCAGGAGTAAAACTACTATCGTTTGATAGTTCATGTTTTTCTAAGACAGGTGGGTTCAACCTATTTAAATCTGCGGCATTCTCCACGTTCACAATAGTGGTAAATATGGCAATAATAAAAAGAAAACTACTTCGAAAACTCAACATTTTGAATGTTTGCCAATAAAATTTAAAAATATATACATATATAACACAACAGGTGACACGCCACTGACAAGAAGAAAAACAACAAACACATCATACATCCTCTAGCGGAAAATTTTGGAAACACAAAATAATGTTTACAACACTGAAATTTGTATTAATTAATTGATCAAAATACGCCTAAAATCTAAAACATTTATTTCCCAGCTGTTTTTTCTTCGTCAACTTAAAAAATCAATTTCCAATTTTCTCTCCGCTGGTATCAATTCACACAAGTTTTGTCAGTTTAGCGCAAATATTTTGGGATCGAGTTACAGAAAATGATTTATATACCTAGTACCTACTTTCAGAAACAAACTTTTTGACATTCAAGTGACTTCTCACTAGTTTTGTAGTTTCTTCATGGTTTCTTCGTTGATCCCTGTCAGAACAACTCAAAGATACTTTGACCATGTATTTATAGATGGTCTGTCGTATTTTCAGCTCGCCATTACTCTAATTTAAAATGATTTTAAACGTGTAAGACATAGCTTCCCGTAGAGCTGTTGTTGTTGTTAAGTTTGTTTGTGATATTGTAAGACATTAATACCGAAAATGAGGAGCCGTAGCAATTCAGGTGTGAGGTTGGATTATTACCAGAGGGTGGTTCAAAAACTCATAATGAACCACCAGCAGCCAGTCACTGGACTTTTTCCCGCCAGTCCTGACAATGAGCATGCTTGGGTCCGGGACAATGTTTATTGTATTTTGGCTGTTTGGGGGTTATCGATGGCCTACAAGAAGATTGCAGACCAAGATGAAGATCGTGCCAAAACATATGAACTAGAACAGAGTTGCGTCAAATTGATGCGAGGTTAGTTTTATTTAGATTGTATACATTTACCATGTAATTGTTATGCATGCAACCGCGTTTTTAATTATTTTATTTTATACCAATTGTAAACACCTCTTTTAGGTTTACTTATGGCCATGATGCAACAAAAGTCTAAAGTGGAAAGCTTTAAAACCACACAAAATCCTTTGGATGCATTACATGCCAAATACTCATCCATCAATGGAAGGACAGTAGTTGGCGATCGAGAATGGGGTCATTTACAGATCGATGCTGTCTCTCTCTATTTACTTGTACTAGCCCAGATGACCGCCTCTGGCTTGCAAATCATATTCTCCCTGGATGAAGTTTCTTTTGTCCAAAACCTTGTATTCTACATCGAGTCTGCATATTGTATTCCGGATTACGGAGTTTGGGAGAGGGGAGACAAGACAAACCACGGTCTGCCCGAATTAAACGCCAGCTCCATCGGAATGGCTAAAGCCGCTCTAGAAGCGATGAACGAGCTCGACCTGTTTGGAGCCAGAGGAGGTCCGTCCAGTGTAATCCACGTTTTGGCCGATGAAGCTCAGAAATGCCAAGCCGTGCTTCAATCTATGTTGCCTAGGGAATCCAATAGTAAGGAGTTAGATTCCGGGTTACTTGCCATTATAAGCTTTCCGGCATTTGCTGTGGATGATCCACAACTGATTGCTAAGACAAGAGATGCCATCATCACCAAGTTGAGAGGAAAATACGGCTGCAAGAGATTTTTAAGAGACGGTCACAAGACTCCTCGAGAAGATCCTAATCGATTATACTACGAGCCTTGGGAACTTAGAATGTTTGAAAACATTGAATGTGACTGGCCCTTGTTCTTTTGCTACCTTATTCTGGACTTCTGTTTCCAAGATGACAAGGAATCCATCCGGGAGTACTCTGAGAGGTTAGACGATATAATGATAAAGTCTGATGATGGCATGAGGCTAGTGCCAGAACTGTACGCAGTTCCATTAGATAAGATTGAAGGTGAATACAAAGATCCTGGCAGCCAAGATAGGATACCACTTGGAAGGTGTCCGTTTCTTTGGGGACAGTCTCTCTTCATCCTAGGAAAACTTCTTCAAGAGGTATGTCCTAATTAAATATTCTAAATCCATATTTTCCTTGAATAAATAAATTGAGAATTTAAGACATTTTTAACATTTTGTGTTTAGGGTTTCTTAGCTGCAGGAGAATTGGATCCTCTAAACAGACGTCTGTGCTCGGAGAAGAAACCCGATGTGGTGGTCCAAGTAGTAATACTGGCGGAAGATGATATTATTAGAGACAAGTTGCTAGAGCACGACCTCTCTGTGCAAACTGTTGCTGAAGCCGCTCCAATCGAAGTTCAGCCGGCCAGAGTTCTAAGTCATCTTTACACATATCTAGGTAAATAAACCTCACGGGACTAAAGTACAAATTATTTCAATAAATATGTGGGCTAAAATGTTTATTGATTAATGATTTTGTAGGAAGAAATAAAAAACTTGGCCTATCTGGAAGAAAATCCCGAGATGTTGGAATTTTGAGTACCAGCAAGTTGTACTCGCTGAATGACAGAATATTCGCCTTCACTCCTCAGGTATGCAATGATTCACTAACATCTTTGAGCCTCAACATAATATACTTACTTTACTTCTCCGATAAAGCTCGCAGAGGCATATCCATGTACATAATATGCATAATCTGCTATTTTAGAGTATGCATCAAATCTTTATTTTATTAATGGCTTGACGCAATATGCTTTATTACTGTGGTATCAGGAACGCGTAATATTTTATGTTTTTCCATGTGTAGTTTTCTGACATGACACGTTTCTACATCGCATCTGACTACGAACTGATGATAGATATATTAAAGGCGGAAATAAATTTTCTCAAGTCTTCATGGCAAAACGTTTTGGGCAGACCTCTTGTCCTTTTGACTTTGAAACATATTGAACTAGGTACTCAATTTCTTTTTGCAAGTGTGGCTGTTGGGGCTTATGGTTTTGATATTGTCCTTTTCATGTTTTACCCCAAACATATTGTGAAATTTGGTGTGGAGGAATATGGTTTTTGGATTGTCCTGTCTCCATGCATTTTATAGTTTTTTGAAGTAGTGGGTAAAGGTTTTATTGCTCTGTAGGAAGTGTGTTTGTCACCTGGTTATGAATTTTGTCTATTTGTCCCTGTGTCCCCAAGAATCAAGCATTGAACATTCTGTCAAACACTCAACACTTCAATATGAATTAATAATGCTACATTTTGATTCATTTAAATCAATTTGATTATTAATTAATTTAGATTTGCTATTATAAGGGATTAACTTAATAATGATAAACCTTTAACAAAGAATGAAAATAGCACTTCAATTATATTATGTAGTAAATATCCATGAATTTAAACCATTTCTCGACACATTTACCAAAATCTAATTGATTCTTTTAATAACTTGCATTTCGCCATTGCATTCCGCGAATAAAACATACATAATATATTCTATGAATAAATAAATAAAACACAGCTTTCATCATAAGTGCATCTGCATAATACGATATTTGTGAGCGCATCTTCCAAATAAACAAAGCCATACCTCTGCCTGGATTCCTCTGCGATTTATATTTGATCAAATAATTGCATAAAATATTTCCCCAAATTGATAGTCATAATATCAGCTTTCACCAGTCATTTGAGCTGGCTCTTGTATATAGTGACATAACAGTGGAAATCTCTTAACACGACAACAAATACCCTTAACGTTCCTTCCTGATTTAAATGAAAATCAAATGCTTAAATTCCCTCCCGATTTAAAAGAAAACAGATGCTTAATATTTCATCTCAATTCAAATGAAAGCAGATGCTTAATGTTCTCTCCTGATTCAAATAAAAGCAGATTCTTAATATTCCATCCTGATTCATATTAAAACAGATAGCTTAATATTCTGTCTCAATTCAAATTAAAACAGAATGCTATTCCATCCCGATTCAAACTTTGCATGAGTTTTATTGATTTTTACACAAAATTCGGTGAACGTGAAAATTGGTCAAAGTGATAGGAGATGTGATAATTTCGTGTTAAAGGCATTTCCACTGTACGTAATATGTGACGTGTGATGTTGTTTGACCCTACAATGGCTTGCACAGAACTTTGATTACGAGGAGTACTACACATCGCGCGACCCGGCCCTGCTCGCCAGTAATTTCACGGCTAATCTAGCCTTCCTCGGGATGAGCTGGAAGCAAATGCTCGGCCGGCCCACCATTACTCTGATGGCCACTCACTACCTCCTAGGTAAAGTTACTGCGCTTTTGTCCTGTCACTATTTCTATCTACTTAACAGTATTTCACATTTACTAACTTGCAATAACAAAGTTGTTCACTTTTGTGGGTAGTTACTAATCTAGCGCCTTTTTAAGATTTAATGCTAAAAGTACCAAATCAATAAGAAAAAAGAATGTGGAATTTCTAACATTTACTGATTCGACAATTCAACAAACGACGTGTATGTCTTTTTCAGTAGCGTTCTGTGACTTTTCAGAAAGCGAAGCATTAACAAACTGACTTCATACAAAAATTTAAATTTTTAAGAAAAAAAAATGTGTTCAGCTATGATATCAATTATTATGTTGTATTTTCCAATCTTACCACACAACCTCAACTGAAAATTCGTGGACCGCCACTGGTCTTCTGTCTTGTTATGTTAGAAGTTTGGTTCTTCGTTACAAATGTTTCCAATTCGATAATATTTGTTTCCAAATTTTCCATTTTTAAATACAAAACAGTTAAACATTTTTTTGAGGTGCTGTTATGGGCACAAAAACGCAAAAAAACCATTAAATATTGAAATACTAGAAAAATTAAAATCTGGTACTTTTAGCAATAGACCACAGAGTTAATTTAATTCAAATATATTTATTGTTATTGATTGGATTTTGCTATTTTGATTAATGCCGTTATTTCAGCTGCATATTTGATTATGTACCTTGTATGAACATTTTCCTTGACCAACAGAAGGTGAATATTTATTTATTTTCTCAATTTTGAATACCTAGCTACATAGCAGCCAAATATGGAAATTCTGAAAGGGAGTTAATGATACATTTGCATGTTCAATTCAAGTTCATAATCTTTTTTAAATACATCTATTTAATTTCACTTTGGTTTTCGGTAATGAATAAATGCAAATCTTGGAAGCAGAAATTAACCCACTTTCCGACATCTGATCGAGCTGAAACTCGGCAGATAGACTCGTTGTCGATGACAATGCATTCTGTTAACTTTTGAAATCACGCATAAATACACACTTACACACATTTTTTTCTGAAATTGAATAACTTTACATAAGTTCATATACCAACTAAATGTCAGTCCTACCCAATCGGAATTTGGCACGTTGTTAGAGCGGTTGAATCTAGTCCCTGGGGAGGAAGGTCAATCTAATCCTCAGTCAAAAATTGAGACATTTTAAAAATTCACAACAGTTTAAGAGCTATTCCCTGGGGAGGAAGCTTTAATCCTCAGCTAAACCAAAAAAATAATCTTTAAAATTGCCTACTAGCTGGCTCAAGAGATGGCGCAACTAGGGCGAAAATTGAAATAGATGTATTATATATTCAAAAAACTTTGTTTTTACAGTTTTATTTTTTTTATAAACGCTTTAAAATTTTATCACAATTTTTTCAACAGAAAAAATATTTCCCTAATGCACATGTTTTTTATTTTAAATGATTGTAATCTTTGTTTCTTTTATTATAAAAATAGTGTTAAATAGTGATGGAGTTATTTTTATTGATTTGCTGTGGTTCTCAAACATTGTGACCCAATCTTTAGTACAAAAAGTATCTTGTGGTGATTTTTCACACATACAATATAAATTTTATCCAAATATGGGGATACTTTTTTACTAGTAGTTTCTTCACAGCTGTTTTCTCTTATACAATAAGTCTCACAATCTGTAAATTTTATTTTTGCATATTTGATTTAATAAATAATTTATTTCTCTATTTTACCTACCTTCTTAAACTATCCATCTCTTTTTTATTATATGTATTTTATTAACAACTAATTAAATTGGATACCGGTTCCTTGTTCTGAGTTGTTAGAAGAAATATATGTAAAGATATTACCTCAAATACACTAGCTTCAAAATGAAACCACAGATTTGATAACTCTCCTGTAAACATACCTCAAATACACGAGCTTCAAAATGAAACCACAGATTTGGTAACTCTCCTGTACACATTCCTCAAATACACGAGCTTCAAAATGAAACCACAGATTGGGTAACTCTCCTGTAAACATATTACCTCAAATACACGAGCTTCAAAATTAAACCACAGATTGGGTAACTCTCCTGCAAAGGATATTTGTAAGTGTGTCTTAATATACAGAGAAGAGCCTAATGGCCTTTTGTTTTTTTTGCAGATCAAGGTAAAATTCCAATGGCGATGATTACGACAATGAAAAAGCTGAAATCTGGTTACATCAATGGAACGAGGGTGACTTTGGGTAATTTGGGAGATTTCCTCAGCACCTCCGCTATCACCAATCTGAGCTTTCTCGGAAGTCAGGAAGATGGCTATCCTGATAGTAAGTACTTATATAAGATACATTGAAATATTGATTTTTTATAATTAGCCTTTCTTTAAATCCAATTTCTCCAAAAATTTGGATTAAAAATTATTAATTAATTATTTAATGGAAACAACACAAATTCACTAAATAAATGTACTTGCCCAAGTCCGGATTGCAAGTCGGAAGCCTTACTCCTCAATCACGGGGGCTGTCTTATTTCGACTTTGTAGAGACTTCTCCTTGACTTCTTCTACCATTCAAACCACTCTCTAAATACTCGTGACACTAATAAGAACAAACTCCAAACAAAGGGAAATCGGTCGAGTAGTTTTTGAGTCTATAGGGCACACACATACGAACATTGAATTTTGTTTAAAGAGTATTTTATAAATAAAATTAAATTGATATCAAATAAAAATTTAAACTAAAATGCATAGAGGAACCCAGAGTAAATATTTGGTTTTAACATCAAATTACAATGTAAGTATGTATTACTTATGTATGCTAATATTTAGTTTTTTTTAATTATATTTTCTTCTAACCATTAAAGTTAAATTAAATAAAGAACTGACAAAATAAATAGACACCTGGGTCGGCTCTGGTGGCACGAGAGCACAAAAAATACAGCGAACCACAATCAACGCCGTACCAATATGAGATGCAAACTGCTTTGTGTTTGTCGAAAGACAGGAAAGCTATTCGCCGAAACCGGTTAAGATTCAGTTCGTCGGCGCTAAAAAAGATGTCCCAATATGTGAAACAGCGGCTCGCAGGCAGTTCTGCTCGCGTATGTATACATAGCATAATATTGTCATCTCCATTTTTCTTCTTCTTGTAGTAGGTAAGTCTTTGAGGGAAAGAGAGTTAAAAGGGTGATGATAATATCAGATAGCAACTTGGGATATGGAATAGTCCAAGACTACGAAAATTGCAAATCTTTTTCAAATAATCTCCATGAGTATAAATTTATAATACTGACATTCGCAGTTGTAAAATAAAATGAAGGTGAAATAAGGCCAAAGTTGTGTTCAACCGACATGATATTTTTTTAAATTTATATTTTTTTTTTATCTCAGAACTGAATCCTCAAGTCCAGCAGTACTTGGAGGAGCATCTATTGAAGGCGTTCAGTCACAAATGGAGCCTTCTGACCCAGCCCCATGGCCGCAGGAACGTTCGAACTCTTCGCAGAAAGATGTCCGTTAAAGGAGCCATTAAGAAAACACGCTCCATCAATGTTGATTGTAAGTCCTTTCCTTTGCAAGTCTTTATGATAATTTAATCTGGTTACGAGAGTTAGCAACTAAACTACTCTTAGTTCTTAATGTTGACTGTTTTATAGAATAATGGCTCTTCTTTAGTTGAAGGCTAGTCGGCTAAAGATGATCAGATGACAATCAACCTCTTCGGATAAAGCCACAGCATTTAGTTTAAATTAGGATTGAAAATATGTTTTATTTTCTATATAACAGGTTCACTGCCATCTCCAAAAATTACGATAATGAAGATATTTTATTTTTATTTTTATGTTGACGAATACATTTTCTATAACGATTTAAAATGTGCCATCTTTGATTTGCCGCCTTCATTTTTATTATTGAATTCAGCGGTGCCGGGGTCATTGGCGACAGCCATCTTACCAGACATTGGCGTTATCTACGTCACAATAACATTGTAACCGCTTCGGAATGTGCGGTTTTAGATTGTTTTTTAAATTAATAATTATTAATGAAAATATTAAAATTACATATTTTTAGTAGGTACGATAATCATAAAAAATAATGTTTAAGGACAGGTTGTTTTGAGAATTTGAATAATTCTTTAAATTTCAAAGTTAATTTTCAAGTTCTGTGAAAGATTTTTTCATGTTCTGTTATTACATATTCTCCATTGGTGTATTGCATCAATATAACTTTCATTGCCCAGTGTTCATCCGGCAACTGTCGCAAAATATTGTTTTTCTGCAGGCCTTGTGCTTGAATGAAACAATCAAAAGATAATTGTTTTGGACAGATTTTAAAATTAAAACATAGATTATGATAATTAAAAATCATTGAAGTTTTTCATAGCTCAACTGTCCAAGGCTGGCAATGAAACTGTTCACTCTAATTAATGTGTATGCCATTTTTATTTCGGAATAGCTGAGTCAGGCATGGAAGGTGAGTGTTAGGGAGTTATGCTTTGGGACTGTTATGATAATTATTTTTGATTAGAGTCCGTTTTACCTGTATTTCATTGGAAGGTAGTCTGAGGAACCATCCATTTGGCACCGGCTCACAATCAGAAGCTCCAGCGCCTGAGATTTTTCGATGTTTGCTTTAAAACAATGACTTGTGTTTTGCTTGACAAACTCTGTTCTGGAATAAATTGCCAGCTTTTGTCATAAAAAATAAGATAAATATGAATTAGGGAATGAATTTGAAAAATTGATATAGGATATGAAATAGTGTATTTATTAGTTAACACGTTGAACGCCATTGTGGAAATGAAGAAAAATTACCATTTTAAATTTGAAAAAAAAATACTTAGATGGCATCGGCGACCATCAAAACGTATTCCTTTTTTTTTTTACCAAAATTTTCCATGAAAATCAAGAAAATTAACTGCGGTCACCGGTGACCGTCATGGCGCTCTGGGAGAAAAATGACGATTTTCGTTATGAGGTCACTGATGACCTACATGGCGTTCAACGTGTTAATGTGTGTTTAACTTGGTTTTGCCAAAGATGTATGGCTTCAACAGCACGAATATTTTATAATGCCAGCAAGTGGTTAGAATGAATTTAAAACAAGCTGTTTGTCATATTTATTATTTTCTACGTAGATTTGGACAGATTATATTTTTTATTTATTATAAAATAAAAACTGGAAATCTAAATCACAAAATTCACACACTGATAGCCAACCGAGGCATTGCATACTGCGGACATATAACTTCTACAATATTATAACCAAACACTGGACCTCTGTATTTTCTGTTTTCATGCCTTTTTTATTTCTTTCTTTCATTTCTTATCTATTTCTATTTTTATTATTTATTATTCTTAAACACTTTATTTGATTTATTTTTCTTCTCATTTCATTTGATTTATTAAAATTAGATTAAGCCCATCGTCCCACTGGCTTAGTACGAAATTGGCAAAAACTGGAGACCCTGAGCAGAAAAGTAAAGTTCACTATGGTTTGCAGAGCAGCCATTGTGGGATTTTTCTGCGCAGGATCTCCGGATTTTGTCGATTTCGTACTGTTACTGAGCAAGTGAGACGACGGGCTAAATTTCTACCACCTCAGAACAGGCTAAGCCTAGTGAGTTGGTTTGTTTGTGTTTGTAGATATTAGTATTGTATTGTATTGTACTTCATAGGTATTATAAACTCATAATTTTTTGTTGTTATAATGCATAAAATTTTGATGAATTACTCGTTTCTACACTCTATTAATCCCCTATTCTGGAACAGTAGTTACTAGTTACAGTTTAACATTAAAATGTAGAAATTTAGAAAGTCGAACAATTTTGTACTGTAACTTTTGTAAGCTTTCTGAAACATTGGCCAAAAAAGGAGGTAGCGCTACACAGCATAATGCCCCAAAAATAGATCACGATAATACTTTTGGCTGTGAAAATCACAGATCATGTCTTAATGTACTTTCAATATTAAATCTTGTACATTTTTTTGGTCAGACTACTCTCGGTATGGTCTTGGTGAGAAACCACCATTAAATATGCAAAATGTCCTTCATCGGTTCAATAATAACTAATTGGTTGATTGGCTTGGGGAGGGTAGAGTCTGAAAAACTATTAAATAATGATAATCACTTGAAATTTTACATGATTACCTATTAATGGCTCATTTAGTAAAAACTTAATATATATTAAATTTCGATAAAAAAAACAACTCTTTAATTTTACAGAATAAATTTTTAGCAAAATTAACAGCATTTGGTTCCTTAAAACGGGCAATCTGCCTAGCTAGGAACTAATATCGACCTACAATTCATAATAACACTTGTACTTATTTTTAATATACTTATACAGTTATTGCAATATTATTATTTTGTCATTTTTGCTATATACATGTATCTAATGTAATGTAATAAATAAATTAAAAATTGAAATATTGCTTGAAATGGCTTGAGCTAGTTTGGTAAACGGATTGGAATAGATGGGTATGTCTCTTTTCCTTTCCCTCTCCCATTTTTATATTCTAAATGCCTTGGTGAGAAACTGTCATACAAATTTAAATATTGCTTGAATTCACTTGAGCTGTGTTTGGTAAATAGATTTGAAAATACGGAAAATTCCCAACCCCACTTCCCCTCTCTTATTTTTATATTCCATATCACATAAATTTTATTATTTCATAAATATGATTACTCTACAAATTATATTACAAATTAATTATTATTGATGCTGTGTTTCTGTATAGCTGATACGTTAGGTATGGAAGGTGAATGCCTGAATCCTTCCCAGGACAGGAAGTCTTCCTGGCTAGACGTGGACACAGTGGGGCGGCAAGGTCGCAGTCCCTCACCGGCCGCCGACGATTGGAAGAAGCGACCCGTCAACAGGTAATTCAACTTCTTCCGCTACAGCCTGGAACAACTCCAGTCACGTACCAAGCTATGAAGTGCGGCATTTCTTAGAAAGCTACCTGCTTCTTGCCCTTCTTCTATCCGAGGTTGGCTATCATCGGGGAAATATTCACCCTGAAGATTGTAGCATCAAACATTACTCAGTCATTTAACCTGTCCGGTGGTGAGTTTCTGGAAAGAAAACGGTCCCGCTGGAGGGAGTTTTTTCAACAATCAAAATATAGAAAAAAATAAATGCCACCTCGTAGAGTATAAAAAAATAGTTAAAAAATCCTTAGAAACTAGCACAAAAAAACAAATACTAAGCTATTTAGAAGGAAAAAATAAAAACAATTTTGCAGAAGTCGCCAACCATCGAAATCGGAGCAGATTTTTGTTTTTACTTAATAAAAATCAGATTCACTTACCACAATTTTAATGATGCCAAGGGGATCAAGGGGGGAAGAACACCTTTTTTCACACACTTACATATACGTATTATTATTTACACTTACACTATTGTATTTTCATTATAAAAATTCAACATAGGTACACAATGCATATGCAGTCAACAATTACGATAACAATAACACTATTCTAATTATTATGTACACTATCTTTTGAATAAAATTGTCGTCACTAACTAATACTGCTTTTTCGTATGGTAGTCTTCGAAACATGGATATACGCAAAATGTAAGATTGCAGTCGGTGCACATATATTTCGTGTCACTTCTTTTTTGAGCTCGAACTGCTGTATGTCTACACACATGGCATTGTCGTTGAGTTCGCTTTCCTTGGGCTGCAGTTTCTGGTACAGGACGGAGAAAATGTTTTCCTAAAAGGGGAGTTGGTTGATCCACTACTCTCCTTCCTCCAGATGATGCCGGCCTTGGCGTGTGATATTTTTCGATCATTTGAGACACTAAGTTTTCCCGGAATTCGTTAAATGATAAAACCTTTTGCGTTTTCAAACGATGCAAAAAGAAAGAATTTATTGTTCCAATGTCTATCAATCTGAAAAAATTTTCTTATATCATTTTAGAGACTTCCTGGAACTGCTTGCGAAGCCCAATATGCGGTCCACTTTGTCAACAGCTCCCATATTCTTGGAATAATCTAAAACTACCTCTGGTTTTATTTTAATTTCTCCCCTGGAGAAGTCAATTTTATCAGTAACAATCATTGCATCTGTATGTATGTTACTAAGCATAAGTACATCCCTTTTATCGTGCCATTTCAGCGCCATGAGATTGTTCGAATTCAAAGACTTCATTTCAGTTAGTTGAATCGAATTCATGAATAATGGGCGTAAACTTACCCTGATCCCATTTACGATGATCAACTTTTCTCTTTTTGGATGTTGAACAACTAGGGAGAGTTTCATCCTCATCAGATGTATCAGATTCGTCGGATGAGTTATCCGAATGTATTGGCAAATTATGAAGATCCTCGTAAACATCTTCATCTTCACTTTCGATTAAAATATCAGCAATGTCTTGTTCATTCAAAGGCTTAACCATTTTTTATAAAATTAAAATATTTAAATTGAACAAGTTATCAATACGAATCACAAAGTCAAATCACAGTAAAACACTGTCCAAATTATTAATAACCTAAAATAATAAAATGTCAATGATAATAACAGTATAACGAATAATATTTCAAATAGTTTTTGTTCAAACTGTCAAAAACTGAATTCAAACTGAAAACAAACACTGTCGGTACAATATATGTAATAAATATTCACATCCAAACACGTGACGTAATTTTTAATGCAAGATGATTAGATTATTCAGTGTAAAAACAAACAAATTTCACTTCACAAAAGACGTCGCCCGCAATAAAAATGTTGTTTACCACCGACTACCAGACGGTGACGTCACGAAATATTTTAATTGTGAATACCTCCGTTGGTAATGTACCTAAATCGCTAAAAACTTTTGCAAGTTATGACAAATTGTCCCTAGATGGCAGTAACTATCGGTTTTCCGGAAGAAATTCAATAATTAATTAATCTTAGGCGCTACTGTACGGGTACGGTCATACTCCTTACGAGGAATTTTTTTCTCACCGTACCTGTACGGTCATACCACCGGACAGGTTAACAAACTTTTATTATACTGTAATGCATTTTCGTTAAAGTTTGTACATGTTTTTATAATTTTTATGCATTCCATTTCCGTTGATTTTTGTTTCCACCAATACCAAATTACTAGAAGTCGGATTGCTTTTCAGTGCAGAAAACCTAGGACTAACTTCCATAAATACTCCTCATTGCATCCAGAATACTAAAGGAGGGCAATAATTATGCTGAGTCAATGGGCACTTATCTGTATAAATAAAAATGAAATGTTCGTTTGTTCAAAATCTTAAATCTCCGAAAGTTCTTCAGCAATTGCTCTGATATTTTGACACAACTTTGCAGTTGAATATGCGTGTGTTTTTATATTATATAGATGTCACCTATGACAGATAAAAACATGTTTTTTGAAAAACAGTGCCATCTGTTGGAGAAAAATGTGCTATTGTTTCTCTATCTGCACAGACTGACTGAGCCACAGCAACGCGTGGCGGGGTACAGCTAGTCACTAAATAAATACAAAAGATTAACGCTCGGGCAGTTCAATTTTATGTATTATAAAACTGTATGTACAGAATGGAAATAACGGATTCTGCAACAGAAATGTTAAAAGTGATTTTTTCAATGTTTGTCCAAATTTACACAAATAGTATATTTTTTTAAAAATATCTATTATGTAAGCTACACATGTGACCAGTGAATCTTAAACATTTAAAATTAATTACAAAATCAGGCTGTGTTTAACCCATTGACCATTGGTTTCGCTATGTCCTAAACTCCAACCACACCAACACGGCGGCCTGAATTATGTCTGCTTAAAAACGAAAAATGGACGTATAAGTGACACATATTTCAAATTTTAAATGCCAATCACTCTGTATATAATGAAGCATTAATTTCGTAGCGTTGCCAATAATACATTGGTAAATTTTTTCCCTGAATGAAGTTTTGTTAGCCACTTCCGAGTGGTTCTGGACTCGATAAGCTCGCTCGAAAAATACATGGTTGTTGCTTAAAAATTTATACATGTATAAAAGTTCGATAGTTGTATTTAACTGATTAAATAAAGTAAACTAATAAATTTGAATATTAAAAATATATAAATTTCCAATATTCTATAATACGTAACTATGAAAAAGCAAATCAAAAACAGGGTCATGACAAAATCGCAATGTATAAACTTTGGCGAAAATGCCCATTTAATAACTTTCTGTAAGTAATAAGTAGTAAGTCGTATTCAGGATTTAAGTGGAAGCTACAAGCCAAAAATGTGTATATTCTTGGTATACCTTATATTTTAGGTAATAGGCATTAAAATCGCTTGATAAACGGAGTCTAGAAATGTTCGATTTCAACTAAAAAACTGGTTTTTATTTATTTTGTAAATAATTTTATAAGAAAGCAAAAAAGTTAATCAAGTGAAACTGTCACAGATAATATTAGCTATAATACTGTATTTTTAAAAAGTTGTTTCCTTTATGCGTTCATACATTTATATTGAAAAATATTTTTTTTAGTAGTTTGCATTTATATTTTTTACTGAGATATTTTTTTTTTTATTTGTATTCTACTCAAGCGATACAATAGAAAAACTTTCAATTTATCTAAAGCATATTTTTTGGTATTCATAATGTACACCAATTCGTTATAAAGATTAATCAAAATAGTGATTTGATTGATTTAAAAGGTTGGACAGTGAAATTTTTTACGTTGAATTCTATTGTCCTCCAAATTTTGCAACATTACATGGAAATGACTTTGCAGTCTGAAAATAGTTGCATTGAATTGCTACAAATTCCAGATATCAAAAGTTATGTATGAGTATGTAATGATGCCAGAACTCATAATTCAAGAGTTTTTGCTGCTCCATAGTTAAGGTTTTTAATTTTTGGTTTGCCATAATTTCGCCATAAGGGGCTAAAGGTGGAATAATCTCTCAGCTGTAAAGAAGTCTTTTGTGTCACTGCAGCTGTGAACTCCATTTCTTGCATTTTCATACCATTTTAACCAGAAGAAAAAAACTTACAATGTCTTTTTTGACTTGTAATTTTGAATTTTAATTATTGTTTACAGAGGCACATCAACTACCAATTTAGTTCACCAACACTCAGCAGATATGCCAACTATTAATGTTGAGAAAGCTAAATCCGAATCTCCTATCAAAGAAGATTCTAATCTCAAAGGTAAACATCGTAAAGGTACTTAATATATAATCTTATTATATCTTTCATTTTATATTTCATTTCACACAATATCCATCAAAGCACTTATCATCCCATAAAATATTGATTGATATACATTCAAAATTACACAGCATAAAAATATAATTTTAAAAACATACCATGTAAAAAATTATAATTTTGGTAATCTGAACAGTTTTACTTTACTCATGTCATTTTGGAAAAATGCATTTTACTGTTCAATCTGGGCGTACAAACCGTAGAGGATGTATTACTGTTCAAAAATAAGGAAAATAAATTTCGAAATTATGAAGCAAAATGTTAACTCACGAACAGTAAGTTATCTAGTAGTTCTGTGAACAGTAGACCTTGCGTAATGTTGATTATTCCGATTTAAGATCAAGTGTACTTTCAGTGACGGTGACAGCGGCGCCGCGCGTGTCGGGATCCCGCAACCGATGCAACTCGGAGAGCAGTGGCAACGGCTCGACTGGCTTTACCGCTGTCGGGACTGGAACCACCAGCTCACACAACTCCCAGTACGCGGAGCAAGAGGTGGCCGAGCTCCTGGCCATGCTGCGCGAGGGCGACAGCCTGGAGGAGCAAGGAGACATCCTGCAATACCTGGTGGACACGCATGGGCTAGACTTCAACACCGGTACACAGTCTGTAATTAACAACACTAACCAGATGCATGTGGACTGTATTGAAAACGGGTCCGACTGTAAGTGAAATCATGATTTTCTGTGCTGTCCTTCTCTTTTCACCAGTTCCTGGTAAACTCTTCAGATTATCTTTTAAATTATCTTCTACAACTTTATTTGTGTTAGTCCTGTATTTTATACACTCTGTGGAGACTATTCTGGTAAGCATTCAACAGGTTTACAGCAGACATACATTATATATTTATCAATTTTGGAGGCGGGTATGGGTACCTACCACCGTCCCGGGAATCATTCATTAGATAACCAACACCTCTGCCATAGGTCACCCCAAGTGGTTGGCTATGTTTGGTGACTTAGCAGGGGTTCAGGAATGCTTAGGTCTTGGCAGCGGATGTCTCCGCTCACCTACTGTGCGGCGGACCGGATTTGGAGAGACTGGTTGAGGGAAATCTTTTTACCTCTCCAGCAGGAATCTCGACCCATCCCCATGCACCGCCTTGGGAGGGATGAATCCAAACATACGTCACTCCCAGACATGCTGATTCCTAACAACCCCTCATACGTTTTTCCTTCCCAGATCTTCCTCTCCTCCCTTTCCTTAAAAACAAACTCTACACAACATTTATTTTATTTTTGGCCCAATCTATGCGCCTGTCGCATATGTGATACATTGTCAGCTTCCCGTATGAGGAAGTCGCTTATGTATATGTTTGTGTGATCCATTCACTAAAACACATACTGTATTAAAACTAGCTGCATCATGGGATAGATTGTGTTGTTTATATTATTATATATCTATATAATATATTATTATCTTGCTATCAATATTGATGTATCCTGTTGGCCAGAAGCCAGTTGAATGATTATAGGAAATAAGTAGAAATTTGTTTGCTTATATGTAAACAAACACAGTAAAATATGCATCGCATATTTAGTTTTTATGTGTTTAGCAGCTTTCATAGAATTGTAACTAATATAAATAAAAGAAATCAATGTGTATCACACCACAATTATTTGCATGCATATGATAATATTTTCTACCTAAAAGCAAAAGTGTAGCGCTTGTGTGATTTTGAAGGCTTGAATTTACAAATTGCAGTTTTGTTTGTAATTTTATTTCTATGTGATAAGCAAAGTGGCATTTAGCCTTAGCCTTGTATATCAATATACAACTATTATCTCTCTAAAAGTCTAACGTAGGCAACAATTTTCATAAAAAAATATATATTATACAAAATCACCTTTTGAAGCACCCTTTTGCTTTCAGGGCAAAGATATTATTTTTTACGTAATTGTAAAAAGCATTCACTTTGTGGCTCATCATAATTTATAATAAAAACACATAAATTTGTTTTTGACCACGATAGTTTTATTTTCACTCTACCGGTTTTAAATATTCTCCTGACGAAGGAAGGGATCTTCCGAAACCGGTAGAGTGAAAATAAAACTATCGTGGTCAAAAACAAATTTATGTGTTTTTATTATATATTATTTTTTATTTGTCTGATTTCTTGTTGACCTTTAAGTTTTAATTTTTTTTAAATGCAAACTTGCAATTGATGGAAATATTAGTATTAAAATCATTTTGTGGTAGGCTATTTTATAATTTCTTTTCTTTCTTTCTCTTATTACTCGTTTCATCAAACCTTCTCTCGGCAAATTTGGCAAATCAAATTCCTTCTTCTTGTAGGCATGTTAGAGATGGGCCGGGTGGTGACTGTGAAAGACCTACTGAAGGGTCTGTACGAGAAGGCGTGCCAGCAGAAGCTGTGGGGGCTCGTGCGCCACACGGCTGGCATGCTTGGCAAGAGGGTGGAGGACTTGGCCAAGGCCGTCACCGACCTCCTCGTAAGGCAGAAGCAGATCACTGTAGGGATGCCTCCGTCCAACGAGCACACCATCACGGCGCCGTTGCCTGAGAATGAGCTGAGGCAACTTATCCATCTGGTAATGACAGTCATTTTGTGTAGAATTTAACCATTAGTGTACTAGCTAAAATGCCGAGTGGCCCGCCATGCGGCGGCTGACACTATTTTCGTAATGACTGACTTTTTTGTTTTGCAAAATACTATTTTGTACCATTTTTTTCTATTGACGTACAAATTATAGACTTGCTTTAGCATGACATCTGGGTATTATTTCGACGGGCCGAGGCAAACCACGTGACCATATAGTTTTCACTAGAGGGGTTTTAGAATGTTTTGGATGACATCAGTACATTGTGCATCAACCACCGAAGACCGCAAATTGAAATAACCATGTGCAGAAAAATAAAATTTGCTAAAGTAAGGCAACAGTTTGCAGCGCTGTCCATTCAGGGGCGGATCTAATGGTGACTGCCTCCCACCCCCTGCTGTTGTTGTTCCGTCTTTACCCTACGGGCACGTGGGCCCTGGGCACGTAGCCCAGGGCCCCCGGTCATGCCCATAGACGGGGCCTTCGAGGGGGGGTTCAGGACTTGGAAAAAACTTTTCACATTTTTATTTAAGTGGAAAATATTGCTTGTGAAATGATGGAGGACTTAGCTAGAATTAGATTGGACACCTGGGTGGAAATCCGACACATTTTTCCACTCCGCTACTACCTGGTTAAGCTGATGTGTTTTAAAGGCTTACGTTTTACACAAAACTAAAAGATTTCCTTTTAAGAAAATACTGAAAGATTTCTATCTAAACATTGTTGGGAAAATAGAAAAAAAAATTCAAACACATTTATTGATTTGCCCTCCGACCTAGAAAATATTCGCCTGCAGAGCTTTTTCTGTATCTTTGTGAAAGTAATAATTCATATTCCACTCCCTTATTCAACAACACAACGATACCTCAATGGGGATACCAAGTGAATAATTTTGCCTGCGGCACTTTTCCGTGTCTTAGTGAAAGCTATAACAAATTTTCCACTTCTTTCGCTCTCGTCACTTACCTACTTTAGTTGGGAATGGCACAGTTCTACAGGCTCCAAGATTACTGAGGAACTGGGACTATTGTGCATTATTCGCAATTTTATAAGTCTTGTATGTTTCTGTAGGTACGTAATTAGCTGCACATGAAAAAAAAACTATTAAATTTTTACATGACCTTTCTAAATGCAAAATATAGGTTTATGGCTTACAACATCTGCCCCCAAACTCTAGAGTGCCTGTGGCTATTTTGGCCACAAATTCAAAATTAAGTTTGGCCGTGCTACGCTCCTCTTGTGAATTTTTTTTATATTCAAATTAGAATTTTTATTAAATTATTAAAAACAAATCTGTTATGTTCATGAAATTTATTTATATAATATTCTGCTTTCATTTTTTAATAACATGTTTTTAATCTTTAACAATGGGCTTTTATTTGCAGGCTTATGGTGACGATGAAAGTACAGCCATGTTGACTCAAGAGCTGCTGGTTTATCTCGCCATGTTTATTCGTACTGAACCACAACTCTTCTTGGAAATGCTCCGACTTCGCGTTGGCTTAATTATTCAGGTTTACGACATTTTTTATTCTTTTGTGTTATGATTTAACCCTTCAGGTTTTTCCCAGTTCAAGTTCCAACGACATGGTGAATTTTCTTGGAATTTTAGAATGATCCCGAAGTATCTTAAATGTGCTACATATTACTTATTTTTGAAGTTGTCGTTAAAAAAAATACTATTTTAGAAACTAGATTGAATTATCTTTGAAATATTTGCATTTGAAAAAAAAACATTGATCTTTCTAAACAATAAATTTTTAATATCAAACATGAAAATGTTAACAAAAAAACTTACCAGGACATTTTCACTCAGAACGTCCATAATTTTGAAAGAATTCGATATTTATAAAACATATTCCTTTGTGAAGGTAAGTAGTAATAAAACTCTCACTTCACTTTTAATGCCGCTTATACAATAAAAAAATGTAAATAATTTTTTGACTTTCAACTGTCAATGATAAAATGCCGCCAACTCATAATCATGAACTTTGACAATTTTTTAAAATTTTATTCATGTAGTAACATATAAATATTTTATACAAACTGTGAAGAATAATTATTTATCTTTCCAACGACAAACATATTACATTTCTACACATTATAGAAAAAAAGATAAAAATAATTTTATAATGTATTGACGTTCCAGTCAGATCTGTCCTTCAGAGGCTATAATGGAATATGTATGATGTTTGTGACTAGTAATGTCCTTCCGAGGCCTGAAGGGTTAACACCTTTACCTCATTTTGATTTATTTTCTCTTCTGTACCGTAATGTCCTTTTAATTTCTCTATAACATTGGAATTGGGAATTTTTCGGTAATAGATAATGGACTGTAATGTATTATCTCAAGCAACAGGTGATAAAGAAGACACATTGGATTATTATTTTATAGACCTTTCTCCTTGCTCTCTCATGCTGTCTCTTTCATACTAGAAGTCAGTGACATAGTTGTTACAAGTACAGATCCCACTGACAATAACGGCATCTATGTGTTTTTAGGTTATGGCCACTGAACTCTCTCGAACATTATCTTGTGACGGTGAAGAAGCATCAGAACATTTGCTTAATCTTTCTCCATTTGAAATGAAGAACCTGCTGCACCACATTCTCAGTGGAAAAGAGTTTGCTATTAACAGTGGTGAGTGCATTTTTACAAATAAATTAAAGATTTAGTGCTTTTAGTTGAATAAATAAATGTAGTTTATTTTATTAAACAGTAAACCTCCCCTATAATGTTTTTGAACGGGAAAAAACTTATGTGAATTAGATTATTTTTATTTTTGTATATATTGAAGAAACTGATTGAACGAAACTTCTTAATCCCTCAGGCTAATTGGTTCAGTTTTGCGAACAAACAGTTATTACCCCTAAAGTCAATTTGTTCACTTTTCGAAACAGCATGGTCTCATAGAAGTCGTTGTGTCTCCCTTACTGTCACAGTGAAAAATATGATCTAAGTGGTGTTAGAAAGAGAAAACACTACACTTTATATGCAAATCTAGAAATTAAAAACAGAAGATTTAGAATGTTCACCTCTATGAAACCGAAGGTTCCGACCGCAATCTGAGAAGAATTTATGAAACTTTGTGAATTTTTATATGAAATGACAAAAAGTGAGGTGACAGTAATCTCTATAATGGATTTTTATAATAAAATGTGTATTTTTTTTTCATTATCTGTAATTTTAGTTCCGTGTTTAGACAAAATCAAGTAAGGTGAGCAATATTTTTTATGTTTTCATTAAAATTTTTAATATTTTGAAAATTATGTGTTTATTTCTGACAAAAATTTTGAAAGTTTATTTCATCACCTTTCGAAAAAAGTTTTTGGTTTCTGGATATGTTAAAAAATATTATATCAATTTAGATTTCACTTCAAAGCGGAAATACCCTCGAATTCTCCGACGTTATGACAGCGTCTTTAAAAAATATAATGGTCAACATGTCAGAGGCCTGAGGGGTTAAGCATGATAACTGGTAACTTCTTATTGGGGAACCTTATATGCGTTTTTTACTGTATTGTAACATATATTTTAGATGCAATATTCTTGTAGCTATTGTTTAAAACCTCTTCGCAAAAATCTTTCTTAATTTACACATTATTTCATTTTCCCCATCTAAAGCTAGAAAATCCCATCTAGTTATTATGTGTTCTTTTTTTTGCAATCAACCAGAAATATAGCCGAGTAAAGAAAAAGAACCCTCACAAAATGTTACTCTTTTATATTTGTTTGTTTTAGCTATAAAAAATAATGGTTCAATGATAACTCATCAAAATGACAATTCAACACACCTATAAAAAGTGCTATGTATAAAGTTATGAAACAAAAACTAGGTTAAATAGTTACATATTTAACCTAGTTTTTGTTTCATCACTTTTCATAGCTTTATAGAACTTTTTATAGGTGTGTTGAGTTGTCATTTTGATGAGTTATTCGGTCACAAAAAATATACAGTGGAATTCGTTTAAGATGAAACCTAAGGAAAGGAATATTTTATTGTGTTAAAAAATAAAAAACAATAGTAATAGTAATAGTTTAAAATTTCCACTGTATGTAATAACAGGGTGGCCACAGACCTGGAAAACAGGGAAAACCGGGAATTATCAGGGAATTTTACCGAACCGGGAATTATCAGGGAAATGTCAGGGAATTTTAAAATATTCTTAAAATATCAGAGAATTCCAAAAATAAAACGAAATTCGTTATTTACGATTTGTGAAGTCCCAAAGTTGTGTTTTATTACTTTTACTTTCGGCGTGTGTAACAAAAGATATGCCGACAAAGACAAACTAGATAAGTAGGTATTTTTTTATTATTATTTTCTTAAATAGCCCTTGCAACACAATCATGTCGTAAACCACCCGCCTTGGTTTTTCCCCTATACTATGTAGGTGCGAAATCTGTAAAGAAAAAGCTAGCAAAGTTACAACAAAGTGTCAAAAGGGTCGGACACCCAGTACGGTCGTAATAAAATTTAAAGATCATCATTATCAACATTTTTACAAAGTGTCAATACAGTAGAACCTCGTTAATTCGAAATCCACGGGACATCAAAAATCAAATTTCGAATTAACGAATTCCCACGTAATTCGAATTTTTATGAAAAAAAAAAAAAAAACGCCGAAAATCGATTTTCTCGGCCGCCTCTTCAAATCCGGGTGGTATTTTAGTTGTAAATTCGTATTAATACCAATTATTTCTTTATTTTCGCGGCCAATTACCGTAGCGGCGGGCCCTTTAAATTCAGATATTCGCAATAAATTCGTAAAAATGCATATATTTACGCGTAAATCGAGATTTCGCTGCCGATTTCGGTCGCGGCCTACCCTTTAAATTGAGATATTCGTAAAAATACGATATATTTCCGCGTAAATCGAGATTTCGCGGTAATTTTCCGTCGCAGCCGGCTCATTATTTCAAATATCTGAATTTAAATTCGTAAAAATATGATATATTTCCGCGTTAAACGAGAATTCGCGGCCGTATTCCGTCGCGGCCGGCTCTTAACCCTTAACTGCATAGTGTAACACATCTGAAATAATTAGCTTTTTTTTATTTCTTATTCATTTTTACATCTGTTGGTGGGTTTTGGTATTACAGTATTGTTTTTACATTATTTCTGCATAATAATGTTGTCGAAAAATTACAATAGATGATACACAATAATTTGAAATTTTGATTTTAAACTTGACAGTTGGAGGTTACAGATTGTGTGCATTTTGATGTACAGTATTAAATCAAAATATAGTTTTTTTTTTTTTTTTTTTTTTTTTTTTTTTCATTAAAATGTTAAATCACTTTGTGGTTTAACATTTTAATGAAATAAAAACAATATTTTTTGTTTAAAACCACGAATTTTTATTAATTTTAAAACCGACCGGTTTCGCTACACTCGAGCATCGTCAGGGTACAAAATTAAACTGATAATAGTTTAATTTTGTACCCTGACGATGCTCGAGTGTAGCGAAACCGGTCGGTCTTAAAATTAATAAAAATTCGTGGTTTTAAACAAAAAATATTGTTTTTATTTCATCAAAATATAGTGTTTTTTCGATGAGTTGGATCGTAATTATATTATTTCACAAATAATAAGGTATGTTTATGTGTTTTAAATATAAATTTAATTTGTATTATGTATTTTGACAGTCTAAATATGACAAAACGTTATTATATCATATATGTAACACTATGCACTGAGACCATATTTTGACATTTGTATTTAGTCATTACTAATTATAGCAAAACGTTGTTTCAAAATGGCAAAGAGGGGTTTATCCGAAAAGGAGTTGGACGAAATAATTAATCGCTTATCTGACAGTGAAGATGGAATGGATTTTACGGATGATGACAGTATAGCTGATGAAAATTATTGCGCCGTAGAAAATTACGATTCAGATGATCAAAGTGAACCTGAAGATATCCGGTTGAGAATCATCTACCAAATAATGTTGACGGTGATAATCTACCTAATGTTTTATCTAGTGGCCAAACTGATATTACAACGACAACGCCCGTTTCGTCTACTTCAAAAGTTGTGAAATCGTCAATTTTGTGGAGAAAAAAAACCAGCAGCTTGAAGACTCCGACATGGAGTTTACAGGAAACAGGCAATTGCCCTCGGATGTGATGGAATTGGAAACCCCATTCGATTTTTTAAAATATTTTTTTACAGATGCTATTATCAATAAAATACTAGAACAGTCAAATCTCTACGCTCTGAAAAAAGATGTTTCAAGACCTGCAAATATTACTGCGGATGATTTGCATCTCTTGGGACAGTTAGGAGGAATAGAATCCCTGAATGTAAGCTACCAGATGAAAAAATAATGTAAAATGCTCCACGAGGAACAAGCTCGGAATTTAATGGATCGTTTCAAGGCGTTGAAATGTTGTTTAGAAGGATAACAAGGTGGTCACATTACTATCGTCTTTTGCAGGGGAAATTCCAATGAAAACTGTTGAACGTTATGACAAAAAAAAAGAAAACTAAGGTCACAGTTAACTGCCCATTTGCTATAATAGAGTACAACAGACATATGGGAGGTCTTACTAGACAGTGTCATGGGAAGACATAAAATTGCGATGAGAAGCAATAGATGGTATATGAGGGTGCTATACCACTTAGTTGATATGACTATAGTAAATTCTTGGTTTCTATATAAAAGAGTACCAAATCAAAAAAATGCCAATACAAAAAATATTATGCGTCTCGCCCAATTTAAAACCCTAATTGCTCGATCTTTATGCACCGTTGACTCTAAGTTTACCAACAAACGACCTGGTCGGCCAAGTGGGAGTTTAGAGCCCGTTTTACAAAAGAAGAAAAAAGGCCCAAAATTAAATGTCCCACCAAAAGACATAAGAAGCGATGAGGTATCTCATTGGTCAACATGGCACGAAAAGAGGCAGAGGTGTCGACTTCCTACCTGCAATAGTCTGACGTACTACCACTGCAAAAAGTACAAAGTCCCTCTATGTTTTAATAAGAACAAAAACTGTTTTACGGCATTTCATTTAAATTAATACTTTCCCATGTTTTTTTTGTCTTCTTTTTTTAAGTATAAGTCATAAATTAGTTCGCTTTATTCAATGATAATTATTTTTGTAACATTAGGTAAGAGCATTTTTTAAGACATGGATGCATAGTGTTTCACATATGATATAATAACGTTTTTCTCAAAATAAACAAAATTTATTGATATTTTTTTAATTATTTTTCCCTATTTTTAATTAATACAATGAATGCAAAAATATATTTTTTTTTAAATAAAAAAAGTCATGCATTTAAGGGTTAAAATTCAGATTCGAAAAAAATTCGCAAAAATACGATATATTTCCGTGTAAATCGAGAATGCGCGGACGATTTCCGTCGCGGCCGACCCTTTAAATTAAGATATTTGATGTAAATTCGTAAAAATACGATATATTTACGCGTAAATCGAGATTTCGCGGCCGATTTCCGTCGCAGCGGGCCATTTAAATTCAAATATTCGAAATAAATTCGTAAATATACGATACATTTACGCGTAAATCGAAATTTCGCGGCCGAGTTTCGTCGCGGCCGACCCTTTAAATACAGATATTTGGTGTAAACTCGTAAAACTATGACATATATCCGCGTAAAACTCGGATATTCGAAATAAATTTTTGAAAAAATACAACATTCCAGTGTAAATCGATTCAGATTTACAAAATAATAATACTAATTAGGACGATGTATAACCAAGTAAAAATATATTTTTCGGCGTTTTACCGCCACGGCTGACTTTTAGATTCAGATTTACGAAATATTATGATTTATTTTCGCAAAAATCAAATTTTTTCGAATTTCACGAACACATTTTGCGTGCGCGGACAAAAATAAATTTCGAATTACGAATTTCGAATTAAAAAAATTTTTGAATGAAAAAATTTTTCTGCCTAAATTTTTTTGGCGAAAATTTCGAATTACGCGTTTTTTCGAATTATCGGGGTTCTACTGTACTTACTTTTGTTTATTTGTCTATTTTTGTCTGGTCTTTTCATTTGTACACAAATTGTCTTCAGGCGAAATATCATAAATTTGTAATAAGTGTATATTTTGTTTTGAATTTGTGGTGCAAGGAAATAATAAATGCTTTAGATGACGGAATTCCCTTTATTTATGTATCTGTTCTAATTTTCTGGCGTAGATGAAAATCGTGTTTCAAAAATAAAATTTTGAACGATATGTCCTTATACCAAATAAAACATATCAGGGAAAAATATAGAAACTGCCCTGGAAAACCTGGAATTATCAGGGAATTTTGAAATCCGTTTTTTGTGGCCACCCTGAATAAGAACCTATTCAAATATTATTTTATTATGTAATACACCTTTGAATAATAACAGGAATGTAATATATATCATAAACAGCTTCTTATTATTATGTATATTAATGGCTATGTTTATTTATAATTATATTGTGTTAATTTATTCTGACAGGGTTCATCATTTATAAATGCTTTTTAATAACTTTATTACAGCTAAATCAATCACGCAAATTGTTCATGATAAGACCAAGAAAGAACAAGGCAAGTTGACATTAAAAGTAGTAAAATGAGTGAGCTTTTGTTAATAATCTTCCAAAAGCATGACCCTCAAAATGAAATCAATTATTCAATGTCTCAAAATTGGCACGCCATATTGAACTAAACAATGTATATTTTCATTTCTTGTCAATACTATAATATTATATATTTGCAATATGGTTACTGCAGTCGTCATAATGTTGGTCAGTAACGTTGTATTTTTAATGTTATTATATTTTTTGTAATGTCAATATTGTACATTTTTTCTCGTTGGTGGATGTTTGTTTTTGGCTGGAGTTAATTTTTCGAGTTCCACTAAACACTTTTCGTATTACTAATTAGATACACCTGTTAAACGTTTATTTATTTATTTATTTTTTTTATTTAAGGAGAAAACACAGATACAGACAGTAATTAAAAGATAATTTTGTAAAAATATATTATATTATTAAAAGATAATTTCGTTAGTATGGTAAAGCCAGCCTTAAACCTGGTTTAAGGCCGTTTTAACCATACAAATGTTGTGGTAATAAGTCAAGTTTTTTACTGTTCTGAACGTACTTTTTTTCCCCCCTCTTAACTTACTAGTTTTTTAAAATAAGTTTTCTAAGGCAAGATATGTTGCATAATCTTCTAGAAAATATATAGTTTAAACCTAGAGTATGTGGCACTCTTTTCGGCAATCATACATTTTCTTTTAAGTGGATGCTTAAAAACTCTCATTCGGAATGCACAAGTACCTTGAACCCTAAAGAACTTTGCCAACATATTAAATCTGGGCAAAAAAGATCTGGCTAGAAAACTGTCTTTGTGGATAGATCTAAGAAAGAAAATACCCCCCATATGTGGAAAGCCGTTTCAGTGTACAGAAGATTTAATTAAAATTTCCACCTGAAAGTTTGCTATTTTGGAAGTCATTAGATCAATCATTATTCTCATATTACAAAATTCATAGTTTTACAACCCTGTGGATGAAGTTTGCATGATTCCTCTTTGAATGTTTCTTTTAAGGCGATGCACTACGTCGTGTAATATTTTAAATTGAGCCGCTATCAATAACAACCCTTACGTAGATGGCGATAAGGTTTAAATTCCCGCTTAACACCATCCGCCTGTTTTGATTTATGGAAGAAAAAAACATGGCCAAAAAGTGCCTTTTATTTTATTTTGTGGATGTTCAGGCATAAATATTACATTTTTTTCGATCATTTTATAAATAACTTGATTTGCAACATTATACAATAAAACCATAACCGAAAAAGGGATCCGTGAGTAGGAGATTTTGAACTTTAAAGCAGTTTTCATAGGCCTTATACATTATTTTTTTCTGGGCTTATAAAAAGACTTCTAAAATCTAAAAAATACTCAATTATTTCAAAGGCCAAAATGTATTCTACTCGCAGTATTTAATTGAAGCATCTGAAACATTTCTAGGCGACCAAATTTTCAAACCAAAAACACATGATTTTGCATTACTACATATGGCATCGCCTTAAACTTTATATTCCATGTTATTATTAATTAATGTGTTTAATATCATCTCATTGATCTGCACGACTTAAACTATGTATTTAAAAATATATTTAGTATATATACTTAGTATTATGATATTATACTAGTAGAATTTTTTTTTTTTTTTTAAATATTTTGCAATTTCTGAATAATATTTTTCTAGTAAATTTTAATCTACCAAATACACGGCTTCTGTAGGCACATATATAAATATTTTTTCTCTTTATTCCAATCTATTTTATCTAATAATTTAATATTATATTGTAATTTATTTAATATGTAAATACTCCCATATAAAAAGATTCTTTTTAATAAGGTATTATTAAGTCAAGACGGAAACAACATTGTAAGTAAAAACGTTTGGTCGACTTAGAAATTCGCTGCAGAAGATTGTGTCAAAATTTAAGAGTAAGTTTTTATCAGAAAAGGCAAAAAATGGATGTAAAAGAACAAGTATGAGTGTTATAATTTTAAGGTTTTGATCTATAAATCAGATGTTTATTTGCATCATGAAAACAGTAAAAGTATCAAAAATGTTGATGAATATTATGTATTGTGTTTTAATTAATTTTTATTTACAAACAATGTTTTAGTTGGACGCGGAAACATGTCAGTGATAAGCCAGAAATCGGGACGAGTTAGCAAAAAATCTCAGATTGGTCTGATGCTGGGAGATGATGGAACCATGTGCAGCAATATGGATGATGGTGAGCGCAATTCTTTATTTTTCTTTTGACACCTCTGAAAGAAATTTCCTTTACCTAACCTAATCTACGTGGCTACTGCATACGTGATCCTACGGCGGCTATCCTTGAGGACCATGAAGTTTCACTAAAACACATACACTATGTCAACGTGCTGCGTATATACACGGGATACATTACAGTAGAACCTTGTTAATTCCAAATCCACGGGTCATCAAATTTCGAATTAACGAATTTCCACGTAATTCGAAATTATATGAAGAAAAAAAAAGTCGCCGAAAATCGATTTTTTTGGGCGCCCCATAAAAATCCGGGTAGTATCTTAAGAGTAAATTCGTATTAATACGAATTATTCCATTATTTTCACTTTTAATTTTAAATTTAGATATAAAACTTTAAAATAAAAATTAAACTTTAAATTTAGATATTCGTAAAAATGCGATATATTTCCGTGTAAGTCGAGACTTTGCTGCCGATTTCCGTAGCGGCCGGCTCTTTAACTTCAGATCTTTGAAATAAATTATTAAAAAAACGATAAAATTAGGTGTAAATCGAAATTTAGCCGACCCTTTAAATTCAAATACTTGATGTGATTTCCTAAAGATGTGATATATTTCCGCGTAAATCGAATTTTCTCGGCAGATTTTTGTCGCAGCCGGCCTTTTAAATTCGTAAAAATACGTTATATTTCCGCGGGAATCGAAATTTTTCGGCCGATTTCCGTCGTGCCGGATCTTTTAACTCAGTGGAAGTAAAGTTGAGTAAAAATACAATATATTTCCGTAAATTGAAATTTCGCGTCCGATTTCCGTTGCGGCGGGCCCTTTGTAATTCAGATATTCTAAATAAATTCGTAAAAATACGATATATTTATGCCTAAATCAAAATTTCGCTGCCAATCCTTTAAATTCAGATATTTGGTGTAAATTCAAAATAAATTGGAAAAAATACGACATTTCAGTGTAAATCGATTCAGATTTAAAAAATAATAATACTAATTAGGACGATGTATAACCATGTAAAAATACATTTTTCAGCGTTTTACCGCCACGGCTGTCTTTTAGGTTCAGATTTACGAAACTTTATTATTTATTTTTGTAAAAATCTTTCTTTTTCGATTTACACAAACACATTTTGCGTGCGCGGACAAAAATAAATTACGAATTTCAAATTAAAGAACCATTTTGTATGAAAAAAAAATTTCTGTGGATTTTTTTTGGCGAAAATTTCGAATTACCCGTTGTATCAAATTATCCGGGTTCGAATTAACGGGGTTCTACTGTATTAATGTCAAATAACCAAACTGATTTACTGATTTCTGTTTTCCATGTTCTGAGGGCATAGTCTGTATTTTTCAAAACATTTGTACCGCCAGTTTAACCACATCACAAATCCCTATTAACACCTCTCTTCTCGTGCTCCGGTGCTATATACTAGGTAAACATTTATTGTATATTGTAATTCTTTCATCCCATAAATAAATGTATTGCGATGGAATACCTAAAATATAAACTCTGTGTTTAGAGATACATATTTTAGTAATTCGAGGCAATTTTCAATCAGTTGATAGCAACGGCAAGGAAAGGTTAAACCACAAACTTGCTGGTTTGTTAACCTTAGTTTTTGTTAACCTGAAAGATACAGACTAGGCACTCTGGTTAAGAATTTTTTTTTTATAATAAAATATTTTGTCAATTGTAGGTAACGTGGAACCAGACAGACAAGGCCAGTGGCTAAGGAGAAGGAGACTAGATGGAGCCTTGAACAGAGTTCCAAGAGATTTCTATCCAAAAGTATGGAGTGTCTTAGAAAAGGTAAACAGTCAAGTTGCTTTTTAAATACACTGTAATACACTGTAAGGATTACATCTTATTACAAGGAATTACATCTCTCAATTTACTCCGCAAACCGGCTGACATTATGTAGCCTCCCGTGTAAACAAGTCAGAACAGCATCACAAAATCTATTTTCCCAGGGTTTTAGTTTGGCCACTCTCATAAATAATTATCACAAGAATAACACTTTTTACTGATACATATACCCTTTATTGAGAACATATTTATGCTTATTATTACTGTAGAATCTTAGGGCTCTGTAGTGATTATAATTAAGGTTCCATTATCATTCGATGAAGCGTGATGTTTCTAGTAGGTCTTGGTAGCCTGGTTCTATCTCTCTAGACTAGTAAATTCGAAACAACTCTGGCATTCGGGCACCATGTAGACACCGCCATCAGTAGTCGCGGTTCCTGTATTCGGCGTTCCGCGGCCAGCCTCTTTCGCACACCTTCCTCTCTCTCGAGCTCCCCCCTCCTAATTTCTTTTAACTGTTGGGTGGTACTGCTATTGGTCTGTTCAGTCTCTCAATCATACCTTTTATGAGCATAATTCGGCATGACCTTTCGTCTCTGCTCATTGTTTTCATTGCATTATATAAGGTAATCTTTTCCATTTGTACGTGTTCAAAGCATGCTTTTCAACTGTATCCCGCGTGATTGATGTGGTGGCGTGTCCTCTATGATTTGTTGTCGTGGGGATGCTTTAGTAACAAAAGATATGGGCAACTCATAACATCTATTTGAATTTTTTGTTTTCTTGATTGAATGAATAAATTAATGAATGAAGTAGAAATTAACCCACTTTCCAACATCCGACCTAGCTGAAACTCGGAAAATAGACTCATTGTAGATGACAATGCATTCTATCAACTGTTGGTTGCACTCATGCGCACGTACACCCACATTTTTCTAAAATTGAATGACATATGAATATGACAGATGAATACACAAAATAAATATCTTTACTCTCCGATTAGAATTTGGCTTAGGTGTTAGCGTTGTTGACTCCAGTCAATTCACAGTCAGACTTACCCAAATTCGGAAGGTGGTTTATTATAATAAATATTGTACAACTATATTATATGTTGACATACAAGGTGAAGAGATGCAGCTTGTCCTTGTCCGAGTGGAGAATTGCACATTTCATTGTTTTGGAAGTGTAGTGCTGGGATGTGTTCCGCTAGTGTGTTGTAATTTGTTAGGGGTATTTGTCCGTGACCGGGAGTGACAATACTGTCTCTTCTCTTATCTTCATAAATTCCTCTTCTTCTTTAGTGTCAAGGGCTGGCCATCGAGGGTAAGGTGCTACCCCAGAACCTGACACAGGAAATGACTTCCGGTGAACTGAAGTTCGCGCTCGCGGTGGAGACAGTGCTGAACTCCATCCCCCAGCCGGAGTACAGACAGCTAGTTGTGGAGGCCCTGATGGTGTTGACATTGGTCGCGGAGTATAATGTGGCCCCCAACCTTGGAGGCATCATCGCTGTGGAGCATCTGGTTCATAAGGGAAACCAGATATTCTTGGATGATCAGGTAGTTTTGATTTCTTATTGTATATACTTATTTGTGTTATTGAATTATGTGCGCCGTCGCAAAATGCTATTACTATTATTAATTGCAACTCCTTGACCGCCTGCTAATTTCTTATTCTTTAATTTAATTGTAACCTAAATGCAGTGTTTAGATATTTCCCTTGTTTTGTTTTATTAATATGTAATATTACGTGTTAGAAATACAGAATAGAATAGAAAATAGATTGAGGTGCTACCCTGATTTTTTTTTCAGGCGGACATCCTTACGAACTTTACCGCCAAAGCATTTTTGGAACCTGTCTGTCTGTTCCACCATATATTTCTTGAAAGAAATACAGTAGAATCCCGTTAATTCGAATCCAGATAACTCGAAAAAACTAATTTTCGTGAAAAAGAAAGCAGAGAAAATTCGATTTACACGGAAATATATCGTATTTTTACGAATTTACATCAAATATCTGAATTTAAAGGGTCGGCTGCAAAATTTCAATTTACGCGTAAATATATCGTATTTTTATCAATTTATTTCGAATATCTAAATTTAAAGGGTCAGCCGTGCCCCTATATTTTTACGAATTTGCGTTGAATATCTAAGTTTAAAAGGCCGGCCATGACAATAATCAGCCGCAAAAAATTGATTTAGGTGGAAAAATTATATTATTTAGAAAAATGGTATTATTACGAATTTAATTCGAAAATACTACCCGAATTTAAAGGGCAGCTGAGTTTTTTTTTCTTTAAATTTCGAGTTACATGGGAATTTGTTTATTCGAAATTTCTTTTTGATGTCCCATGGATTTCGAATTAACGGGGTTCTACTATTTTCTGTGAGGCATCCAACTTTGTTTCTAAGTGATGTTTCAAAACCAAACACTAGATGGTGTCAAGGAAATAGCCACTTTATTTTATGAAAATTTTACTTTTGTCTGATATGTGTAAATCAGGAAGTGTCGTTAGCCGTACCAGGGCTCGCAAGGTTCAATTTATCATTTATTTATGCTAATTTCAGATAAAGTGCAACGGTGACGCAACGCTCTGCTGTGCTAAGCCGACCAGCCAACGGGAGGCGTCCGCCACAGGGGGCCTTCTTTGTGGGGGCGCTGCCTACGTCTGCCAGCACTTCTACGACAGCGCGCCCAGCGGCAGCTACGGCACTATGACCTATATCACACGCGCCGTGGCCACCCTACTCGACTTCCTGCCAAAAGCCGGCGAGCTTGACTGTTCCATAAGCTAGACGCCATCCTAATACAGATATAGAATTGATGGATTCGGAAATTACAACAGACACAGCCATTGATTGATATATTCATACTCGGACACTAAAACAGGCTTAGCTAAGAATGTTAGATTCACTCGGACACCAAAACAGGCAGCCAAGAATGATAAATTAACCCTCGGACACTAAAATAGACACAACCAAGAATTATTCATATTATTATGATATGGGAAATTATAGTTTTTTTTTTCCTCTTCCAAGTGTTTGAAACAAAAAAGTTTCCTAATAATAGTGAAGTATAAAAATGATGCTTGTAGGTAATACATTAGATGGTTTCAGCAAAATTTCTTTCTTATGACGATGTGTGCTATTTTAACTATATTTTTATTGTGTGCCAAATTTGCAAGAGTTTTTCCTGTGGGCGGACTCACTTCTTACTAATGCTCCACAAGTAATGGTAGCAAATCTTAGGCACTGGGCACAACAGACATTGTCTTCAAGCACCTGTTATTGGTGGTCCCACCCGTATTTCACAGTAGCGCCACTTTTGCTCAACTGGGCGACCTATCTAAAAATTCTATATCTATGTTTTAAAGCTCTCCAAATTATCTCATTGTTCTCTTTAAAAGCAGCTCGTTGTGGCTGCCTCTTTATTGCTTGAAGCAGTAAAATAATTATATTATGTCCAAAAGGGCAGAACTTGCCATATTGTAGATATTAGATATACAATGTAAAAAGTTGTAATATACACTACATTTAATCAAGATTACACCCATATAGTTTGTATATGTAGTATGTTATTACAATTAACAATAATGTTGTATTATTTACCAACGAAGATTAGAAGTATTTTTAGTAATTGGCCGTTTTAACTACACCAATGTTGAGTGCCGTTATTTCCATTTAAAATTATTAATTGAACTAATTCATGGAATTGTACTTTTATTGCAAATTCTTTTTCGTAGTGTAGCATAGATTTTTTGGGCAGGATTCCAAAAAATATATATTTACCATTTATATAAAAAAAAAACAAAAAATTGTTATATTTGTAATTTGTCTGTTTTTCTTTACAATATTTAAGCACAAAGAGATTTGTGATCTCAGTATGAGTCACATTAATAAAATGCTCTTATCATGACCCGTTGTTTACTCACCGATTTGTTTTTTTTTTTTGCGTGTTATCCAATTATATCTCTATGTAAAACAAATACCCTTCAAATATAAAATTATGAATATTATTTTATTTGTTTGATTTTGTGTTTACGTTTCATCAAAACACCAAATTATCTTTTTAGTTCAAATGCTGCGAGGTCAGAACCTACGCAATGTTTCTAACAAGTGACGGATACAATCGTATTAAAATATACATTCTGAAATATTTTAATAATCAGATGAATCGAAAATCGTTGATTTGGATATCAGATTAGCTATTCACAAACTACAAACTGTGGAGTCAGAGGGACTATGGCATCCACAATCGAAGCCATTTCGAGCGATGTTTCAGTTCTAAATGATGGTCTTACACCAGGGCGATACTCAAATGAATCAAATAAAATTTAATAAATTATTATAAATAATTAGTCGCCTGTAATATCAGTACAAATTGAAAATATCTCCCGAGTAAAAATAAATGCCGCCGACAGGAATTGAACCCGCGCCTTCTGAATGTCCGGTCAGATGCTCTGGACCACTGAGCCACGTCGGCTTATTTCCAACACGCCAAATAATTCAATATGTACTAATACTTCAATCAACAATTACTGCTTATTATATTTTTTTCACTTGTAAACAACCAACTTTATTTTTTGTAGGAAAAGCTTTGTAGTGCTAAATTTCCCACTAGACGGCGTCGAGACATATTATATCTACATTTGTTGGTGAAATATTTTGACTTGTCAAATATTATTTTATTTTTTTTAATGATAAACTATGTTTACAAGACAAGGTTTGTATGGATAGCACAAAGGATATTAATTGCTTATAATAATTTATTATCCTTTGTACTATGCATAAAAACCTTGTCTCATAAACATTAGTTTAACATTAAAATAAAAAATAATAATAATTTACTTCCATGCCGGGATTTGAACCCGCGACCTCTGGATTGCTAGTCGAGACCCTTAACCCTCGACCACAGAGGCCGTCAAAAGCTGTAGGGAGCGGGGAAGGTTGGGAAAGACCCGGCTTTTCAGATCTGGTCTCCAAGCACAACTAAAGCCATATGATGTTTTTCAATAAATAAATACCGATAGTATCCACCACTTTATAATATTATCTATTATTACAGACAAGAACTGACAGTGAAACCTGGTTGGCATCTCGATTTTAATAAATAGTTCTTTAAAAACAAAGTTACTGTATTTAATAATTACATTTGTCGTAGAATGTAAAACACAAAGCAAGCATGTAAGTATCTTTCTTCATTTAATCCGGGTCTCATCAAGACCCTTCAAGCTTCTAAACCCACCAAAAACCGTCTCTTAATAGGATTTTAATGTGACAATCAAAATAATACAAAGAAATGATTAACATTTTGTAAATATGTGACTTTAATTATTAAAGTAGTGACTATACAGGTTCTCCTAAATTATTCCCATTATTTTATCGTCCTTTGAGTTGAATCTAACACAACTCATGTTTCCTGCTTTTTTCCGAATATATTCATCTTTGATACCCAAGAGGAGTTGTCCGCTCTGAAAGAATAAAAAAACACACATTTATTTTATGTTAATTCTCTTGTTTCCATCAGTTTAACACTAGAAAGACCGAAGCGGTCATTTTGACCGTTTCTCGATGTAATATGACGATATTTTGCTTAAAATTTATGGTAATGATCTGATTTTTTTTTACTTTTCATGATTCATGATTTAGCGACCATGGTGAAAAAAACAGGTACGTACCTTATTTATTTATCGAAATATAATGATTTATACGTACAAAGACCGCCGCGGTCAATGTGACCGTTAGGGCCATTTGAAGCTGGGTTTGTTTAGGATCTTCTTTATCTTAGTTTAAATATACCCATTCCCCCTTACACATGTTAGTACTAATTTATCTTTCTCTTTTTTTCGGTATCATGCTTACTCGATCTCTACTGTGGGTGTCAGTTGTTAGTATCTTACCGCATGTTGGTCAGTAGAATACTTCCAGCCAGCAAGGACGACGTAATTGTCAAAATATACTCTATAACTATAAAAATAGAAATTGCAGGCCCAACACCTTATGCGAAGCGATATGTTGAAAACAATAAAGTTTTAACTGCTTGGCGATTATTCATCGATGAACCGACCCTTCGACATATAAAAATGTGCACCGAGACAGAAGCTCATCGTCAGACAAACGATGATAATTGGGGCATATCTTTGGATGAGCTTGATGCATTTATTGCTGCTGTTTGTGCTCGCGGGGCTTATAATGCTAGCCACCTGAATATTGAGCAGGTCGACATTATGGGGTTCAAAGAAATTATGAAATATTTGCGTTTTGATTTGCGAACTACGAGATCTTCACGACTGGCAACTGATAAATTTGCGTTATGTTCCTGGTGAAAATTTGACAGGCGATGAACAGCTATTTCCTAGCAAAACTCGATGTCCGTTTACTCAGTATATAGCAAATAAGCCTGACAAATTCTGAATAAAGTATTGGCTTCTGGTGGATGTAGATACTAAATAACTATGTAATGGATTTCCACATTTAGGTAAAACTGAGGAACGTTCAAATGAGTCATTACCAGAATATGTAATAATGAAACTATTACAACCTTATCTAAAAAAGGGACTAAACGTCAACTGACAATTTTTTTATTTCGATGAAGCTGGCAGAGAAATTACCTGCTGAACAAACAAGTATTGTCGGAACGATGAGAAGGGCCAAATACCAGCAGTTTGCAAAACGATTTGTACTCCACGTTATGAATCATTTATTTTGAAGGATAACAATGGTACTACACTAACTGTTTATCGAGGAAAACCGAAGAAAAATGTACAGTACATCCAGATGTTCAATTTGGCGACGGAACAAAGAAAATTCCCGAAACTATTGAATTTTACAATTCTACAAAATATGGTGTCGATAAAATCGACCAAATGGCTCATAAATATTCCGTAAGAGCTGGAAGTAGAAGGTGGCCTGTGCACGTTTTCTACAACACTACACTTGATCTAGCCACTATAAATGCATGGATAATTTATAAAAAGATAACGAAAAAAAATTATCTCGTTACAATTTTATTCTACAGCTTGTTGGAGAACTATGGTCAGCATATACAAATACCAGAGCTGGTCCAGTTGTGTTTTCTCCTGAAGAATTGACAGAAAGGGAACCGGAAAATAAAACTTCTAAAAGACGACAGTGCCAAATTAATAAAAAATGTAAGCAAAATAAAACAACTGACACGTGTGATAATTGTAAGAAATCTGTTTGCGGAAAGTGCCTCGGATATTATAAAAAAGTAACAGTTTGTACTAAATGTGCACCTAATTGATTAAAGTAAATCATTTCAATACATAATTATTGTTTTATTTATTTAATATTATGACAAATATTACATAATTACAATAATAATAAACTCGAATGTTATCAGCGATCAAAATGACCATTGTGGTCTTTATAGGTATAGAGCATTACCCGGTCTTTTTAGTGTTAAAGAAACGTTACACCATTGATAAGTTTATAAATTAAATTATTAATTAACCACTTAATGCTTTTGAACGAGCGGTGTTCGCGGACGGCGCGTGTATCGTACCGCGACAACCCGAACACTGCTCGCGTCTTTTGACTTGTTTGCGTTATACAAGATAAACAAACGAACTGCGCTCGCTAGATTTTTTTTTTGTTTTTATTTTTTATTATAGTTAGTCTTGTTTTATTTTTTTGAATATGGTTAAGTTTTTTTACATTTTTTATTGCTTTTGTTTTGTTTTTTTTTGAACTGGTCAATTTTAAATTATGTTAACTCTTTATAAAAAATAAAATAACCTGATGTTTTTAGTTTCATTTTTGTTAAAAAAAACCGAGTATTAAGTGATTAAGGACACATTGCGACCTTTGCGTGGAACAAAAATAATGTTTATATAAATATATCTACGAAATTTGATATCATTTCCACCTCCAATTACTAGGTTCTAGTAGTTGAAACCATAACATCAATAATTTGCAAGTATTTGTATATAACTAGCAAAAATGTATTGAGATTCAAGAAGATTATGTAGAAAAATAACTATCAGTTTTTTTTTTTAATATTTTATCATTTTTTGATCTAAACAAAAATAATAATAACTTAATTTTGAGATAACCCTCATAGTAACTGTCGCATGTATTTTCTTTGTGTCGTTCTGCTACGTTTCATTTGAATAAATTAACAAAATGGAGTCTTTTCGCAAGTGTAAACATGACACCTTAACTTTAAACCAAAAATATTAAATGATAACTGTGTTTGTTTGTTTTTAAGAAATAACTGTTTTCATTTTTAGCATCTTTTGTATGTATCCACTATAATCCTCCACTTTTACTAATTGGATTATTCGCCCGGTTTTTGGGGTAGCGGATTAGTGCAGTTATGTGTACCTTTAATTTTAAAGAACTTGGTTTTTTGTATGGTCTGTTTTGGGTCTTGTCATAGCAGTCTATATTTATTGCCACATTGATGAGTACAACTGTAACAACTACTAATGTTTCTCATCGATAGTTGCAGTTGTAATGAATGTTAACATATATCATCAATAGTTTTTACTATTATGACTGCTAACATCTCTGTTGAATCTATATCGTCTTCTAACATCGCTCACCGATAGTTTAAACTATTATCACTAATAACATCTGTCATCAATAGTTGCACTCATAAGACTGCTTCTAACGAAAAATAGATAATGACAACACATCTGTTATCAATAATAGTAATCGTAAGACTGCTTCTTACGACAAATAGATAATGACAACTTACATCTTTCATCAATAGTAGTAATCGTAAGACTGCTACTAAAGATTAATAGATAATGACAACTTACATCTGTCATCAATAGTAGTAATCGTAAGACTGCTACTAAAGATTAATAGATAATGACAACTTACATCTGTCATCAATAGTAGTAATCGTAAGACTGCTACTAAAGATTAATAGATAATGACAACTTACATCTGTCATCAATAGTAGTAATCGTAAGACTGCTACTAAAGATTAATAGATAATGACAACTTACATCTGTCATCAATAGTAGTAATCGTAAGACTGCTACTAAAGATTAATAGATAATGACAACTTACATCTGTCATCAATAGTAGTAATCGTAAGACTGCTACTAAAGATTAATAGATAATGACAACTTACATCTGTCATCAATAGTAGTAATCGTAAGACTGCTACTAAAGATTAATAGATAATGACAACTTACATCTGTCATCAATAGTAGTAATCGTAAGACTGCTACTAAAGATTAATAGATAATGACAACTTACATCTGTCATCAATAGTAGTAATCGTAAGACTGCTACTAAAGATTAATAGATAATGACAACTTACATCTTTCATCAATAGTAGTAATCGTAAGACTGCTACTAAAGATTAATAGATAATGACTTGATACTACATTATGTCTTAGCAATATTAAAATAAATGTCCCCAATTCGCATTGTTTAAGACGCCATAATTTTTTTCACCTGAATACATTTATAAATAATATCGCCTACTTTAGCCCTCTGACCCAGATGTGTCGACTATATAACAAGATAGAGTGTGCTGAAATAGATATTTTCGTCGATAATTTGTACGGATTCAGAAAAAAAGTTCTGGCGCTATTAAAAAATATTAGCTAATTCATTGTGTCAATTTTCTCTCTATGCATACCTCTCGTATTTCTTATGCCTCTTACCACTTGTAATAATGCATAATGTAATGTGTTACTTGAGCGAGCTTATATATGATTGTGTATTTTATTTTTATTTTTTGATGTTTTTGTTTTCTAATTGTATGTATCTGTATTTAACTGTATGTATCTGTATTTAATTTTTTGTATCTTTATTTAATTGTAGATTTTTGTAATTGTACAATAACTGAGTTTTTATAAGTGGACTGTTCTCACGTAAGTGTGATCATCTGTAAAACCCAGTATAAATAAATAAATAAATGACAACTTACATCTGTCATCAATAGTAGTAATCGTAAGACTGCTTCTTACGACAAATAGATAATGACAACTTACATCTTTCATCAATAGTAGTAATCGTAAGACTGGCTACTAAAGACTAATGGATAATGACAACTTACCCTAATTGAGCTTCTTGAGCCTCAGCTATTCCAGCTTCCTTTAGTTTTTCTATTAATTGTGAGCGATATTTTTGCTTCAGGGGGACAGGCACGTTTTTTTTCTCCTTGATGAGAATCATTTTATGAACAGCTTGATTCATAGTTAATCCATACCACTCAATATCTTCAGCCGTGTACTGGAAATTAAAATGTGGATCAGCATAAAGTTAAGGAAATTAAAATTAATCATGTGTGCAACTTGGTTATTTATCAAATGCAGGGGGAGTTGAGCAAAGTAATGGGTTCTTGTGAGTCTTACCCCTACAGCTATGAGACGGAAGTTGCAAGATTTCAGGATAATATGGCAAAAATATAATATAATATAAAAAATATATAATACAAAAGAAAATAATGTAATTATGTTATTGTGTAAGTTAGAACAGAGTTATATTTAAATATGTATATTATGGTAAGTACAGAATTTTTTTTTTCAAACCTTATGTTGAGGACAGAAATTACCAATTAGGTCAAGTTAGGACAATCAAATGAAAATAATGTAATTATGTTATTGTGTAAGTTAGAACAGAGTTATATTTAAATATGTATATTATGGTAAGTACAGAATTTTTTTTTTCAAACCTTATGTTGAGGACAGAAATTACCAATTAGGTCAAGTTAGGACAATCAAATGTAGTAATATTATTATTATATGATGAGCAGGCAGCATTCTGCTGATACACTCATTTTACAGATTTCACAATAAGTTTAATGGCAATCGAGTTGTTTTAAATTTAAAATAAGTTAATTCTTTCTTCTTTCCAAATAAGAATCCAATTGAGCTTTAAATTGGTTTATATTAGTAGCATCTTGTGGAATTTTGTTCCATGCATCCACTACTCTATTTACAAGGAATTGTTTCCTAGGTTAGATGAAAAGTGTTTTGTAATTTTTTTAATATGAATAATATTATCTAGGACTTACTGCTGAGAGATAGTTTTTGTACTGATCGTAAATTTCTTTTTGTTTTTGTGGGTCGTCATTGTACGCCGGACACTTTTGTTCCAGAGCTCTAAGAACCTTTTGCTTGAGCTTCAGGGCGAGTTCGGATTGGAGGTCACACGCCGGGGTCTTCAGAAGGTAATGGTCGAAACCATAGTTGTCCAGGATCAGCTTGAGGGTGCGATCCGTCACTATAACTGACAGGTGCACATTCAGCACGTCAGATCGAATTACCGATCGCTTTAGGACGGGGACCCAGAAATGGGGGACCCTTCGTTGGCGACGGTCCCTCTTCTGAAATCCTAAGGCCAGGATAACAATATAAATGTATTAAATATTTGAATAAGAATTCATGAAGTATTTAACAAAAGAAGTACAGTTATAAACTAGGCACGATAGTGCTCAAAGTTTGAGGGATTTAAACAAAGTAAAATGATTTTGTTTCAACTGACACACGCAAGCCCTTAATTTAGAGGTTATGGTGTTGACATTTGAAAGATCAAATGGCTTACCCTTAATAATGCCCTCTCCTCCCCAAATTCCCTGATGAGCTTCCTTGGGAAATTGAAGTGGGATAGGAATATTCTGAACGGGAAGAATTTCTCCAGTAACCTCGTCTTTTCTCCAACGACCTTCCTGGGGAACGTAGTGCACCGCAGCAGGTCGCATTACCTTCCATTCTCTCCAGAACTTCTTGTAGGCTTCTGGCAGCTCGGCCCCGATTCCAGTGTCAAAGCGACCTTTTCTCTTAAATACACCTAAAAATCTATTCGCCCCCTACAATAGATACGTAAGGTTATCATTGGTAAAAAAATAATATAATTCATGGACAGTAGTCTTGTTATGATACATTTAAAAATAATTAATACCTGTCCCCCGAAAGAAGCCATTTATGTTTTCAAATATTCGATAATATTTAATAATAAGACTTATTTATGATATAATATATATTTCTTTATAATATAAAATAATTTTATCGATAGCTGACGAAATATTTTTGCAACTAACTTCAAGTCAGTCGTCACTACCATAGATTTGCCAAAATCTTTCTGCCAAAGGAAGCAGTGATAAAATAATTTCCCTGGATTTCTGATCAAAATTTCCCATGGTACATTTATCAGAGATTGCACATGGTGCGTTAGTAAAATCTCCATGCGTGTTCAATTATTAGACTATATATATTTTTTTAATTCTAACCTATCTACGTTTGTCATTAGTTTATATTTTTTTGTCGTTTAAAGTGGGCTAAAGTTGTTCGTAAGTTGAATTGGAAACCTAAAGACCAACATATTATTTGTACTGCATATATGTGTTTCCCTGTTAATTTGGGAGACTGCAGAATATTGAAGCTACAACTTCGTCTCATTATTGGAGCATCCTAATAATCATACGGAATTTTCTTATTTGAACCATAAGGCACTTATATACATAATGTCCAGAAACTCATAATACATGTAGGAAACTTGTGAATCTATATCAATAGAGAAAGTTTTTTTTCTTTTTTTATCGGCAAACAAAGAGTTTAAAACTTCTGGAGCCGAATCTACGCTTCAAAATAAATCAAACAGTTGATATTATTCCCTAGTGACCGATTTTTCGGAAATTTTATTAAAAGAATTTCAATTTCGCACTCAATTTACTCGAAAACGAAAGCTCAAATCAAATGATAGTTGACATAAAAATCTATTAAAAATGTGATGTATTTTAACACTCCATGTATAATATACGTACTTTTTTAAAGGCAAACATTGCCGGGTCAAAATGACACTACATTTTTGTATTATATGTTTCTGTTTGCCGTCAAACCGACGTTGAAACACCTTTACTATATGCATTTATTACGTGCTTTTATAGTCAAATCGACGTACATATTATATGCACCACTGATATGCATATTATTTAAATGTATATTATTTTCCAACTACATTAAAGACCTTGAACAGCAGAAAAAAATAGTTGCATCTTTTTTTGGACGTGAGATCTACAGTTCACAAAACGACTAGTAGTATTTAATACAATTTTCATATTATGATGGGAGTTAGTTTCATATGTGTAATATGTTTTGACATAAAGAGTCAAAATAACATAACAGTATGTTCGAGATGGCGTGAATGAAAGAGTTTGTGCGAAGACAAGGTTGTGTGGCATTTCACATTCCATCCCCTTTTGCCTCTTCTGCGGAAAAATGCGGCGATTGGCTAATCACGGCGAACTACAAAGCGTCGATGAGTGACGCCATGCCACGGAAACGAAAATCGTTAGATGTAAGTTAAAAATTCGATAGATTGGTAATAAAATCGGTAGGTCGCTAAATTGTGTCTTTCTCCGTCAAAGAAAAAATCAAAAGATACGTAAAATACCTTGGAACATTTTCTCTAAATATCAGAGGATTTTAATTGAGTTGGAAAGATTTTCTAAATTTTTGGTATATTTTCTACGAATATCGATATATCGGCCGATTTTTGCAGAAATCGGTAGATCTACCGAAATTTCGGTAGGAATGGCATCACAGGCGTAGACACCTATTATTGTTAATAATATTGGGATAGATAAAAATATTTATTCCCCACTTTTACTTTTATTTGCTTTTTTCCCTAATCTTGCAACACTGACTTTAACTGACGTGTTGGCAATATGGGATAATCTGACAATTAAAATAATAAAGTATACAAAAATAATTCGAATGCTTTTAAATGCTTTCCCGTGCCGTGGATGTTAATAACATGTTGATTTCTTCACTAGGTAATAAAACATGTAAGTCAATCTTCGTGAAAAGATAATGTATTCCAATATTTTCGCAATAGACAGTATGTACGTCATTACATCGCTGCTTGAAAATAACTTTGTATATTATTCATATTACATATTGGAAGTAATTTAAATAGTTTCACGTATTATATTCCTCATATCTGCTAGTAACTATAATATCTGACCAATAGTTGATGTAAACAATGTTGACATAAATTTTTTAAACTCCAATATTTTCTTTATGTAATTTAAACTTTTGCATCTAACAGCGAGGTTTATTGATATTCTAATGTGATATTGTGTTATTTTTAGTGTCGTCTGTTAATAGATTGAGTTGATATAATGTCAGAAAACGACCCTACAGGCCAAGGGCCTGGTGAGGATGATGATTTCGAAAAATCGAATTCTAACATCTCTTTGGGACCATCCCAGAGTTCTCAGGTTGCTGAAATGGATGACCTTAATGAAAGATTTTCTCAGCAACAGGTCAGTGACTTATAATGAAAACACTATATTATTAAATTATATTCTATTGACCTTGGCCAAAATATCTTTAATTTACGAATCCACCGAATCAGTGTATTCGCATTGGTACGCCGACCCATCTGCTCATGTGTGAAGTGGCGTGAAAGATATTCAGCTCGGGTCTGGGTATGGTGAGCAGTTCAGTCAAATGAACACTGAACTCCTAAGGTTTGGCCATCGTTTCCTTTATTCAAACCCATTATTCGATCCCTTCCAAATCGATCTTCCTCAGTGCCCTTGATTTATGATGCTTCATTTGTTTTGTTTATATTATTGTCACCTCGAAATTCTGGGTACACAAATATTCTCACACTTATTTATGCATTTCATATTTGAAGCCACAACTCTTCAATAATGTTACTCGTTTATAAATAGCTTCGACCCATTTAATGTAAAAGATAACTATTATTTTTGTTTGTTTATACAATCATATTATTCTGACGACCATGAGAATAATGCATTTGATATGTTATCCAATCATTCTGGTCCTTTGTTTAGCATTCCCATGTGTAAATTATTACTTTAAATCTATTGATGGTTGTAGGCACTGTATACTTTAATCAAATTAAAAAGGGAAGAGATTCGTCTAAGTCTAAACAAACCAGTTATCCATCCATGTCCAATGTCTTTCAAAGATAATAAGGAATTTTGGGGAGAATTCATTACATACATTACATGGTGAAAAATCTTGCTTGACTACCGCAATGAACAAATGAGAAATTCAGCGTAAAATATTTTGGTTGAGAAGTTTTAGTTTAATTAATTTATATGCATACATTGGTCCCTTTTCCTTAGCCACTCTTCTACTTTTTAAGACACAGTTTTTCTTTACATTTGCACATGGTAGCATAATTGCACCCACCGCAAGAGTAACTTTTGCTTTTCTTCATAAAGGAGTCTGGTCCGACGCACAGAGTAGTCGGTGAACAACTGAGAAGTGATTGAGGGTTTGTTTAGTGTATGGGCAAAGTTAATAATAATGGTTGGATTATTTGTATAGCGCCGTTTTCAGAAAATCACCTCAAGGGCACTTAAAAAGGGTAAATGGGTCAGCAGTCGGGTCTGGGTTCGTAGTCATGTCCAGGTGCAAATAGTGAATGCCACGCTTTGTTTCATATCTGTTAAGTTTATGCTATTTAATACCAAAACATATCTGTCCATGTCTCTCTGTTACATGCGTATTTTGCCGCCAATAAGAGGGACGGTTTGCCAATCAGTTTTGTGTAGTTTTATACGCTGATCTTCTTTATACAATAAAATATTGTCTTTTTTAGTTTTATCGATTATTTTAACTTAAATTTTTGTTGACTGTGATCTTCATAAGTGTCCATTAATATACAAAACTATTTTAAAATCTATACAATATGTCGCAAATCAGTTTGCTTATCACAGCCAAACTATTTTTTTTACATGAAACTGCATTTCTTGGAACTATTAAAATAACGCTAGTATTTTTACACATCGGTACGATACAATAAAATAGAAAAATAAAGAAAAAAAGCTAAATGCAACTGGCATGACAGCGGGCTAAAATATATACTACGTATTGCAGGTGATGATCTCACAGCTGAAGGAGATGGTCATCGCGGAGGAGGCGGCCCGCACGCAGAAGATCGCCTCATCACGACTGAAGATGGAGAAGTGCGTTTCTCAGCTCGCACGAATACGAGATCGGGCCAAGGTCACCAAGTTGAAGAATGCCCCCGACAGTTCACCAGGTAACTAGACAACCATTACTTCCTTTATCAGCAGAAGAGGCAGGGGATGGAATGCCACACAACCCTGTCTTGGCACAAACTCTTTCATTTGCGTCATCTCATCTCATAATGATAGAACATTCTATTTATACTGATTTAAAAGAAATTTCTGACAGGGCAATGAAATAGAATATCTGTTCAATGAAATAATTTAAACATACGAAAATCAATTTCAACCGAAGTAAGATTAATTTGAACTCACTTTGGAAATACAGACACTTCTATCAGTTTATCACCTCAGTGTACTGAATCTTGACACGACTCTACTTAAGTATTTATGTCTTTCTGGAATGTCACCGATTTCTTCTTCCATTTATTTGCACATTATATATTCTCCTGCCCCTTTTTTCTCCATCATGTTTTAACTGACAAGTGCGCCCTACTGTCGAATTTGGCAGCCATCTCTGGTCCGGAGCCCCTAAATACCTGAAAAAAACCCTTGACTGTGTGCAAAAACGGGCGGTCCGTTTGATAGATTCCCCAATCTTAACAAACGGACTGCAATCTTTAGAGCACAGGCGTCAGGTAGGTATGCTGTCCTTGTTCTATCGGTATTACAATGGAAGATGCTCTGAGGAACTAGCGTCATTGATCCCTTCGGCACCGGTGCGTAGTCGGGATACACGCCAAACGCGCGCCCAACATTTGTACACAGTTGACATTTGTCACATGAGAACGGGTCGCTTCTACGATTCGTTCTTAAGTTCAACAGCTCGGCTGTGGAACGAACTGCCGGCCTCTGTGTTTCCTCCCTCCTACAACATGGGACTCTTCAAGACCCATGTTCACTCCTTCCTCTCCACAAAAAGACCCTCCACACAGCATCCCCAAAGATGACATAGGCCCTGAGGGAAATTATTTTCTTCAGGGCCTCCTGTGTGGAGTTAATATAAAAAAAAAACTCAACTCTTATGCTATCTTTTTCATGCTTTCCTATTCTCACAAATGTATTCATGTTGGCAGACTGCAGATGGATCAGTAGTGGGGGGACATTTTCACCAAAGTTTGTACTTTGCGTTTTTCTTATGTCCCATGATTTTCATAGTACCTAACGTACGATGGAAAGTTATATATTTTTAACATGCAAATTTGTTAATTTACATATTTAGTCAGTCGAACTAGTATAATTAATCAATTACTTAGATTAAAAGATAGCGTGTTTTTACCATGTCCTCATCTCTACATTCAATTAAACGTGGTCTAATGTCTTAATTAATTTTAGACGTGTAAGATTAAATTTGTGGTATCTAAAATACCTTACAAAATATATTTTGGAAAATATTCAATTTTATATAAATTTTGACCAGTCAAAAAATATCACATTTAACATTTCTGATATAAAATCCCTGACTTCCATTTCGTTTTTACATTTGTTTATTAAAGCCCTTTTTAGGGACTTTTACATAGGAAGTTATACACAATTATATTATCTAGTTAAAATATAAATATGTACATAACTGAACTGCCCCAGCAACAATCTTTTATATTTATTAAGTGATAAATTGAAGATGTCCACTGACTCAGCATAATTATTGTCCTCCATTAGTATTCTGGGTAATGAGGAGTACATATATTATTAGCCCCTGAATTTCTGCACTGGAAAAATATCCCGACTTCTAATAATAATAATTGGATAATTTGTATAGCACCATTTTTATGAAAAATCACCTCAAAGGCGCTGAGTAAGTAATCTGGTGTTTGTGTAACTTATAAGTAGAACGGAAATGGAATGCAAAAAAAGATACAAAAAATGTACAAAATTTGCCAAAAATATGTTCTAACCTTTTTCTCTTTCTAACAAAGAATGCATATTTTAGAAAGAAAGGTATAATTGCAATGGCAGTACCATTTAGTCATCACAATAGGTCAACAATACCGTTATTAACTTCATAGTTAATTCATATTTGTTGTGAAAAATATCACATATATATTTTATAATGACTTCTTCCATAATAATAACTTCCAAGTCTTAAAGTGACACCATAATCAATTTGCATTGAATAAAAAATAAATAATGCATAAGCGTGAAAATAAATGTCGCTTATAGAAAAAAAAAGTGTTTTTATCTGTTGTTTATTCACTTGATTACACAAGGTCTTTGTTACGCAGAACACAAAAGTCTTAGTGCGCTTCAAACATTAATAATGTTATTTTCAAAGTTATAATTAAATCATATAAAAAGGGAATCACCAATCTCACCTTAAGATATATGCAATACATATTAAATGGCGTAAAATCTTATACATATCCAATTTTTCTTCACTTAGTACAAAAAATTTGCCTACCCACACTAAACCCGCGTTCTATACTGATAACAACTTGGGAAAATTACTTAAAAATACTAAAGATAAAGATCACAAATTTAGCCACTCAGGCATTTACCAACTATGTTGCAATGATTGTCCATCGTTCTACATAGGTAAGACAACTAGAAATATAAATATTAGAATCACGGAACATTTAAGATGTTTAAATAACAATAATTTTTCGGAGTTTGCCAATCATCTCATTTCCACCGATCATACTTTTAGTAAAGATACAGGGGTTAAAATTCTTCACCGTAGTAATAAAGGCAAAAAATTAGATAATTTAGAAGCACTTGAAATCAGAAAATCCCTCAATAATAACTCCAGTATAATAAATAACCAAATTAATCTGTCTTATAGTCCTATTCTTGACATATTTCCAGTTAACCGCTCTGTTCTTCCTGGAATTCCCGTAATTACCCCTTCCACTTTGTCCACATCTCCCTCAAACACTTAACATTTTTGTATTTATATGTCAATATTTTGTGTAGTAGATCATTTTTAAATATTCTCCTGACGAAGGAAGGGATCTTCCGAAACCGGTAGAGTGAAAATAAAACTATAGTGGTCAAAAACAAATTTATGTGTTTTTATTACATATTATAAACATTTCTGAATAATGTAGAATTCATCTGTATCCTGGGTGACAAAATTCTCTAGTAGCAATGGCTATAATCAATTTATTATGATATTCGAATGACTAGTAATAATAATTCATAATACCCAAAATTCTCTAGTAGCAATGGGTATAATCAATTTATTATGATATTCGAATGACTAGTAATAATAACTAGCAGTTAAAATCCCGCTTCGCCCAGTTTAAGTGATACTAACAACAGTTACATTTAATAGGTAGATATTAGGTCATTCACAGAGAGAGGGTGAGTATATATTGTAAATGGATTATTACAATATAGCGCCCCTGAGGTGATATCTCACAAAAGCGGCGCTATACAAATTTTCCAATAAATAAATAAATATAATGTTTATTGCATACATATGCATTGATATACAACGGAAATAGATAAAACAGTGTAATCTTATTAAACTTTATCATTAAAACACAAATAACTTTGTTTACATCACTTTATTATATACAACCACTGCATGTTTCATGAGCAAAGTTCACCTCATCAGGAGTAAGTATACTCCGAAGTCAAAAATCAAATATAGATTACAATTGGAAAGAATATGTGAAAGGAGGGGGGGGGGGGGGGTTAGAGTGGGCGGGATTTATCAGAATTAGGAATTACAATATCGTTAGACGGGAAAGACCAGTTGAGTGGGAAAATATTTAAAAGAGAGATTATTAAAAAAAAAATCTTCTTAATTATATCTGCTTTTATATTAACATGTTTTCTAATTTCTAAATATAGAAATGATTTATTTGCGATGCTTTATATCCTGTGTGAAGTATTTTAAGACCTGAAAAAAAAATAGCATATAACCATAAAACAAATAGCATTTAATAACGGTTATTCTAATAAATTGATAGTTGAAATACTAAATAAAAAAATTAAGCATAATCTCTTCAAATGGTATATTTACACTATTTCTAAAGATAGAAATAAACAATGGCGTAGAATTCTATTTTGGACACTAATAACAAAATGAAGAAATATATTCTTAATAATAAAGTTAGCGAAAATCAAAAAATCAGGAGTTTATAAACTCATTTGGGATGATTGTAATTTCTTTTACAAAGGTAGAACCAATAGAAACTTTGAAGTCAGAACTAAACAATATCTCAGGGCTCTAAATGGAAATAGTGAATCTGAGTTTGCAAATCATCTTTTGAATAATGATCACACTTTCGATAAAAATTTAGATCTAAGTAATAATAAGTTTTGAAATAAGAAAACATGCCAATATAAAATCAGATATAATTAATGAGCAAAAAAAAATTTAACAAAGTTATTTATGTTTTAATAAAATAAATAATGCCATCACAAAGTGATAAGCTTCCAGAAGAAATCTTTTTATTAAACGTTTGTCAATGGTTAAGTAATTTTTTGTAACTATGTGTATTGTTAGCTGCATATTTAAATATTCACACCAGTCATTTGGTTCGTTCTTGTACCGCCAGAGGGGCAGAGTGGTCGAATTTTGCCTGCAGACCCCCTATTCGGGATTTACCCGAAACATACGATTTGAATTCGACCAATCAGAGGGCCTAGATTGTCCAGACGCTAGCGTAATAATACTATCAGATTCATAATACCCAAAATTCTCTAGTAGCAATGGGTATAATCAATTTATCATGATATTCAAATGACTAGTAATAATAATTCATAATACTCAAACATTTAGATAATTTTAACACTTTTTTTGAGTAAAATCCCCTCAATTCATTTGTATAGTTTTTTTTTATTGGCTTATTAAAAATGTTTTTTTTAAAGAAAGACAAACATTCCCAGATCACTAATACATAATACGTAACTAACTTGTGCTATTATGGAGGACTATAATTTATATAAAGTGATGATGTCTGCTGATTTTCAGTATCATCATCACCAGCACCAGTGTTGCCAACGAGAGACCCTAGCCGAGACAGCAGCTTTTCAGCACCCGAAGTCGGCAGTGTGCCGTCGCAAGATATCAGCTTCAATGTCAGCATGTCTTCTCCAGCTATTGAATTACTGCCACCAGCTACTAATCTCCCCGTATCTACCGCCTTACCTACGGTCTTGAGCGTTCCGCAGAAATCTACAGGTAATTTTATTATAATATTAGCTGACGTGTACCCGACGTTGCTGGGGTTATACTTAAAAGATAGACATATACCATCTCGGACATTTCTGTAGGCCTTTTGAAGATATACAATTCCGTAGTACATTATTTTGATGTATCTCATGAGGTTTAGCCAGCGTTAGCAATGTAAGCGCCTGAAAATATATTTTTACGACTTGATTACAAAACATCGACTTTTCTCTACTATCTATAAATATAATATTCATCTACTATATATATAAACCTTCCGGGAGAAATTCTTTAAATTATAATGAAAACCCTATCAAAATCTGATGCGTAGTTTAGAAAAACACAGATAGATCGACGCGTATATTCGACATTACTTTATTCTATTTAGAGACACACATGATTTCGTGAAGAGTTAGGAATAATTAATTGTAACTAAATAAATGAATGCTTGTTCCAGATCCCGGAACGAAGGCTAAAACCCCCAGCCGCGAGGTGACCAAGATACTCCACCAACAAATAAAGGAACATAAAGCTATGATTGCGGAAAGAGCCAAGAACGAAAAAGAACTTGAAGTAGCTTTGGCCAAAATTCAAAAACAACTCGAAGAAAGTCAAAACCAATCTGCTGAACTATTGCAGGTATATATTTACAACAAGGTTTAATTTTTAAAATAAGATATATCTGCCTTATGTGATATCCTTGAAATTAATGTAAGAGGTCATCCATAGATGGCACTTGTAGTAGTCGATTAGGTTACCCATAGATAGTGTTAGCTGTTGAGTATTGCAGGGTATAATAAATAAGGGGGAACCTCAAGGCCGGGTTCATCTCTATTCTAACCGCCTAATAAGATATCAGAGTCTATTGTAAATCTATCACATTAAAAGTGTAAGTATTTTTTTGAAGCCGAAGTTTTATTAAATCAGAGAGTTCGTGAGAAACCCCGGAGACACGACACTTTATTTTCAATTTGACTTGATTTGTTATTTTCAGCTTGGACAGTCCAAGGCCAAATTATCTCTTCCAACCCTCTCTCATGAAGAAAGTGCAGAATCTAATAGAATTATCAATGAACTTCGAAATAAGATAGCATCACTCGAAGGCAATATCCTAGATCTTGAAGAAACGTGTAAAGAAAAAGATTCTGTTATAGACTCCAAAACTAAGGCAATTACACTTATGTCTGCCGATTTAAGTAAAAAAGGTTTGTAGTATAAACTTAATATTTGTTATTAATTATTAAATATTATTATAAAATATATGTAATACATAATAATGTTTTACATGCATAATCCAGTTAAATGTTTTCAGGCAAAAATACACTTGACTTATTAGATGACACCAAAGAACAGATGCAAAAAATGCAAGAAAATTTTGCCTCAATGGAAAGTAGAATGAATGTTGAAAAACAACAAATATGTGACGAACTGGAAGTGTCCAAAAATAGGATTATTTATTTGGAAGAGGCCAATACTATTCTGGAAAGTGAGAGATTTAACCTCAGCCTTCATAACAATAAATTAGAAGAAGAACTTGCCGCAAAAGAAATTGAAATAAATCGTATTAAGTCTGAACTTGTGGAAAATTTGAAAAATATTGATGAACTCAATTTGAAAGTAGATAAATCCATTGAAACAGATATTGTGTCATATGAGGAGAAGGGAAGCAGTGAGATTTCTCAGATGAATTCCCTCAGTGAAAAAATTGAAATTTTGGAGAAACTCAATTCTGTTCTTAGACAGTCCAACATTGAATTGCAGGAGAAGATAAACTCTTCTGTAATTCCTGAAAAAGAACAGAGTCCATCAAAACAAATTAATGAGGAAACTCCCAAGGCTGTAATCAAAAAGGGAAAAGCCGCACCTAAACCAAAAGGATCCCAGAAATATAAAAATCAACCTATTCCTTCTAAATCTGATGTTACACATAAAGCTGCGGCTCCAGCTAAAATTGAGTCACCTCCTAAACCTGCTGATGAAAAAGATTTACAACAAAGTGTGCAACGCCTCGAAATCATTATTCAATCTCTAAATAATCAGGTGTTGGAAAAAGAAATTCTTTTGACCAAAAAGGAAGCCGAATATATAGAATTGAAAGACTCATTGGCTGATACAAGCACTGATGATATTGTCGACAAGTCTCAGTCAGAAAGCCGAGATAATTCTGAATCCATTGCTAAACCCAGTGACAACTTATCTTCTTCCATAGACCAGGAGCAAGAGATAATAGACTCTGTGCCCACAAGTTTGGAGGTTTCTCTGAGCAGCATTGCTTTACAAGATTTGGAGAAGGCGGAAGGTTCTCTCACAAGCGGGTTGGAGACCACAGAAGGACAGCTGGTTATGGCCAGCAAAGAAATTAGCAAGCTTTCCAAAGAGCTGGCGGAAGCTAATAAGAATATGCTGAAGGTGAAAGTGTCTCACAAAGCCAAGGTGAAGCAGATGCAGAAGAGTATTGATGATTTCAGTAAAGTGTCGGACAGTAACTCTCAGATGGTGCGCCTGCAGGGGGAGGTGGCTATCCTGACCCAGAAGATAGCCGAGTTGGAAGACGAGAAAGGAAATCTCCAACTTCATTTAGTGGACTACGACAGTGGTAGAGGTAATTATTAATTCCCTTTTCCTTACATATTCTGTAAAAAAACACATGTTAACAGAAATGAAAAACAGAGGTACTTTTATATAAACATTGTTTTGTTGTTGAAAATGTCAAGAGACCTAGATATATCATTTAGTAGTACCATAACTCTTGTCACGCTAAGCTGGGCCAGCAAAACTGTTCTGCCATGTGGAATACATAGCAGGTCGTGGTGTCGACCCTGCCGGTAATTGTTCGGTATGAACAATTTATAACATTCCAGGCTCTCTCTTTAATTTTACTGTATTGTATTAAACCAAAATGCTTCTACACCTCTTTAATTATTAGTATTTTCAAAAAAGTTAATTTAAATGTTTATTACAGTTTCTGATTCACAATTGCATGCAAAGCTTTTGGAAATGGAGAATATTGCCGAGGAGAGACTTAAAGCAATTGCAGACTTGGAAACCCAAAAGTTTGATTTAGTTCAAGGTATATGAATCTTTTTGGCTATATTTTCTCCTTATAATTCAATACATTAAATGTATTTGTTTTTAAGAAATCTTTTTTTGTGAATTTTTCAATTTCAATTGTTTAAAAATTTGTTTTTATGTATTTCAGAGCTGCACAGTGTCAAACAGCAAATTACGGCGCTGGAGGATAAAGTATCTGATTTGACATATTTCGAGAATGAACATGTTTCAGCAGAGTTAAAATCTGCACAGCTGGAGGAGCAGCTCGATGTATTGACAGCTAGGAACACCGAGATACTTACGAACATTGAACATTTGAAGGCAGAAAAACTAAAGCTTCTTTCCAGTATGGAAACATTGAATAAGGAAAAAGCGGAACTGTCCAACAAACTGGAATTGTATATCCAAGAGAATATGGATTTGATTGACAGACTAGATAAATTAAGTGCTGAAAAAGTAAGTTCTGCTGAATCTATCGAGATGGTTGAATCGCTCACCACCCAGGAAAAAATGGAAATTGAACAATACGAAAAAAGTTTGGATCCTGCTCACCCTGGAGATGATGATTCTCTTGGTCACTCCAATATCCCCGAGGAGATCATCAGGCGGGACAGCTCCTCCCAATGCGTTGCTGAAAGTTCCGAGCTCCAAGCCAAAATAGACCTATTTACGCAGGAGAGGCACGAAGTAATGGAGAAATTGGATATTTTGAAGAATGAGAATATTGCCTTGTCATCGAGATTAGAAGAACTACTCCGAGAAAAGGACACCCTCGAAGAGAATTATGAAGTCCTAAAAATTAAAACTGGAAACATTTCCGAAGCTTTACGCTCTGAAGAAGATAAGAACCAAATCATTAATGAAAACATTGATTCACTCAAGCAAGAGAATCGTGCACTGTTAGAACAGATCAAAAAATTGTTTGTAGATGAAAATCTGAAAACTGAGGAAGTCGTTTTTGCAGAAACAATCAATCCTTTGGATGCAGTGAAGCAAGAGATTGTAGAGCCGCCATCAAACATTCAAGATTCCACAAATGTGACAGAAACTACAGTTCAAGAATCTAAATCTCAAACTGAATCTCCGGAAAAGGCGACCAAGGCAAGTCCCAAGGACTCAAAGAAACTGACCAAAGAAATCTTGAGGTTAAAAGGCATTATAAAGCATCAAGAGGCTGAAATTCAAAACCTCACAACCCAACTTTCAGAAGTTAAAGATCTTCCTTCCCAAATCGAAATTGCTTTGAAAGATAAAAATACTCTTTACGATGAATTACAAAGTGCAGTGCAAGATAATACATATCTTAACCAACAGCTGGTGGACATGAAAGAAGAAAAAGATGCATTCAACCACCAAGTAGTTGCATTGCAAAAACACCTCCATGATTTAACTGAAGAAAGACAAACACTTATTGCAACTGTTGAATTGAAGGAATCAGCATTCAAAACAGGAGATGAGGAAATGAAAGTGAAAGACAACCAAATAGGACAGTTACAATATTTGAATGTTCAACTAAAAGCAGACATTGATTCATTTAATGATGTCATCAGTCAGAAGGACAAAGAAATAGCTGAATGCAATAATCAAATCGACCAACTTGATTCTGTCAGTAAAAAACTAAAATCAACCATTACCCAATATGAAGAAAATCAGTCAGCCAGTTCGCAGCATGCTAACACTATTAAAAATCTTGAACTAAACATTGTTCAATTACAAAATGCTGCTTTAGAAAATGAAAATAAACTAAAAGATCTGCAATCTGAGTTAGTGCAATCGACAGATTCTGCGGAATTACTAAAACAACAGCTGCTGGAGCATCAATCCAAAATAAATGAACTAAAAACCACTCTCAATGAGAATCAGAAAGAAATGAATACTGTGAATAAAGAGAAAGATGAAAGGAATAATGAAATTTTAAGACTTCAAGGAGAGTGTTCAAGCAAAGACGAAGAGATTCACGAGGTTAAACTACAACTTCGAAAAGAGTCTATAGAATATGATAAATTGAAAAATAATTTAAAGGATATTGAAAATAGTCGAAATGCTTTGCAAACTAAAGTTCTTCAGCTGGAAGAGACTTGCGCTTCTTATCAAACCAAAGATACAAAGCAACAGGAAGAATATTCTCTATTGGATAAAAAATGTAAGGAGCAGTTTGAAAAGTTGAAGAAGTTTGCTGCCAACATTAAAAAGAAAGCCTCCGTGTGTACTGAACTTGAGACTCAGGTTGCTAATTTGAAAACCCAATTGAAAGATCAATTACAAAAAAGTGAAGAGTCTTCTCTTCATAGCAACGCACTTCAACAGGAGTTGCATGTTTTGAATTCACAGTACAATATTGTTCAATCTGAAGTTCAACAAGCCAGCTCTTCTCAGATGAGTTTGAATGCTTTGGAACAACAGATAACTGAATTAAAAAATGAAATCACCGATATTCAGTCACAGTACAGCAGAGCTATAGCACAGATTCACTCCCAAGCTCTCCAAAACCAAGAGTTAGTAAGTTTGAATGAATCCCTAGTGCATCAGCTGTCTGAAAAAGAGTCTACTATAAACCAACTAACCCACGAAAATAACTCTCTAAACAATCAAATGAACAATCTCGTAAAAGAGTTGGAAAATACCAAATTGGCAGTGTTAAAAATAGACGAGCTGGAAAATCATATACACGAGAAACAAAAAGAGGTTACTGATTTGATTGAAAAGCTGGATGAAGTGCAGTCAAATTATGATAATTTTAAGTGTGGTCATGAAGCTAAAATACAAGAAAGAGACTTGTATATTGAAAACCTCCAAGCTGAGATACTGAAACATAAGGATAGAGTGTCCCGACTGGAAGACAGTGTTTCGACAATGGAGGAAAGAAGGTCATCCTTAGAACGCAAGACGGACCGCCTGGTGACTAAACTCCATGAAAAAGATGCCGCCTGCTCAGAATCATCTATACATGAAGATGAGTTAGAGAAGAGACTCTCTGCTTTAATAATGCATGATGAACTCATACAACAACAATTACAAGACACGCAAAATCAGAACCAAGACTATCTCCAACAAGTTAACTCTCTTTCGGAGTCTAATAAAGTTATGAAATCAGAACTAGAAAATGCAAGATCCACTTTCAATCATTTGACTGATGAAGTTTCTAAATTCCAAGTCCTCGATGAAGAAAGAATTCGAGCTTGTGAACGTGTTAATCACTTAGAATCTGAGTTGAAAAGGTTATCCGTTGAATATTCAGATATTTTAAAAAATAAGTCGAAGGAATATGAATACTTGGAATCAGATTTGCATTCCCAAATATCTAATTCTGAAGCTCAAAGAAAAGCGGCGAAGGAACAATATGAGAGGCTTCAAGATGAGATGCAAGTACAAACACAGACCCTAAAAGATTTTCAAACTGAAATAGATTTCCTCAAAACTGAACATGAGAACACTCTACAAAAATTACATTTTGAAACTTCTAAAAAGCAAACTGCCCCGGTTGAAACAGATTTTGAGAAGAAATTTTGTGAAGTTTCACGAATTCTGGAAGAAAAAGTATATGAAATTGAAAAACTCACTTCACAACTACACGAAGAAACGAAAAAAACTATTGTTGTTGCACCCCCGGAAACATTGAAAAATTATTTTGGAGATGATACGAGCGACCAGGAGAAAATTACAAATGAGAAAAACAAAGAGATTGAAAAGCTGAATGAACAGTTTAAATCATGTTTAGCACAGTTATCAGAGGCAGTTGATGCTGAGAAATATCTCAAAGAATCTTGCCTACAATTGACTAATGCAATAAATGAAAAAGATTTGTTTATCAGTAAGTTACAGAGTGATTTAATTCAATGGAATGCATTGTACCAAAACCAGCAGTTGCCAGCACCTTCGAATGTGGTTAAAGAAGCACAGTTTGAATCGAAATGTGTTCAGCAATCTTCTGCTAAAAAATCCCCAAATGCAGATCCACCACCACTAGATGAGGAAGCTCTCAAATTTCTACAAGACCAAATTATTTCTTCTGATATGTTAGGTAACCAAAGTGCTCCTTCTGGTATAGAAAAGCAAATGATCCGTTGCTTTCAGCACGATTCATTGGAGCCAGTTCGAGGAGAAGCTATTATCCCAATAGATAGCACTATTCCAGTTGTTGAAGACATAGTGCAGCCGAAGAAAGTATCTTTGTTATTCACTGATGAGCCTGTTGAACAGACTATGGAAGAAGATGGTTGGGGTTTCAGTGAAGATCCAGTCACTAAAGATCAGCATACAGAATTGTTCACAAGCCAAAGCACGGCTGTTTGGGACCCAAACACAGTCCTAGATTTAGAAGCCCGCGTACAATTTTTGACAGAGGACAAAAATAAAATTAGTACAGAGCTTACACAAAGCCAACAGAAAGTAACGAAGGCTCTAATAAAGCTGAAAGAGTTTAAACACAAAAATGAAATTTTGACCAAGGAATTGAAAACTATGAAGGCAACATCCAATTTTAATATGTTGGATATGACCATCCAAGATGAATTAGCATCTCAAGTCAAGAAACTCGAGGACAAAATTAAGGAAATATTGTCAGACACTAATAAAGAAAAGCTTGAGAAAGAAGGCATGCTCAAGAGGATTGATGTCCTCACAGCAGCCAATGAGCGGTTGATGGAAATGAAGGAGAGGCAAGATGTTGAAATGGATGTTTGGAAATCTAAAAATAAAGGCTTGAGTGAAAGGATTAAGAACCTTGAATGGGACACTAACTTTTCTGATGAAACTGAAGCTGTTGAACTAAAGAGTGATCAATTGTCTAAAGTAGAGAGTGGAGACCTTGTAAAGGATGAAGCAGTGACAAAACAAATCAGTGAACTTAATAAAAAAATAGAAGACCTGGAAGCTGACAATGAAGAACTACAAGCCTTCATCGAGGAACAACAAGCATTGATAAGCAAATCTAAATCTCTTGAATCAGATTTGCAGAGGCTGAAAAACCAAGAGTCATCAGAACTTGAGGAGGTTAGGAAAGAAAACGATAGTTTGAAAGTTAAACTTAATGAAGCTAACAATCATAGTATTGCTACCTCTCTCCAAATTGAAAATGCCAAATCTCAGGAGGTCTTAGAATTATCTGAACTGAGGAATATCAATGCCAACTTGAGTGAACAACTTAAAGAATTTAAGGATCATTATGAAAAAATTAATTCTGAAATTGAGAAATACAAAACTGAGTCTCTGGAACTTGTTGAAAGAAATAAAGAAATTTTATGTTTGAAAGAAAATCTCAATGTGCTCCGTGATACTCACAACTCCGCTTCCACTGAATTGGAAAATACTATGAAAGAAAATGTGGAGCTGAAGAAAGAATTAGAAAATTTTCTGAAATCTAAAAATGAAAATGAGCATTGTCTTGCAGAGAATACAGATTTGAGAGAAAAACTTGAAGCTCTTGTCAAAGAATATTTTGAATTCCAAGAGAAATTCAATGAAGCTGCCACAAACAAAGACAAGATTGAGATGGAGTTATATAGTATTCGCAAGGAAAGAGAGGAATTGGAATTTGCTAATAAAGATATCGCCGCCCAGGAGGCCGCATGCAAAGCTGAATTGATTAAAATTTCCTACGAAAATGAGGAACTAGTTGAAAAGTATGACAACCTATTGAAAAAACTGAATGATAAAAATGTAAGTGATGAAACCAAACAAATCATTAGCTTTACCGATCAGGTTCACAATTTATCTCGTGAATTAGATTCAAAAAGTGAGGAACTGGTTGCGTTGAATCATAAAATGAATATGCATGAAACAGAAAAGCAAACATTGCAAGAGAATATTGAAAAACTTAATAGTGAGAATACTGTTTTACTTTCAAATTTAGCTGAGCTGCGTAATAATGTCACCGATGCCATTGATCAACGAGGTACAGAGGTGGCAGAAATGTGGAAACAGCATTTGGCTATGCGGGAAGTTGAGTTCAGTAACCTAGAGCAAGCACTCATCGAAGCAAAGGAGTCCCTAGATTCCCAACAGCTGCATTTCAATGACCTCTACAGTGAATGCAATAACGCTCTCCAAGATACAAAGAAAGAATTACAAACTGTCACTGATGAAAAAAATAAGTATATAACTTTGTACGAAACTGATTTACCGCTTGAATTACACCAGCATGAAATCCTTGTGCAAGACAAAGAAATTCAAGAACGCTTTATGGTTGAAAAAGAAAACGAAATATCTTTGTTGAAACAGGAATTACTCCAACTCAAACCTCTTATTGAAAGGAACCTGGAATATGAGCAAATCATTGCTATAAAAGATAAGAAACTAGAAGAGAGTTTCATTAGAATTAAGCAATTAGAAGAAAATTACAACAGGAAAGTACACGAAGATAATATTATTTTCAATACTAAAGATACTGACTTTGATCATATTCGACAGCAACTATATCAAGCGGAAACCAAGCTCTCTGATGTGTCACATGAATGTGAAGCCGAGCTTGCAACCATGAGATTACAAATACACGAGGAACGGACAGCGTTTGAAAAGAGTATGGTTGACCTCAGAAAAAAGGCAGAAAACTTGGAAATGCAACTTGATACCAAAATAAATGAATGTAGGGTGTTGAATATGAAAATTCTAGAATTGCAAACACTAGTCGATGAAGAGAATGCCCAGCTCATTGATCTGAGAAAGGCATTGGAAGCTCAAGAAATCGAAATAGTCACCTTAAAAGAAAACTTAGGCCAGCAAGCGGATGCTTATGAACAGATGGCTATTTCGCACCTTCAAGAAAATTACAAGAATAAATCTGACCGGCATGTCACATTCTCGGAAGATACCAAACCAGGTGCGGAAATCAACGAAATGCAACTGGTGCCCCCTGCTGATACTTATGAGAAAACTCCCCGAGCTGATTTAGATTTAGCCCTTTACATGCTGCATCAGAGAGATGTGCGCTGCGAAGAGTTGACAGTTGAGCTGATGCAGCTACTGGAGGAAAGGGACACCTTGCAGTTGAAATTATCTAACGCCATCAGAGCTAATGAGGAAATGCGCTCTAAGAGGAGTCCAAGTCTAAGAAAGTCTTCAGACAGCACTGCTGCCTCAGGTGATAACTCGGCCCAGCAGTCAGAAGAAAACAGATTAGCATCTCCGAGTGGTTCCAGGGAGCCGCTGTCAGCTGGTGAAGGTCATTCAGAAGCAGACAGTAGAACTGACGAAATTCCAACTGATGATAAATCGCTTGCAACTAAGTAAGTTCACAATAAATTTTTTGCGCTGAAATTTTCCAAAAAGCATATCCAAACAATTAATTTGATTATCATTATGTAGGGTTGCTTTAGTTGGATAAAAGAGCTCACGTGTTGTTGTTTCCAGGTTATCTCAGCTGCACAAGGTGGGACATACGAGAGATATCAGACTGCGGGACGAGAGTGAGATCAGGAATCGGCAAATGGAACTCCTGCAGAGGGACGTTCAGAACCTACCACCAGAAGCAGCCGCCAGATTGAGAGAAACACACTTCACACTAAGTGAGTTTTCTCCATGCCATGTTTTTTTTAATTCAACGATTTTTTCACACTGGTCACTTGTAACATTAATTAACTGACTATTTAATTAACATAACACTATTTTGGCAGTCCCAATGAACAATATTGGATGTGAAAATGGGTCACTCTTCATTAGTAGTTTTTAAAGTTGCCATAATATATTTTTTTCCCATGAAAAAAACAGAATTTTATGCAAAATATCTAAACAATGCTCTCAAAAACAATACGAATGTGGACCCAAAGCTCAACATTTAGATATGTATGTATAGAGACACCCATTTAAAGCTTTAATTTTTAAGAAATGTAGCATTTATTGAAAATAGAGCTTTAATTTTGCATTTTCATAGCGTTTATAGCTAAATAGGATAACTTCGAGGAATGGGAGTCGGCAAGAGGGGAAAAACAATTAAATTAGCAAAATCATTGAAACATGTTTATTGTATTATTGATTGAAACTCAACACGGCACATGTTTCTACATTAGAGTGTGTCATGTTCATTCTACGATCTGTCAATACAAGATCATAGTGACTAAAAAATCTTTTTATTTATCGCTTTAATTCGCGAAAATATCGTTAATGCTATGAATGGGTGTCTCTACGTATGCATTATGATACTTTAAACAGCTCTAATGCAAAATCAATTTGCAAATTTGACATGGTCCATTGGAACAGTCGATTTCTACGTATGGGTATGCCGAGAGATGGACCGTCGCATAACCTGTCTTAGAAAATTCACCACTTCCTTCATTTCAATTTGTGTATTGTCTCAAATATACACATCTGTTACACGGACTCTCGACATGATTTGACTTGAGTTTTTTAATCACTTGATTGTGGCATATCTTCCTGGGTACATCTTTAAAACGTGCTGTGATAAAGTCATGGAACAAAAACTAGGTTATTTAGGTTAGGTTTATATGTTTTTATCTCTTTTAATGAGTTTATTTCACTTTTTAGAGGTGTGTTGAATCGTTATTATGTTGAGTTATCATGGAACCGTCTTCCTGCAGAGGTCCCCGTCTTCTTCGATCAATCCATGTGTCCAATCTATCTAAATCAAAGTGCAATCATATGAGCTCAATCTGTTTTTTTGTTTTTTATTTTTTAAATAAAATAAAATAATAATTATTACATATTGTTAATTGTGTTTTTCCAGCCCGAGACACTCAGAGTGCCTCCACTGTCCTGCTCAATTGGCTCTGGGGAAAAACAACTCCGAAAGTTGTTCATATGTAAAGTGGCCTTATTCCATTACTTGAAGATAACGCATTCCCAGTGACAGTGACTAATTCTCTATACCTCATGTTTGGATATTACATATATGAAGTCTGCTACAATTTGAGGGAAACGTATAAGTACCATTGTCTAATATATCTGTTGATAAGGCTGGGCCTGTATTCCTTCCAATTTTTCTTTCTTATTGTTCCCTGGCATTATCTTGATATGCCTAATGCTTTACTTGAAACTTAAAGTATTGCAATAGTCAAATGAGTGCCCTTATTATGTAAAAAAGGAATGTTGTATTTCCAATGCCATATAAGAAAATCCTATATTATTTTAAAAACATAATGTAATATGTGGTACTTCTAGTTAGAACTATGGAAAGAAACAGTGCTCATTCCAAAGGGTACATTTTTTGTATTAAAAGATGCAATAATTTATTTTTTTTTCCTTTTCTTCAATGTTGTTTTTTATTAGTCTTTTGTGATCTTAATTATAAAACTGATATATGCATGAAACAAAAGAAAAAAAGCTGTTGAACGGTGAGCTCTGGCATCATGAAATTTGATCAGCTAACAACATAATGCCCATCACGATTAGAAATTTTCAAATAGCTATCGAAGTAAAATGAGACGGAAGAGTTTAAATCTTTGGCTAATGCTAAAAAACTAGAAGTCTTATAAATTGCTTTTAAATATCTTTTTAGTATGAACCTTATTAAGTAGGCAATCAATATTCATAAATTGCGCATAATTAATATTCTGTGCAACTTTCAATGTAAAACAATCTGAAAACTGGGACAGTACCGGAAGCATGGTATTCAGGATTTTGGCGCCAGCATTAAAACAATATGTAGGTACGTAATATTATACTTGATGAACTGCAGAGTGCCTGAATTACTCCAATAAATTAATGGATTCAAGATTTGGTTCAACCCATTTTAAAAAATTGAACATTAAACTGTTTTTTCTGACTATATATATTTTTTTTTAAAATCAATATTGGTGCTTGTACCACAGGAAATTCATTTTGAAAAAACTAATTGATTCTCTGAGGTGTGTATTTAATTGTAAAATTTATAATGTTTGTTTTAATTTTATTTTTACACTTAAATGTACATATTTTTGTTAATGACATAAGAAATGGTTCTTAACCTTTTCACCGCATTCCCAATCTTATTTTCAAGTTATTATTTTTCTTTTAAAACTATGTATTAAATAAATGTATGTTGCGTGCATTGCACCAGGGCTTGGATTATTAGCACATTATATAATGCAGTTGGCGAGGGATTGTTTAAAATGGCCTTTGTATTCGCCGAGTCCTTTCTTTTTGTATACTTTATTTTCTGTTTAATTTTATTATGTAAATTATTTGATAAATTAAAAGTTCTAGTTACCATTGAATTTATAATTTCGTTAATTAGTGTCCATTTATGATAACATTAATTTAATTTGAAGTGAATGTGTTTTGTGATTATATCTCGACCTGGTTTTATTCCATTCCTAGATAAATTCATTGACATCGAAATAATCCATAAAATTTTTTTGACCATTTTGTATACAACCCAATACATTTTTTATTTAAATTATGTGGGATATTGATCCGACTCTTTTTTAAACTTTATCAGTGTATTTTTTGTGCCACTAAACTCACAGGTTAATTTTTGCAAACAAACGGCTATTTTCTCGTAGAGTATATTTTACATTTTTTTTTATTTTAAAATTAAAATTTTTTAAATTTCTAAAATTATATAATTTCTGACAATAATATTTGAAAGTTTATTTCATCACCTTTTAATACCAGTTTTTAGAATTCATTTAAGTTAAGAAATATTACATTTATTTGGATTTTATTGCAAAGCGGAAATATGTACACTTAAATTCTCCGACCTTCTGACAGCGACTTCAAGAAATATTATGGTTAATGCGCCAGAGGCCTGAGTGGTGTTAAGAGAATATTATTTTAGAATGGATTAATACTTTTATTTGGGGTTTACGTAAAAACACATTTATATTCTTAGATTAATTTAACAATCTTAATTGATTGAATTTCTAAATTTGTTTTCTGAAAATACACACATATATATTTATATGTTTGGAGAAGAAAATGGTTCATATATATTTTAAAATGCAACCTGTTTCATTTATCATTCTGTTCTTGTTTTATATATTATAATACCTGTGTTTTACTTTGAGGTTAAATAAAATATGTAGGTATCTATCAATTTATTATCCTAATTTCTAGACCTGTATTATGTTATCAGACCATTTGTAATAATAATAATTTTGTCAAGCAAGTTGATCTCTTCAATATCTGATCTGAAACACACAACTTGCCGTTGTAGATTCAATATTTTTTTGGTTAAATCTTTATTTTACAATTTAGGATTATCTTCAAAATTAATTTATGTCTGAGATTAGTAATTTGTCAAGTGCAAGAACTCCCAGATGAATTAATATTGTGTAATATTTTGTATATGAACAACGATAATGTCATTTTTTGCTGTTCTATTTTGTAAAACAAATGTAATGTGGCAATTCTTCAAACAATAAATAATTTTACGAATAGTTTTATTGTGTTTAATTTTATTTATATAACCTCAAACAGGTTTCCCGCGTGGCTTATGTCTATTTTGGGGATGCTGAGTGGGGGTTTTTCAAGAAGTGTACATGATTCTTATTTTACAAGCAATAATTATTCGCCTGAAACACTCATCCACATTGAAAAATCTCCTGATAAAAGATACATGACGCCAACGGGACTCGAACCCGTGTCCCTTCGATTTCCGATCGACAGCTCTGACCACTGAGCTATGGCGGCTTATCTCTTATCCGCGAAATAATTCAATATATACTAGTGTTTCATTCAACAATTACTGCTTCTTACATTTTTTCACCTGAAAACAACCAACTTTATTTTATATGAGAAAGGCATTGTAAGTGCTAACTCTCTCACTAGATGGCGTCGAGACAAATTGTCTACATTTTTGGTGAAATACTCGAACTTGTCAAATATTAATTATAAAATATTATTACAAAAACATACTTATTTCCTGTTAGAGGTGGGTCCTGTGAATACTTTTCGTTACTGGGTACAAAATACTCAATAGTATTTTATACTGATCTGAGGATTATAGTATCTGTGGAAAGAAAGTAATAAATACTCAGTCCCAGTATACAGACCACAACGATTCCCCACAAATTTTCTAAGTAAAATTGATTCTCCCTGATAATTGTTTGAATCCATGAGGGGGGGGGGTTGTTATAGAAATTCGGAGACAAGTAATTCCCCACATTTTTTTTTGTGTCCTCTGGTGCTTTTGCCGTAACTTTTTTTCGTTAATAGATACAGTGAGTACAGGTACAATAAATACCTGTTAAAAATACCGCTTACAAAATACTTACAAGTATTTTATACCTATCTAGGGACGGAAAGTAACTAATACTCAGTCCCAATATAAAATACTTGAGATTTGTCACAAGTACAAAGTACCGCATGAAAATACCCGGTACTTTTACTGGGTACAATAAATACGCCTCTCCTCTATTTCCTATCAGAGCTGTGGGCGAGTGAGGAGTTAATGTTAAAAAATAAAATAAAGGGCCTCCACCCCAATGCTAGAACCCAGGTCCAGGTCGCAAGGGCCTCGTGTCTAGTCAGAAGTCCGGCCATGACCGAGAAGACACTGAGTTGCAACACTGGAGTGATGATGAAGTATAAGGAATGGATGGGGTAATTCTAGTTTCAATGAAAACAGAGATTTATTACATGTATTTTTATTCACAGAAATAAATAAGTAGCATCAACTACTTTTCCCATTTGATTGTACATGCGGTCATTGTTTGTAAGTGATATGTAGAGTTAAATATAATTACATATTTGTTTAAATATAAAAGTCACAGATTAAACCACCTTATACAGGAGTTACTTAACTTACACTAAACTTAACACTAGCTAACTATCAGTAATCTATGTAGTAATAAAGAATGACTCAAATATTTCAATAAAAATATTATATTCTTAATGTTGATATTTATATTGGAAGACTGTAAAAACATAAATTATAGAAATAATAATTACACATTGGATTAAAATTAGACTGTCAGATACTTTCTCATGTTGAAAGATTACAATCCTATGGCAGTCTTATGTTGGAAACACTAAGAATTAATGCACAACTACACATTGTAGTAAGTGCCGCGCAGCTTACACCCTAAGTTACTCATAGGCTAGGACCACACCTACTTACAATACCCCACTTGTCGGCGTATATTGGTTGAGGCACATCTTTTTATATAAAATGCTATGCAGTGAGCTTATGGGCTTAGTACGCCGCCGACAAGAAGTGGCGCCACCGCTATATTCCTACCAGTTGTTAAAATTATTATTTGTTGAACATTATTGATGCGCATTATTTTCAGGTCTATTTCGTTATGCCTAAATAATATAGGAACCCGGAAGTAGGTCATTTCTTATTGTATAACGCCTGACTACGACTACATAGCTTTAGTTTCCATAATATTTACAACTCCAAAGCTGATTTTTTAAGACCTATTATGACTCGACATGACTACAGACATTGGAAGTTATGACCTTAATAGGATGAAACAATCTTACAACAAGTAATGCCAACATATTGTCACTAAATATAATATTACATAACTACACTCAATGCCGCTAACAGTAAGGAACACGTTGTGCTTTTCATAGCATTTTCTTTCTATCTTTAAAGACCAGAAACCGACTTGATACAAAATCAAACCTGACAAATAATATTATATACGAGATAATGTTAAATACAAACTAAATACTATTCACATTTTTATACACAATGTATTGAAATTCTTTTGGTAAAGTACCTATAGGAGTAATCTGTGTTACAACATTTTGTAATACTAAGGATTAATATTTAATGTTGGTGTTTTATAACATCAGATCTTTAATTAAAGTGCGTCACGCATAATATTACTGTCTTATAAATGTGGTTGAATAGAATAATATTGGCGAGCCAACAAACAATTATTGCAGAGGAAAAATCTCCAGCAATTTTTATGAGTAGCAGGATTTTAACTATATTTGGTTACGGATATTGTTGGTATATATAATATTGTATTAATTCTTATAAAATATGTAAACAAGGCCAAAAACATACTAGTGAAACTGACAAGCGGTATTAGTTCAAGAATATGTACAAATTATTCAACTACATAATATTATAACAATTGGTAAAAAAATACAAATTAACATTGGAATTATTCTCAAAACACTCTTCTTCCTTAAAGATAGATACATAAAAACATCAACTTCTTATATAAAGCGTACTGTATTGCCTTCCCCGTATTTGTTTTAGTTCACATCATGTACGGAACCGAAAATGCTATTTGTTGTGTATTTGTCTGAATAAATAATTCACACTCAACTGGGAGAACATTCTCGGACCGACATCCATGTAACTTTCTAACAAATCTTTATAATTTGAGTGAATGAGGCATTATGGATTATGTACGAACCTACCCGGTCCTTTAAAATCTGTCACAATGTCTCACTCACTCAATTGCTTAGTAATTAAATATACACATACTCCCAGTAACACGGAGAATTCAATTAAACCAGTGGTTCTAAAACATTACTTCCCAAATTACTCACTTAAAATATATTTATCACTATCGGTTTTTTAACACTTCCATAGGAAATATGTAAATATATAACTCATGTATATGATTTATGCTCACAGGCGGCATAATAATATTATTTGTGTAAACTTAAAACTTAATCATATTATAAAAACTATATAATAGTTAAAACAATTGATTTAAACATTTAGAAATAGGTATAAATATTAGTGATCCATAAACTCGCATGAGCTCGTGTTTCCATCACATTATAATATATATGTATGTTTTAGGTACGAGTTTCAAAGTTATCTTTTGGAACTCGCATGGGCTTGTGTTTCCATCACATTATAATATATATGTATGTTTTAGGTACGAGTTTCAAAGTTATCTTTTGGAACTCGCATGGGCTCGTGTTTCCATCACATTATAATATATATGTATGTTCTAGGTACGAGTTAGAAAGTTATCTTTTGGAACTAAGGCACTAAAAGGGCATTCTTGTATTAAAATCTTAATAAAATTTCTGTTCACTTTGACTCACATTTCGGATTGTATCGAGGCGATAGCCTATTTTTCTTAATACTGTACATTTTTATTCCTTGGGTCACAGTGAACACGGTTCACAGTTCTCGAACTTTAGAATATTGCTGACAGCTGTCACCTGTCATTAACGGGTGGTGTTGCAAGTTGCAAGTTGCTAGTTGCTAGCGTTGGCGCAGGAAGAGAGAAAGAGACCGGGGCTAGAAGTGCACGTCTCTGACATCAGTCGGTGTGCCCGCTTTTCCCACCATCTTCTCGGGGGTGTTGTGAGGGTGCGTCCACGACATCCCCGTGTCGGTCCCCACTGCCGCCCTCCCGTTTGGGCCACCTTCGTCTCTTTCTTCGATCGTTTTCTGGACCATTTGCTCAATTTGCTCCAAGCATGCCTGCAGGTAGTCCTGAAACAATAATAAATAAAAAAATATTAGAAAACGTTGTGTAAGACAATATTATAAAATATGAAAATAACCAATAATATAAAATTATGTAGTCATGAGATGCCTTTATTACAATATGATCTGTCAATGTATTGCAGCAGGAAAACATATTAAACTCTCCCCTGAAACGTCGTAAAATATTCAAGTGTCCGGAATTCGGTGTTTCATTAACCAGTGTACACTAGAGACCATTGCTAAACTGAAGACGCGCGACGGTGTTTGGTAAAAAATGGCGACAATTTCGAGCATGAATAATGGAGAACATAAGAGGCAAGTGGTAAACACATGTATCGTTGTTTTTTTTTTAACATTTTTGAATTAAGATGACATCAGCAGTGTCCGTTCTTCTTTTATAAAACGAAATATGAATCAATGAAGATCACGCTTTTTATTTCGTAATTACACAAGTATTGAATATAAGAATTACATATGAATTGGTAGTTAAGTTTACCTGTTCGACTCCTGTGAGGCAGTGAAGTCTCGCCAGAAGGTCTGACAAAGGGACGTTGGCTCTAGTGCCCCACTCCAGACCTTGGAGGGCTGCGGCAATGCTGGCCGCAGCGAGGGTGCTGGCTGTGTACATGGTGAACTGGTAATCTGGAGACAAAAGATAGATAATCTTAGTAAAAACATTCACAAGTTTTTAAAGCACATTATTTTGAAAGTTATAAGAATATCCTACAAACGAAAAGGCTTTCGAAATGTAATAAATTACCATAATTATTTATTATGGAGATGGCAGGGAGGTGGGTACCAAGAATTCACTTTTGCTTTGCAAAACTGTCAAAATATTATCGTTAAGTACTTATTTACTTACAAAATGCATAATATATTTTATGTTTTTATCAAGCTGTTATCACGATATTTATCAATCTTAGTTTACACTATGGCGTGAAAGGTATGTTTTTTTATTGTCTAGACGAGGCTTGGAATTAAAAGTTCCACAAAAATAATTAATGTGAAAGTATTTAATCATTTATGCGAGTATAGATCATTTTTATTACAATTGAATAGGTACCTATTAAAACAATTCATTAAAATGTGGATTACTCGTACACAGGTTGGTTATGCATTATTGCACAGAGCAAGTAATGTTTTATTAATTTTTTTATGTATCCCTCTAAAGGAATGAGATTATTTTCAAGTTTTTATTGACCTCCACTTCATCTCATGTCACAGAATAAAGAAAGGATTTACTAGAATTAAAGCAATCTGCTGACAAATAATCGCTACATTGCGTTTGGTAGCGTGCCTAGAAGTTATAATAGGGCATAAAAACTGATTCGCCCTAATAGGGGCGATGAATGATTTGAAAATAGAACAACAGAGGTTATTAGTATGTGCTGCAGCGGCAAAGGGCATACCACTATCCCTAATACGGCGTGGTTTGCTAAAGACTACCAAAGAATTCCAACAATCACTTTTTTTTTAAGTACTTCAATTTGTACCAAGCAAATCGGGACGTATTTGCAAAAACTTAACAGTCATTAATTAGGTTTCGCGTTTGCTTCTTGACCGGCCGTTGCAATTTTCCAGAAGAAAATTGCTTTTCGCACATCGAAATGGTCGAGGGGTATTTTTTTAACTTGAAAGTCCGTAGGTACTACTGTGGGTTTCAAAGTGTAGCAATGCACAATTTTTCGTTTAGTTTTGACTGGTTTCGCCTACGCAGAGGACAAACGATGTGTGAAGAGAGATAACCTTGTTTGAAAGGGACACGTTTCGTCGATGTAAAAGTTTTCTCAATGAATGTTTGATAGTGGTTTCCTCAGATACGTTATCACCCGCGCGCCCTTGGAAGTCCTCCACACTATCTAATATCTAACCAACCTCCTTCCTCTCGGTCAGACAACTGGCGGCCCATATTTTTATTATCCGCTTCGGCCTAGATACTGGCAACACTGGGACAACCACTGACGCCAAAAGGATAAATGTAGATTGTTCATGGATTGGATGGATTGTGAGTGGTTTATTTATGGATGGATTGTTTCATTCATATTTAGTGAGTGGTACATCTAATAATCCAATATTTGTGCATAGATCGGGTGGGTGTCCGCAACCTCTCAACTATCAAGTTCTCCGCGTTTTTTGTAAGAATTTTTACTCTGTTCACTCGTTCACTCTGTTGTGACAACCACAAGGAGTGCTGAGATAAAAGATTTATATTATGTTATAATGGAGAACGAAACTATTGGAAATACAGTAGTAATGTGGTCGTAGGTGTGGTAAGTCCGTGTACCTAGTTAGTTAGTACATGTCCTCGTAAACTACTTGCATCTAAAGGGCTGTTTTTTCACACCTTATTGCTGCTCCGTTACTTTGATGGTTTGCGATTTTAAGCAATTTTCGGGACTTAAAGATAAACACATTTTAAACGCCCGAAAAACGTTTACGTCCTAGTTGGCCACTTTCTGCAAGCACGCGAACTCCGAGGTTTTCCGTGCACCGCTCACGTGAAATCTATACCTCCATTAACTTGCCATTATAAATTGCGAATGTATTATAACACTGCATTTGACTAACAGAAATGTTAAATAATCTATTCGCTGAAATAAATACGGGCGGGTATATACTTGAAACATGTATGCAGATTGTTGACGAATATACCGGCAAATCGTGATTAGACCGATGGCGCCTTGTCTGTCAATCATAAATAAAAAAATATTTTTAATTTGACGACGTAATAACATGAACGTGCTGTTAATTTAGATAAAACTTGATGTAATAATTCTCGAGTGAGCTCAATTTGATAATCTTCAAGTTAGTATTTATCATTGGGTTAGTAAATATGATTAAGATAGTTGCATTGGAAATCAAATATTATTATCTGAGTGACATCCATCAACGTTTTCGTGGTTTTCCGCTGGTTAGCCCATGTGGAAATTTGTTTTAGGAGATCAAATTAATGATTGTGCGTTGAATGGAATATGGTTTTAAAATTAAGCGTAGGCGTGATGTTGATGCCGAGATATAAACCCACGGGTTCCGGACCACAGTTAACACTTATCACCGTTGCGTCACCGTGATCCTTGCATCCATCGCAGTGCATTAACGCCAAACATTATGCATTGTACAGCTTGCAGCTGTATGTTTCGTTTTTTTGGAACTAGGCAGTGGGACTGTGACATCCCCAATCTTGGGTATGTGGTAAAGTCGAAGGAAGAAGGAAGGGAAATGGCATAGGAAATAGAAAGGTGTTGTAACTTGCCATTTCAAGGAACGTTTCGAAATAATAATAACTCGGATTTGCTTTGAATTTAAGAATCATTTTCAAAATTGGAACTGATTGTGTTAAAAATTCAGACAAGTCATAAAGTAGGTACCTACCTAAAATAATATTGTAACAGTAAATTATTTTTATTGTCTTTATGAAAATTGGAATATCTCGTGATATTTCGCTAGTTGTACATATTTCGGCCATGGAGGTTGTTCGCAATCTCTTATCTTTTAGAAACGCAATTTATTTTATGCGCCACGGTAATGGTGTCTTAAAATGATGGTGCGCGATGTTATGATTGCGCGCGCACCTTTGCGGAGATGATTTAAAAACCTGCCGGTGGAGAGGATGATCGCCGTCGGGCCCTTTGCTGAATAATTCGCAATGTTTGGGAGCGGGCGCCATTGTCTCGCCCTCCTTTCCCTCCCCTTCTCCGCACGAGCCCCTCCGCAGCCTCCCTCGCTCCTTGCTCTCTACGGCCACGAGAATATTTCTCACGGGCCGAGTAAGGACAGACTACACGGCACTCTGGAACTATAATATGTATTGTGTAGGTATTTGTGTACCATGTGCAGGTATGTGTTACCCGCATACTTACACTACTACACTGCCATACTATTGTGTATTGAGAATGCGACTAACTAGACTATGGTAAATAAAGATTCGGTTATCCCCAACTGTTTGTTTTAGTGTCGGATCCGTGCCACAAAGTCAACAGCCATTTCTAAAACCCTCCCTTGTCTAGTGTCTACTGCATACAGAAAAGTTGTCCTATCTACACACAATGCAAAAGCCTAATAGATATTATAACATGTGTGTGGAGCATTCTAAGAGGACGTCGAAAATTCATTTGATTTTAATTTGGCTGCGAAGGTGGACAAATTTTCTACCTAGGTAGTAGGTAACTAAATGGTTTGACAAAGTACGAATAACTCTTGTATTGATCATCCATTGTCAGTTAAATTATGTAAGTATTCGGCGTCAGTTCTTTTCGCCTTTATGTCAATTTGTTCGAGTCGGCTCTCGGACATGACCGGTGCCAATACTTTTCTCACATTTGCTGCGCCAAAGATTATTTGACCGATCTTTTTATGGCGAACTGGCCCCAGGAATGTAACGCTCAATTATGTTTATTGGCGCTGCATCGTTCTGGACCGTTCCAAGCTGCGAGATGCGAAATGGCTGTGAAGCACAAAACACCACTTTGCGAGATAAAGGAATACCGCTGATAGCCCCGTTGCAGCATCCCAATCTTTTCCATAAGCGATGCTTGTAGCAGAATGAGAGGTTACTTAAGAAGCTCCGAGTGGTAGGACTAGAGCTAAAATTAGTCGTTAAACCACCGTGAAAATCGCAGCAACATGTATAGAGGATTCCATGACATGATAATGTTATTATGAGCGCTTAATAATAATATTTGGATCATGTTTACAGCGCCATTTTGTGAAAAATTACTAGATTTACCATGCGAATAATGAAATATATAGACTTCAGTTACCTGTGTAAATCTAACAATAATATAGTATTTAGTCGTGTAACATTTGGACTAACCTTTTTTTCCTTTTGCAAAAACAAAACGGCAGAAGTCGGCGGAGGCCGCGGGTGTTTTGTTGTGATACACCAAAAGCCACTAAATCATCGCGTAAAATGCCTTTAAAAGCATCTCATCATGTGGCACCTTCGCCCGTTTGAAAATCCCGAGAATTTGCATAATTCGGTGCTCATTGAATGAAGGTTTGCCGTTATTATGTTGTTATCTTAATAGGTAGGCATCGCCCATCAATCCCATAATCAAAGACATAGATTAGAAAAAAATCATTTACTGGAAAAGTTAACTAGACATGTCTGCTTGCTGATAGAAAATAGAAAACTTTCGCAAAATAATATATTCTAAATAAAGACCGAGTTTTGCATAATAAAACAAAGCTTCAAAATATTTAAACTGCAAATGGGTACAGTCATTTATCAGGTTACTTTCTATTGGACGATGTATGGAAATTCAGTCCGAATTGACTTTTTACGGCGTAGTACTTTTTGATTTCCATAATTTACAGTAAGCGGTTTCTTTCTCAAAAAGAGCAGACACTTTAATTTATAAAGAATTTATTACTTATAGAATACAAAAGATATATTTAAATTTTCCTGTTTCTGTCGGAGAAGTCCTTAAACCAGGCAATACTGTTTTTAATGTTTCATTCATCAGTCTTTCAGCTGTGCCTGGCATGATCGGGGTGACGGACACATGTTGTTAGAAAACCACATGCCGTGTTCTGTAACCTTCAAATTTTAAACAATCGCGTAATATCTTGCACGTTGTCATCTTCTCGGCGTAAAGCTCTCGTTAGAACTTGCGAAATCTGCCCGACGACCAACATGACAAGTCAAATACATCTTGCTTCAAGATTCTCCTTGAAGAGTTTTAACAACCAACCACAACTTAACCTACACATACTTATTCAATGAATACTACTAAAGTACTGCTGAAATTAGGCGAATTTACTAATATATTTTCAGTTTTTGTTTAAATTATCTTATATATCTTATGAAGCATAAAATATAAGAGCTAGAAAATCTGTTTATACTAAGACATGCCTACTCGTAGGTACTTGGTGATAATTTGTCGACCGCCTCCTGAAAGATTTCGACAAGTTTAGTAGTGGCGTGTTTGAGGACAGTTCATTGAACTATTGGTAGCCCCACCAACTGACAGATTCATAATTCATTCGCCATTTAGCCGATGCCAAGAGAAACAACACGTGGACAAATATTTGAAACAACGTCGTGATAATATGTTTACGTTTACCAAAAGATGCCGTCATAGGCTAATTGTTATAGTCTTCCTCGGCAACTCTAGATTTAAAACAAGTCAATTCTAAACATGGAACACGTTCTTTATCATTTTAAAAATACTTTAAAACATCAAGTAATGAACTCAGCAAAATATTAAGGTGCAGACTTAGGCAAAATCTGGACAAGTAAAACCAGACTTCCCAAGTAGAGGAACAGAAACGTACCTACATAGCAGATGTTAAATGGGTCGATAAAAATTGGGTAGACCCGTCTTGGTTTGAGAAAGTGTCAGAAAAATATACTAAGAAAAAACATGGTAATTTTTTAATGTTCCAAAGCCGAGTGTGATTTTTTGTTACCGTCGTGTTTTACCCCATACGACGATTAAAAAGTGCTGACTGAAAATATGTTAACAGTGTGATTGTACAAAATGAATTTGTGATAAAGAGTATATTTTTTAGAAATTTAGTTTTGTATTGCCATGTGACGGCGGAAAATGAGTTTCGGATACAATAATTAGACACCCCCACGTCGACTGATTTATGTCCAGTAAATTACTATTAACATATTTCGTAAAGAATCTCCGATAAAATGCATGATTAAGTTTGAAATTACATAAAACTCAACCTTTTTATTAAATATTCGCAATAAATTCACAAATATCATTATTGATGGCCAATACTTTTGTACCATCTCCTCACTTCAATAACGGGATTTAATGTTTTTACATTCGCAATATATCCGTTGTTTCAAATACTTAACAAACAGTTATGCATTCGTACATTTATAATTATTATTTTTTGTTCGTACTCGTATTTCGTGGAAGGATTCACGATGGTGGACCCTCTACCAGGCCTTGCGGCACGCCAAAGCGATGCAATTTATTGCGTTCCCTCTACAGTCGTAAATAAAGGCGCATTTTTATTAAATTTAATAATTGCACGTAATTAACAACTCACGCGTAGCAATACCAATAATCTGACCTCCCAACACTTCGAGGATAATCTTGAAAATGAAACGTCACAATCAGTCTATATTATTTACTGTATCGTTCAATCACCTCCGAGTGTCAGTTCTTTGTAACGCCGGGGATACGAATTTATGTCGGTCTATGTCCTGATGCGGTATGATTGTTCGGTACAGGAAACGGCGTATGATACAATTGAAGGTACGTACTGCGTGAAGGAAATGCATCCACGGCATGACTTTCGCTATCTTGTCTCATCTGTTATACATTTTTGCATCTGTAGACTGAAGCGGCAGACAGATAACAGGCCGCGCCGGATGTGAGGCGGCCTGAGACGGTTCACGATTAACCCTATACTCCCTACATTTAACCAGATTCAGAATGAAAAGGACCGCAAGCCTGTATTTAGTGTTTTATCAAACCAAAGCTTCCTAAAAACCGACAAAAGAGTATGAGAAAGGCATCGTAAACTTCAATAGGCCCGAAAGACGACCACGAAGAAAGAAAGTCAGAAGACAGGACACCGAACATTATGACCAAGTGAGTGATCAAGTAAAACGACGTAGAGGAAGAGGATTGGATCAGGATGGTAAGGTCTGAAGACTTGAGGCGAATAATTAGGGACTGAAGAAAGTAGACGTTTTTTAGTGCAGGGCAAATCCCAAAGAAAAATGTAGAATAATTAAGTATCGTTTTCTTAATCTTCTAGAAACCTCTGGGTAGCAAAAATGTTGGCAATGCACTCGAGGGTTAAAGGCTACACATGCAAAATAGGTCAGATTTAATCAATAACTTTTATTATTATAATTCAGGGTGATAGAAGTCAACATGCAATTTTTAATTAGATCAATAAAATATGATTTATAGTTTGTTGTCCAAATTATTTCGGCGGTTGGTAAATTATGTTGAACGGGAAAAATATATAGATTTATTATACAACGGGTGAATAATTGATTTATTTCATACAAAACCAATAAGCACGAGTAAAACTCACGAACAACGTTAAATTATTACGACAGGTGTAGAGATCCTCAAGATATTATATAATATGACACTGGACACTGTGAACCGATTGAAGTGACGGTACTTTGGTTATGCATTTGACTGAGATGAGATATGAGATGGAATATAATATAATGCTCTCTATGTTATTGTTATTCAATGAAATAATTTAATGTGCGCATAATACGGCTGTGCGGCTGAAACCGTGAAGTCGACCTGAGTTACATTGACCTGCGCGAAATGCATGTGGCATAATCGTCAGCTGAAACAGGGTGGTCTCGGCTCGAGGGCATTGTATCTGCAAGGTAGACGAGAGTCCTCCACTGCTGCACTGGTACTGAAGTAACAACGATATTGAGATTGAATGAGGACCTATAAAAACAGGTGATTACAAATAATAAACTTTGATATTGCTTTTATTTCAATGGAGGAATGAACAGAGTTTTCTTCATGCGTTTAATCCCTATTAGAGTAATGCATTTAATAGTTTCACGAACGATAAAACAGCTTTTAAATTGATTTAATTAATGCTAGTTGAGACAAAAGTTCCGAGTTCACCGCGGTGTGAAAAGGTGGAGTGCCAGTCCCAGCGTCAGTACCAGGAGAACAGGAATGTTCGCGGGTCGCGGGGCAGAGCATTACCTCCGCGCTATTATTTCCTTTGGCGCTACTTTGTCTACGTCAGGGCGCGGGCGATTTGAATACGTGATGACTCTCGCGAGATATGCAGCCCTGGCACCGGCACCGGCGCAATACCTCGCGTCGGAAACTCGTAAGGTGCGAAAATGAATGAATGAAAGTCATTACTCAACGAGACAATACAACTTACAAACGGAGATTACAAATAAATTGTTGTCAGTGTTAGTAAACCTCGTTGCTTTTGAAATTAAATTATGTTCTGTTATCCAGCTATGAGACATTTCGACAAGGTACGTCTCTGTTAATTGTTAGACAAAGAGTCTAGTAAAATGTTCGGCTGAATGAAAATTGAGGCCATTTTCGCCTGTTCGTGTCAAGTCAAGGATCCAATTTAACAAATTTGATTCGCTCGTCCTGAATGCGAAGAGGAGGTCGGTAATCGGTCTATCATTCGAGATCTGTTCCATGTGAGGGATCGAGTATTCGTGTAATTTGAAGTAATTTCGGGCGTGAAGCAAACTGGTTCTTCGCGAAGATACGGCCCGAGGAATTAACAACATTCCTTGGACATGCGCAGTCACGGGGCCGAGAGCAGAGCGTGACGCCGCGCACTCCTCTACTCTCTGCACCACACCACTCCTCTCAGCTGATCCTCATTCCGCTAGTTAGCATCCTCCGCACCACGAGGACCAACAAAGGTTAAGTAAATCTATTCAAACAGAATGACGACCGATAAACAAAGGACTTTGACGTATTTCAAACACACGAAAACCACTTTAATTAATGAGCTAACGATGGCTCTCAAGACGTTGTGCAGTGTGTTGCATTTCTTCAGAAATGTAAACAGAATACATAACATAGCGAATAACCTTTTCCCAGATCTGCGACGTTTTACAAAAATAGGAAATTCTATAAATAAAATTTAAAAAATGTATAGGTATTATAGGTATAAAATGCCACGGCCGAGAATTACCCCGACTAATTTCTTGGAAAGCAACTATTGTAATTGAATTTTACGGCGACATAACTTCATTATAATATTATATGTACCTAAGCTGAAAATATAAGAATGATGTATTTTTTAATTTTAGAGGCTTATATTATTTAATTATAAAAGAAAAATGAAGGAATCGATGTCCAAAGTTCCCATGCAGTCTCATCTCGGCATCGCTAATTGATGGAATGTAATAAAGATTTTGCAATTTTCTTAGCAAATTAGAGTGTGGGCGGTCGGTTAACGTAAATATAGTGTGATGAATGAACGAGAAGGGTCGGGAATCTGACAGGTAGGAGGTAGAAGGAGAAGAAAGACAGGAGATGGAGAGGGGTAGGGCCAGAGGCATCAGCTGATTAGTGGTTGCGGTTCATTGTAGATTGCCGACAGATTACGCTATATTTCCCGAGCGTACCTGCTTATTACAGTTTTTCCATTACAATATTGTAATGTCGCCTGAATTTCAGACAGTTATTAATGATGACGGAATAAGTTAAACTACGGAAATAATAACAATAACAACAAGTAGTGGTCATTCATTACCCAAACTTTTATATTATTATTTTTTACAAAAGGCAATTGAAAGCGCCGCCAAAGCAAATTTTTATTGCGTAAAAATACTCATTATATTTATCGTAATCAATCATTCGCTAATTAAATAGCAAGAAGCTTAATATTAATGATGACTCTATTCTCTATTGGTGGTGCGATCTTTGTGTATAATATTAATTATAATATTAATGCTGGCGTGCTATGAAATCTTATTCCCACTTTGTTCGTGGCCACGAGTGACATCTGAATGGTTTCTCGGGGTTCAAATAATCCCTTCTCCTATCCCTCCCAACACCCCCCACCAGCACAGATTTATGCAAATTAAAGATCGGGAAAAACGTTCTCCTAGTTTATCAACAAAATTAAAATTACGGGTCGAAAATTATAAAATTATGGATTGTTCAATTAACATTAATGAGGTTCACAAAAATAATCGTTGGAATAAAACGTCTAGGATATACATCTTATTTCTAGCTTTCTTTTCTTGTTATGAAAACGGTGAGTAGGTACTGCATAATAATATAATGGTGGTATATAGTTGGGTAGTGTTGGTACTACAATACACCCGTGGCTGATGTTCGAGCCCACGGCCTGCACAATTCTTCAAGGAATGCATTCAGCTGTGTGGGAAATCGCAGCGGGTCTTTGGTCAAGTCATAATAAATAAATCAGCAACACATATCGTAATATGATTTTATATTCGTTTATACAACGTTCTGCAGTTGCCGCAGACTTGCAATACTCAATACAATTATAAAAGCGTGATTGTTGTTTTGATGGATTGAACATTACTAGATGTTTTCACGGCAAATACATGTATATTTAAAAGTTGATTTTGCCGAATACAAAAGTTACTTATAAAAAAGTAAATGGTCAGTTTGACTTAATGTGTCCTTTGAGGAAAATTAACATGTCAATTCAAAAACCTTCATTGAATATGAAAAATAAATATAAAAAGTTTCTTTAAGTAGATGGAGTTTTTAAGAATTATTTTGAAGGTTGAATGAAGATGCTTGAATTGACATAATTGCCTCAAGGAATCAATCACCCCAAATAATGAACCTTTTTGGCTATTTTCAACGGGTTTCAATTGCAAAAAAAATCGTCCGATCAGTGGAAGATGATAATTTAATGTGTAAAATTTATTGTGTCCAAATATTGTTTCGTTCTTAGGATATTATTCTTTTCTAACTCTAGTATGGGAATGAGAATTGTTCCGGTTGATTGAACGGCAGGCAGAAGTCACGACTTAAAGCTTGCAGATAAGCAAGTAGGTAACCGGAAGTAATTCTCCTTGTTAGGCCGTTATTTACCCTATTTAACGAGGCACCTGGACTTATATTATTATCGCTAACATTGCCGCTGTCATAAACCGTTGTCGTGATTAGGAAGAAAGTCGATTAGCGACTACATTTATTCGCGAATGATACGAAACTCATAAATATTGTCATAATGCTAAACAATGCAGGAAAATAAGTTACGATGGACATTTGCATGGGAAAACATATTTCTAAGTTGTACTGATAGTGGTTTTTATGGGAAGAACTGAGATAAAGCTTGAAGACAACTACCTACCAAGGACACGCATCGATAATTTAACGAGAAGCTTTTGGCTTTTACCGCTGTGGATTCGTTCCGACCCAATTCTAATTGATGTTCTAATTGATGTTTTAAACCGATAGTTAGTTAAGTGACAATAAATAAATACCTAGCTACATGACAACATTTTAAATTTAACCATTATGCTAATTGTATCGTTTGTTTCTCGTAAGGTGGGCTGTAATATATCTATAAATACAATAATTATTAGTTTTGCATGGTTTAATGATATTTACACGTATGTTGTTATTAATAGTAAATTCAACTTGAAAATAATCTATGTTCTTTACACGTGTTGCAAGTGCAACATCCTGGAACATTGTAACCAATAGGATACCTACTGGCATATTAATAAGAATTCGGTGCAATTGGTATTTGGTATCCAATATGACATAGAAGAGTGGCCTTGAATTCGGTCAAGTGAGGCGGTTGGCGTTTTGTATTTAGTATTCACGCTAAGGATAGTGACATCACACAAATGTCCAAAAGAGTCTTGTAAACCTCGGCGTTTTATGGCCGACATAAGATGATATTTAACAACGAATAAAAACTAATTTAATAATATGTTTTGCGCCCTGTTAGGGGAAATCGTGATTTAGTTCTGTGTAGTGTTTGATCAACTCGGTATGGTAAATGATGTATTTTAGGTGGACCTACCTTTAGCTGCTAAAGCGATGAAGGTTTGTGCATGTCTGGTGACCATGTTGGGTTCGACTATACCAGCCAAGGGTAATCTGGCAACCAGGAGGGCAAGGAAGTCTTGAGGAGTTACCACGGACATATCCCATTTCAACTTGGATAATACCAGCAGTTCCCATTTCTGTAAAAAAAGAAAACAAACGTAAGACGATGGAAACCAGTGATTTTCCAATATAAAATACGACATGTAAAAATTCTTTGATGCCTGTTTCCTGTGGAGACTAACTTTACCCTTCTTGGTTATTGTTGTTTATCAACCATCTTAACACGTAAAAACTGTTTGTTTGCTGTGGAGTTATTCTTAATAGCTGAAGAACGTCTGGACGTAGCGTCCGCAGTAAAAACTCAGAATCAGCCAAGTGTGAGATATAACGAAGAAAGATTACCCGATTCCCCCAGTTAAAGCAGCATGCCTGCAGACGGTACCTAGTGTACAGTGTAGTATTCTATGTACCCACAGTAAATCGAAATACTAAAGCGGAAGCCTTTGGCAGAAGTGATAGTCGGCAACTTTAATAGGATACTGACCTTACGGAATATAATAAAGTGGTCTCATTACGGTCCCACCAGACACGAAGCTTTCCTGCTCAGTGTTGTTAGGCAATTAACAAATTAATCAAAAAAATCAACTTTTATTCCCGTAATTGCTTAAATTTCTTCTTTCTCATAAAGCACAGACGAGATATATTTAACGAATGCGCATAATTTACATTTAATTGCTTATTTTGCAATGTGCAGGTTAATAGTGATGCGCTACATAAATCCAGGGTTTCCGCAAAGCCGAGGTCAACGGACATTACCATTCGGTCATCCAGCGCCTTGCTCTACGAACAAGTCACCTTTAATTAGAAGTTGTGGGGTCGTGCTTAAAAAGCAGTCATAATAGTATCACTCATTTTGGGCAGCTCCAGTGATTGATGACGAAAGGGGTGATGAAAAGAGCCGAGGCAATTATTTGTATTTATTATACAAGATTTATCAAGGCGCGTTAAAAAACACCTGCGAACTATTATTTATGATTATTTAAAACAACTGGTTACCGGGACTATCCTTTGTATGCGGTATACGTGTTCGGTAGTTGATGATGAAATATGGTTGGTATTGTTATTTACATAATAACAAATGTAGCAAAGAGCTTAAAAGCACCGCGAGTGAAGGAGACGTGTATACAATATCTCAAGTAAGACCTTCGCTGCAAATACTTGCACGCACCAAACGACCAAACATTCACCTGAACAAAGCTCAGATGGCGCGGCCGTACGCTTTATAGTATCTGTATCTGGGTATGTATGTATTAATTATATTGAAATAAAAATTTCGCGCATAACCGAAGTTACGCTCACACGAGAAGAACAGCATTCTTCCGGCGGAGAACAGCTGAGCGAGCGGGTGGTGGAGATAAGGGGTGCGGGGGAGGCTGTAGGGCGGAGGCTGCCAGGGGTGGAGGGAAGTCCGTTTAGGAAGAGGTAGACAAAGTGGGAGGCGAAGGAACTCGGCCGGCGGGTCTGGCGGGAGGGGGTGGGTGGTGGGGCGACTCCGTGGAGGGGAGAGTAGACACCGTGGGACAGTGTTTGAGATAATGGCGGCAAGGTCACTCGCTACCTCAACTCACCTCACGAGCTGGCAGAGGTACCAAGGAGAACTGCTTCGGGTATTTATTTTTCCCAACATCGCTGAATAAACTCGGTTCGTTTCACATTTTTCCGATTGACAAATAAATAATAAAGGAAAAAAAAAACAGCTGTTTGGTCAGGTTTCCGCACACATCCGCCGAAACTAGTACTGGTCGAACCTCACCGTATAATGACATCATCTAATAGTCGGCCAAGAGCTAAGGCTGTCAATATTTGTTGCGAAGATGTTTCTGTACTTCTTGGTAATAGGTGAGATGAACTATCCTCACAGATGATTGTAATGGAAGAAGGTATGATGTATTGTGGACACAATGTGTTGGCGGGAAACCTTCAAATCATCGGTGCTCTTCCGAATCAAGATTCGATGCACACGCAACAGGACGAAAGAAAAGCACCGCCTGACCCGCCTGACTAGCAATTAACAACTACTCGTTTCGGTCATCTTTTTTTGCAATAACAACGTAAAATGATTACTCTCCAGCTCCAGGGAAAGAAAGAAGACGAAGGAAGCGGGGAGCAGACCACCGGAGAAGTCGAATCAGAAAATATGCGACATTTATTAAGTTATCATTAGCCACAGTGATAAATTATCATGTGACACTATAAAAAGCTGTTAAATACCCTTTTGATAGTGTGATCTGTAACGTTTAGCGCGTTAAGTGGATTAAACAAAGCACAGATCTACAGCGTAATCTTACTATCAAATTGATGCTGAAATTCTTGGCGTGGCAGAATTTTCAAGATTGAGATGTTAAATACCCGTACAAAATTAACTTGCGTGCGGTATGTCAGCGTCCAGGGATATAGTTAAATAAAGAAGAGACCGCACAAAGCGCTCCGATGGACATATTATCCAAGGATTAATGTTCTTGTTGGAAAATAGTGATAATAAATTAACTCACAAGTTAACAAGTAAATCTTGTTAGCTTGACGAAAAGAACTTCAAAATTATGAATATTTAATTGAAACAAAGGGAGTTAAAGTATCCGGCGAGCAGAGGAGTGAGGAGATATTTCGTGCCCAAAGGAATATTTCATGGGCGGAGGACATCAGCGATCAGCCATCAGCGGGCAAAATCTGTGGAATGTGCTCGCAGCGGCCCGCGGGTTGGGCGATCACGATCCGCCGAGGACGAATGATACAAAACAGTTTGCGAGCCATTCTGCCACAGCTTTTTGTAACTCACATAAGGCCGCCGATGTGTGGACGGGTTTGCTCTATCCGAGATCATTAAAACTGCCTTGGGAGTTGAAGAAACTCGATATAATTATAATTAAATTGACATTTTATTCCATTTACTTAAAACACTTGTAGGGAGGTCAGTGATGCTACATTTAATGAGAATTGAAAAAAAAAACTCGCATGACGTGGATCGATAAGGATTCATAGGCTGGGAATTGCGTGCATACAAATCCCGTATAATATATAACAAGTATAGACCACCAGCCATTGGTTGCAGTCAGCGAGTGCAAGGTAGCATGACTTGTTAGGGCTGAGATGTACCAATGTACCTGTAGAGTGCAGACTACAGAACAAATTCAACACAAAGGTAATGTGTGCGGAAATAAGTCCTCATTCGACAGGTTGATAGGGTCATGTTGCATATTGGGATCAAATACCATAGAGATCGCTGGAGAAATTACAGGTAATCAAAGAATTCGGGATAACTGAGAGACATTGGAATTTTCCGAAATAGCAAGATAAATGGCGTCTTTTCGGGTAGTAACTAGTAATCTTTTCTTTTTTTTGCCGGTGCCGATAAAGGCTCGGCAGGTGATTCCGATTAAAAGCGCAGTTAATAAATCATATTCTCGGCCTGAGATGCCCATTCTAGAGATTTAACGGACTTTTGTATCTGTCTGACTATCCCTCACTGCCTTAGCAAACAAAGGCCTATAAAGTCAATCGCCAGGTAGCGGCCATCGCGAACTAAATCTTTGTTCAAACTAAAGCCTGTCGGTTTTTTTCGGAACAGGTAGAAATTTTTATGATAAATATATTTTTGGGAATTGTTTAATGATACTTACAGCCTCTCTCTCTCAACGGGAAGATGCTAAGAAAAACCATCAATAAAGTGCGAGACGCATTCTTTCGCAATGTCTGAAAGATCGAGAAAACGGCGTCACTAATTCAGTGGTGTCTAGCTCCAATAGAAACCCAATAATAATGAATATCGATTTGTGTGGTCATTCAATGGAGGGATGCATGGCGCATGTACTTCTGCAACTTATCTTTGTCGCCTTTGTTCATCAATGAAACAGGTATACTTTGTAAAAATTGCGTACACTTTCAATACAATCTAATAGGATGCCTCTAATGCAGGTATACTTTCAAAGGATGCGATCAATTGGAGCGCGTGAAAGCAAGTTAAAAGGCGTATACATAGATAATTAAGCAATAAAAAGGTTATACATTATAATATGGTATCTATTATAAAACAAGGCGCAGGAAACCAGCTGAAAGCTTTTAAAATCCAATCGCTAGCGGAGCAAATCATAAATATATTGTTTAATGTATTTATATTACAGGAATGTTCGGATCCCGATAATGTGGAAAAGGGACTAGGGGTGGGAAAAGTCCTTGGGTTTGAGAACAGGTTAGAACCCTTATTTGTAGAGAAAGCCGCCGACCCTTACAGGACCCTCTTTCCGAGAAAACCTTTCCAGCTCTCAACGGTATATTAGTTTTTTTCACCCTCAGGACTTTTAGCGGAATGTTTAAAGAATTATTAGATTTTTGTTATCTTTCCAAAACATGGCTATAAATACAGCCTATTATTTTTGAAAGCAATAAATCTCAACATTCCAACAAAATTCATGTTTTTGTAAAGTTCTAGCCAAAAATTAAAATATGGAATGGTAAAATAAACCACACAGCAATAGAACAGGTAATTATCTGGTCAAGTTCAAATCTATTAATCTAGCGCCGTTGTTTTCACGAAAACGGCGCTATACAAATCAGCCGCATATTATTATATTTAATAATAATCATCCTACGCTTCTGCCCGATCTAATTGTGGTATAACTATCATAAATATGGATTAAATAATAAATACTTTATATTTAGACGTGTATTATACTCGTAAGTCAGTGGTAGTGTTAAATGTTCTAGGTCTGGCCCTATAGGACTGAGTTTTGAGGTCTGAGGTCTGAGGTCTGAGGTCTCAAGGACCACTAGTTAGGAATGTGTTCCGAGAAAGGATCAGACCTCGGGAGGTTCTTGCGACGAGGAATATAACATTTATACGTTTCGAGAACTTTGTTGGTATTCGAGTAGGGCTGACTTCACAAGCCAAGCTCCGTTGGTACTTCTCTTTTTGTTACATTCTTCGTTCTCAAGATGGAGGGAGAGGTTTCAACGGAGCTATTGGCGGTATGCCCGTGAAGCTCTGGCTTATTTCTCTGGCTAATGTAAGAAAGGGCCGCTACTAATCGATCCCAGATCACATATTGCGAACTGCCGAATTATGATAAGCAATAGAAAGCTATATATACTTGGTTCTTAAACTAACATGTTTTCTTTACACTATCGCAAATGAATTAATTAAATTCATCAACATTTTAGGGTTATGCTTCCACAGTAACTTCGATGAATAATGCCCGGCCAAAATTTGCGTATTAACTTCGTATTGTAAGATTATTTTCTTTAAATTACTGTGAATTGCAACCGCATTCAGATAATTTCAATTATTTGGGGCACCTTGTAATGCGAGTTCATCGGTTTATCATTTTGCCAACATTGAAGTTCGCGATAAACTGCTGAAAATGCAATTATTATTGACAAAAATTGGGTATTTCTTGAAGTTTTTATAACCCATCCGCTTAGCGATAAAAAGATCGTGTTAACTCAATCAATATAAATGAACAAAGACAGTTGTACTGAAGTTATTATTTAAATAAATCCAGAAATTTATAATCGATACCTGTTATTTAAAATGTAAACACAATTAGTTGGTACCTACCTTAAAAAATTGATTTAATAGAATGTTTTCAAGTATTTTATTTATTTCAAAGCAAATACTTGCGTCGGCTTAAAGTCAGTTGCGCCGTACAGGCGAAAACAGTTCTTCAGTACATGTGGCGTAGAGTTGATATTCGTTTGAGTGGTTAGGTGACACATAAGGCATTTTTGAATATTGGGAGGGTAGCCTTTTTCATGAATGGAATGTCACGGATAGAGCGTGGCTCCGGCCCCCTCCCCCGCTTCGAGTTCACGCGTTCATTAATGATCATCACATCAGCTGATCAGCGCCGGAGTCTGTGTGGAGTGTCTCTGCGACTGTGGCTCCCATCTATTGACAGAAGTGCGAACTAACGCAATAAACAGGTACTTAATAGACCTCAAAATCTAGGGCTAATACATGTTTGATACTGACCTTGATCGGACAATAACGATGTATTCTCAATGTATATCACGATGTATTCTCAATGTATATCACGATGTATTCTCAATGCATATCACGATGTATTCTCAATGTATATCACGATGTATTCTAAATGTATATGACGATGTATTCACAAAGTATATCACAGAATTATGAAAGCTTTACGCAATACTCGATCAGTTATTGTCAGTATAGCAGAATTAATTATCTCACTAATATTATCTCACTAATATAAATATTAGTCTCAAACTAATCGTTTACATTACCCGAATATACAAATATCAAAAAAACAATAATATTTTATACATTTTAATCCGAGATCGTATTATTGTTGGGATACCCAATAATTTTAATGTGTTATATTTGAATAAAATGGTTCCCACAGATTTGCGTCGAGTAAAAAAAACGAAATCATTAACGATTTTTCAATGTCTCACAAATTTATTCAAATAAATGTCTTTTCTTTGATAAGACATTCAGGATTAATGTTTAATATAGCGTTTTCTATGTTTTCTCGAAATATTACATAACTTCATGTAAGTCTTTGATTTTGGTATAACTTTAATGTTATTGTTGTAAAAGATATCTTTATTAGAGATTGAAATATGTGATCTCGAATTTAACTTACTTGAATGGAATATTTATCTAATAATACGTAATTAGTAATTACATTAGAATTTTTTGACCTGACGTCCTTGAACGTGTGGTGAATAGGTTAGCAACATAAATAATACAATGTAAATTTAGTTGAAAGTACCTGGGGAACATTTCAATCAATATGTTTTGTGTTGATAACATCTGATGTTACGAAATAACACAGGCGGGAATATCACGTAGAAATATTACACTGCCAGAATTACACGCTGTTTATTAAACTTACTAGAATTACAATTATACTTTTCATTTTTTCTGTACATATTTTTATTAATATTTTTTTGTGCGCTCCTGTCTGCACAGTGTAAAGACAGGGGAACTATGTCGCCACCCGATTTGGCAACGCTGTTAATTTAGGGACTCTAGGAAGGGTTTATTAATGCGGGTCTTGAAGAAGCCCGGATTATATGAAGGAGAAAAAACAGCTGCCAGTAGCTTGTTCCATATTCGAGCCGACTCACATAAAACGAGTCGAAGAAACGACCCGTTCTCATAAAGCTAACTTAAACATGAAATTTATTTAGCACACACTTAAATACTTAAATGTAAATCTTTTCAAACAATACATTTTTTAACAAGTGTAAATGGAGAGAAAATAAGTATCGCTAATTTATTAAGAATCTCTTCAAAGTATTGGTAATCCGGTTAAACGTGGGATTGCGGGCCCCTAACGAATGAATTAATAGTTTCCAGTTAAACTTTTAGTTAAATACGAATATATATTATCACAACGTCGGAACACGTGTTCATGAAAAATATTTTCGCATTTCCTCATTATATATTATTAAGGCCAATGTAGGTGCACGAATGCGTGTTTGATATATTAGGAATTTATTAAAAGTTTATCAGGAAACGGCCTGCAATCCCGTTTTAAACCGGATTACCAATAATTTTAAGATATTCCAGTAGATGTAAGTTAAGCAGGTGTAATTCTCTCCATGTGTAATTACAGCCGTGTGTTATTCTTGCAGAGCAATATTGGTATGTTGTGTAATTGACGCCTGTGTAATTTCGTGTTGACACCCGGCTGTTGGTGGTTTTCAGGTGTGCGGGTAATATTCACAGGAAACATTCATTTGAATATGCATAATTTACAACATTAACGAGGGAACTTAAATCTTATCAGAAATTAAATTAACAACTAGGAAGCGTGTCATTCACCGATGTCCTGAAGAGGATCGTTACAATATTTCAATAATTTTTTAAGTTATCTGAGTATTTTCAACGCCCATACCTGTGTATGCAAAACATAACTCACATTTTTAAATAAGTAATATTTGACGACCTCATCAGGCAGAGATAAAGCTATTATATTAGTCGCAATGAATAGTGTTCACACAAGAGTCCACAAGAGTCTATTATTATGTTTGTTAATACGTAATAATAATTTATTGCGATTGCCTAAAAATATGATACCATCCATGGAGGTTTATCGGACAAGATTAAAGAAATAGCTTTCGGTAAGCAGACGTTTTAATGTGATTATTTATAGTTAGAAATATTATATGAATTGAAAACGCCTTATTGCTAACTAATTATAGACATTTATTTTAATTAAAAATTAGCTTGATTTTGTAGAATTGAAATGTGGAATCATTTTTTGATCGTTTTGCCATTAACAGACAGTTTAATCTTGTAGCATATCGTAATACTGCTAACCGATTAGTTGAACCCTATCGGTCAAATAAAACCGCCTCCTATGGTCGTGATTTTCCATCGATATATCAAACTCAATGCGTTTTTCGTATATCCAGCACGCCCGGTCATCTGGAATAAGCTTCCCACAAATATTGTTAATATCCAGAATTTTGCATAGTTCAAACTGATCTTATACTTGAGGACGTCGCAAAATTGTTATATTATCAAGTGAGTAGTTGAAATCTTTATCTGAATTCGCCAATGGGGAGAGCGAAACGATATTTGAATTCGATTGATGATAATTTCGACTGATGTTTTGAAACAAAGTAAGTTTTTAAGATTTTTGGCACTGCATACTAAATGTTTCGGTGACCAGAATCATCGGAACTCGTCAGAATGATAATTCAACACACCTTTAATAAGCGACAAAGAGACGTGAAAAGTGACGTAACAAATGTTATATAGGTTAGGTTAGGTTGACATTGTATCACGTTTAAAGGTGTGTTGAATTGTCACTGTGTTGAGTTATCATGGAATCAAAACAATGATAATTCAACACACATTTAAAAATTGATTTTAAGTCGTCAAAAGCGATGAAATAAAACTAACCTGTAAACGAAACGACAAATAACAAAACAGCGATAGTAAATCTACACTCAACGATGAATATTACTATATGCTCGTTGTCTTTTCTGTCAAAAGACTCGATCACGACAAGATCTCGCGTCTTTATTTTTGCCGTACTTAAACTTTATACGGATAAAACGTAAAACTTTAGTGCTTAATTGACAGGATGGCTGGTATTAGCGCCTTCTTCAACGATCTGCATTCCTCTGTTGAACCTCTTTAGGGACGGTGAACCTCTATAAAGCTCCCAGCCAACAAGTGAACAAGCGATGCAACCACTAGACACAAAAACTCACTGCATTCACCTCGAGAACACGAACAGATAAAGCGGATGACTTTAAATGGAAATTGAAGAACATTAATAAGCCAGTTACTTCAACAGCCATTCGCGTCTTTGATTGATAAGCCCATGTTGTTGACGAAACGAATAAAGCAAACAATCGTCATAGCATCGACCCTACATAATCGTAAACCGAAAAACAACCTTGATAATTGTTATGTTTGAGCTATTAGACGGAAATGACCCGTACAAATAAACAACACTTGGCGAATACGCTGAAGTAATTTCATGCGATGAATTTAAGTCTCGATCAGTTATTTGATTTCACCCGCCTCACAACGCTGCCCAACCGGGTGGCAACATAGCTCCCCTACATTTACAATGTCCAGTCAGGGGCGCTCTTGTGAGATGTCAAAAAATATTATAAATACTGAAAAAAAATCACAACTTTGATAATAAGAACAAAGCTCATATTTCCAAGATAATAAACAATAAACAGTGTTGGTTTGAAGTGACCTCCAAGGTTAGTATGGTCCTGTATATTATCTGCCTGTACAGGATATAAATAATTAATAATATATGTGCATTCCAAGGCAACATCACATTCGTTGATCAAATGCATTGTACATAATATTGTTTTGCATTATTGATCGACGAACCGGTGGAGACGATCTGATAGCCATGAGTTAATAGTAGATTGTCTAGTAATATACCGGAGCATTGTGGAGCATGTTGGATCATCATCTAAATATTTTTATTATCTTACCAGACTGCATATTAAACATGAATAAATATGATATTATAGTGGTGAAAACAAGAATGTATTTTTTATGAGTATCATGAGTGGTATTACCAAATGATTTGAGCTTATTATAGAATTATGAATATTTTGTTTATGTGGCAAACAAATAATGATGTTTAAATAGTCGTGAGGTAAAACGAGTTGAAATATAAGCAAGCAATGGCGGAGGGAAGTAATCCCGAGATAATAATGTTAATTTGGATGTTGTCGGTCGCGGAAATGTTAATCACAATAAATATAATTTTACATATCGCCCACCTAACCGCAGTGTTATCAACCCCGATTGCCGCCGGTCGCAGTGGTGTTATTCGTTATTCTCAAGATATCGGATTGGTGTATATAATCAAATATTCACTAACACTGCTCATTCATAAAAATTATACTGCAGAACATGACGTCAACAGTTAACATAAATAACTACTTGAAGCACGTTGAAATTATCGTAAAAGTATGAATCGGATATCTTGTATTTGATTTGTTGGTAACTTCGTGAACATTCAAAAATAGAATTGTGTTTGATGGATTTCGAAAAAAGACCACTTAAAAAATATTGTGTATTAATTTCATGCAAATTAAAGCATCATAAGTACTATTTTTTCCAGATTATTTGAAGGCGCTTTCCGGCGTGCTTTTACTTGAGCGAGTTAGCCTAGCTGTTCTGCCCCATCTTAAGACACTCGGTTTTATGTACACAAACAGCCAGAACGAGCTGAACAGCTACATGTATGGCTACTGCTGGAAAAAAGAATTATTTGAAAATTTTGATTTTAGGAACTTTTACATTTTGTTATTTTTACAAAAAAAACATAATTCTAATTCGGACACTAGTTACAACCATACTGAAGTCAAATCGTTTTGGTTTTTGTGTTTCAGATAAATCTACTCAGAAATAACATCAACGAAGCTGACATAGCTTTTTCAGAAGGGCTAGGCGGATGCTGCTTTCAGGGATGGATATATAATGTAAAATAAATTAAAAAAAATCATATGTAATCATATCATATATTACATATGATTTATAATCATATGTAGAAGTTCAAAAAGATTAACAACAATATCTTTTATAGAACGAAACAGTAAATTCCAAAAAATGATGTGAATGAGGACAGGAAGGTGTCCTTAGAGGTGTTTTGCGGTGGGTTATCTCTGCCTACCCCTGCAGAAAGGCGTGATGGTTAGTTAGTTATTGATCGGACATCAATATCACCTACTTACATCGTACATGTTATTTACGTTCGTATATAGGTGAGAATAATAATATGAATAATCTTTAAATCAAAATCTAAAATTGACGACATAAAATTATTTGTCGTTACTTACACAATAGCTGGACTCAATAAGCTCCACGACTGTATTAACCCATAAAATAATACTTAATAATAAATGTGAATTACCTACACTTTCACATTACCACTGCGGGTTTCCTGGTTCGATAAGTAGGATATAAAATAGGGCCTATTGTTTCCTTCAGGTTCGCAGGCTTTCGAGAACTTAATCAATTGGTTACCGTGATTAATTCAATTCGGATCGTAAACTTTAGGCACGGAGGAATTGCTTTGCAAACACCTCCCTCTGACCTTTCCTCACAATTATTAGCTAACTCAATAATAGTTGTATTTCATAACTTTGTATCGGCACCTTTTTATGTTTATTGTATCACATAGTAACTATAACTTACTACGTATATTTTCATATATAGGCATTATGTGCCCATAATCTTATCATGAGTACTAACTGAGTTAGACGCCAAGCGGATTAACTTGTCTTAAATTTGACGTTGACAATAAAACAAAAAACTAATGGATTTTTTTTGTGTTACTAAAGGTGAAACCTAAACATTTTTTTTCATTAAAAAAATGAATCATTATTCTGGATTATTTTAAAGTTTATTTTAGAAAAAGGTCCGAGTGTCGGTGAGTCTCTGCGTAATGGTGTGTCCAGTGTCCACAGTGGATTGGTAAGATCAACAGACTTGGTTAATCCTACCTGTATGTTTGGCTATCCCACACCAAGAGCAAATACTCGTAATAACTGCTTGAAGCGGCAATGCCCTCGGGATGTGATGGCTTTTGCTTTCCACGCTCGCACATTGTTATTTATTTTCATAATTCCTAACCTCGAACGAAAGCAAAAAACAGGATTTCGCACGAAAGCTAGAATTCTTCGTACGTTCCTTGTTCAGTTATTACCCTCATTCACCAATTACCCTTCTTCTATCTCTCCATCTTCATATTTTTATAAGCCAAGTTCCGAGTTGCTAATTTTCTAAATTAATTTATCTTTCCGCTAATTTAAGTAAAATATTAATAATTGTTCGACGTATTTTACACATTCATAATAATACGTTGCATTAAAGGTCTTTGAATACTGTTAGGTATTTCGTTTTTTGGCACGAAATGTAATTTCGACAATGAGGTTGACAGCGATCGACAAAACGATTTTTTCTGAATACTTCATTAAACAGCTGATATTATATAAAGCAAATAAACGGTTGTTCTAAATTATCTCTTAGCCATTCACTTGGTAACACATTTTCACATTAGGATAATTGTTTTGAATGCGTAATAATAATTTAATTATTGAAAAACATCATTAAAACTGACCACGATTTAATTTTGCAGTAAATTTGTGCGTGGTTGCAACTATTTTCAAATATCTGGAATCAATTTGTAAAAGAAATCAATAAACGCATGGGAAATAAACCTCCTTTTAGCGATTCCTTTTCAATTTAAGTTGAATTTACTATGTCATAGGATTGTTTTGCAACAAAGTATTCATAACCATTGTAAATTGTTTTCATTCATAAATAGAGCTTATCAACAAAGTGTTTATATTCTACTTAAATTTCTTACATTGCTGTCGGATGTAATATTCACAGTCTAGTTCTCTTGGCCGTCTTCTAACTCTCACACTTTGGCCAGATATCGCTGACAGTTATGTAAACAGTGGCATGATAACACTTCTTCGTGTGATCAGCTGTTAACAGCTGAGTCGCCAATCTAATAATAATTAAAGTCTCTCTCAAACACAACACGTAACACAATACAGGTTGTGTTCTTTATCTCTCCCGTTCATGCTAACTCTGTCCCTCTTGAAGACAAGTCATGAGATTATAATCATCAGGCTCTTTTGGATTGATATTCTTTATTTTTTCATGGACTCTGAAAACGTTGGTTGTTTTGTAACGTATTGGCCAATATACGGTTGAATTCTGAATAAAAATAACTTTTAGTAGCAGTTTTATGACGTATTTGAACGGAATCAGTAAGTGTATTATTTGAAGAATGTACGCATATGTATTATCTGAATGAGGGTAATTTGTTTTATCACTAGATTTCTAGGACAATTTACTATGTGGTGTAACAATTGTTGAAAAACCCATGACAACATCCAATTATATATAACATTAAAACCTAATGACATTCACTAAATAGGTTCCGATTTAAAATGACAGGCTCGTAAAAAAGGGCTAGGAAATATCTGATGAATGGTTAGAATTTGCTGATGGACGTCTGGTGGTGTGTGATGTGTGGAGGTGTGTGGAGGTGTAGAGATGGATAGAGTGGTGTTAACACGTGATGTGGCGCACTCACAAGTGGAGAGGACAAATGGAACACAAAGCATGAAGTCATTCATTCATCTCGGAGAATGGGTGTGGGGCAAGGAGCAGAAGTAAATAATAATAATATGCCGCCGAAGAATGCAAAATGAAACATAAAAAAATATGTCCCGACGACATTTGTGCTGCATCTTGCTACAAGTGCAAAGGATGCCATGTACAAAGAGAAGGAACTGCATTGAATGACTCGCTGTTTTATTTTATATGTCGTAAAGAGGTGATCTCGCTGGGAGAGCCTTTCTTTGACACACGATCTTTTAAGAAAAAACTGACAGGTTTTTTTATACAAAAAAAAAATGTAGAACATCAAATTTGATTGTAAAAAACACGTGCCCATTTCCTACAGAGGGCGTCGAAACGCCTCTAGGTGAAGGTTCGTAAACCCTTGAAGTATTCGATCGATTGCGAATTCCTTTCTGGTTCAAGTGGGGAGATCCTCCGAACAAAAACTAGGAATCAAGGAGACCGAAGAGGAATTCCTGAAACTCCCCCCTCCCTTTGGTGAGTAGAAGGAGAAGAAGAGCGGTTCTCGTTTTTCGGGATTCAATAGAGGGCAGCTACCTCGATCGTCTGGCGGTACTTTCCGTCCGAGAGAGGCTCGGACCTCATATAGAAGATAACATCATTAATCTATTTTAGCGTCGTGACTTAGATACTCGAGGCTTTTTATTATATGCTGCTTCTCACAATCAAAATAATACGATGTTCGTACGTGTACAATGTACGTTCATTTCAAAATGGCATACCTTGAAATTTGGTCAATCATGGATGTTTTAATGTGGTATTTGCGTAATATGATTATAATTGCAGCTGTCCTTTGCACAACTGTGCTAATTCAGTCATAATGTATATATGGTTCCATCTAAAGAATAAGTCGTAAACGTTACTAAAGTTTCGTAGTTAAAAGCCTTGGCAGCCTTCGGTTGGCTACACACTACACACTACACACTACACAGGGCAGTCCGGCAGTCCGGCAGTCCGGCAGTCCGGCGGTGTTGCTGTCCAGAAGTGCCGATGTAACAACGCTATCGATATCTCTTCGTGGAATTCCAAATTCGATAAAGGCGGTTTGTTGCTTGCCCACTCTGGGGCGACTTCGTTTTTTCCTTGCTGGCCTGGAACTTGTTAACAGAGCTTAATTGCCGGTCAAAAAGACCGTCGCCGAAAGTTTCCAGTCCGCAAACATTCCAGAATCTAAATTGGAAAACCACGGTCATGTCAATCGGCATATAATGACAATTTGGTAACATTTCGGACAAATACGGAACAGAAAGCTAAAGAAAGAACTCTTACTGAATATCCGAACATTATGAGTGAAAATGTATTTAAATATAACTAACGCAAGATGAAAATCATCCGTCAAAAGGTCACGGAGGTGCGATATGATATAAGACCGAAATATTTTAATGACCATTTCTTATAATATTGGCACATATTGACGCGTGTGAAGCAGGAACGTAAAGGCTGGGAATTTAAAGAATGCAATTTTATGTGCAGAACCATCAATGTATTAGTATGCTGGGACTGCTGGGGGAATATTTAATCACGAGAAAAAACGTCTTGATAAAAAAATTATCGAGGTATCTGCTGTTCGTACAACTTAATGGGGGTCACCTCTGTCGTCAAGATGGCCATCACGTAGAAGCCTCGGAGTCTAAATGAAGAAGCACAGCGTGGCATTACGCAATCCCCGATCTTAGAGCGAATGCAGACTACCAACTACAACGGTAAAAGCAACCTAATATTTTCACTTTCGGCTCAGGCATTCACGTTGCAGACGTAGACGTTATAAGTCTATCTGATTGGTGGACTAGTTTCATATTAGTTAATCGACAGCTGATGAAAAACGAACATTTTGAACCCACATTTTGCGTTTTTTTTTTTACATTGTCAGATCTGTTGTAGCATCTCCCTTTTTCTCATAAACAACATGTTCAACAGACGGAGTTCTCACTACCATGATTTAAGGTACCTCGAGTGTCTATATTATGATATCTGATATCTTATTGACAAACGAATTAAATTAGTCAACAGTTTGAATTTGAATTTTAACGTTATTCTAGTAAATATTCACGTAAAGAATTATTACATTGTATTCTTATGAAATGGGATGGTAGTTGTTTGTGATGGTTTTAAAATGAATTCTTGTTTAATGACAGCCCTGTTGGTAGTTGGTTGATTTGGTTATTTGCGAAGTCTCGAGATTATAGCCGCCTCACCCGCCGGGGCCCCAAGCCGCAGCGTTGTTGCCGCACGGCAGCGATAATGAGATTCTCCACGTCTGCGAATGGCGTAGACGTGGAATATCGCACCCGCAGTTCAACAGTGTAACAATTTCAAATTGCAAAATAATAATAATTACACTTTCCGTGCGTTTTTTGCTTAAGACACCGCTCAAAAGTAATTAAAACTTGATGCTACGACCGTATGCGCAATTTTTTTTGTTCTTGGCAAATGTGGGCACATGCTTATTTTATAGTGCAAAAGAGAACTTGAATCAAATTATCAGAAAATGGCTGTTGTTGTTTATGAAGTTACAGAGTTAGTGCTATCGCGACAGTTGAGATTCGCACTTACATATAGCTAGGTACACATATACGTGATCTGTGTAAATGACATCGGGTAATATTTCATATTTCACGGTGCGGGCCATTCAAGGAGGCGGCAGGATGTGACGTCATGCTCCTTGGAGGTTCCTCCAACTGCCGCGCCCAGAACTTGAGCTTAAAGCGGCCCTCTTTAGCCAACATGTGCTTCTGCTACAAGAGGGCAAATTACCAACAAAATACTGACCTAGTAAGTTACATTTCAAGCATAATTTGCAATCATTCAATTTTAACATCGTATTACTATCACACCAGATAAAATGTAAATATAAATAATAAACACATTTGAAACACTGATAAGTGTCATGACGTTGATCATAAAAATGAAAATCATTGTGTAATGGAGGAAGAAATATATATTTTTTGCATTTTTTAATTTATTGAGATAACAAGAGAAAAAGTTCGTGTCCCGCATGGCTAGGAGGGGCGGCAGTAGACGGAGTAATTATAAATTTAAACGGCGTTAGATTAAATTTGCATCATAATAACATCATTTTAATAGCAAAATTGCCTTTTTTAGCATCATTCCCTTCATTTGAACAAATGTACTCAAAAGCTCATGCAGTTCCCGCTATTGGGTACATTTCTTGTAACACCGCAAGGGTGCTCATACTGGTAGAAATTCCAAGTTAATTGCATGTGTAATCTTGTTTACGATACAGCTACGCCATGTTGTTCCCACTCTGATTATCCTTCTTCTAGTTAATGAACAATTAAAAACAATTGCCCTCATGTCTGGACATTTTTTTGCACATTATAATTTTTTTTAAATTGAACTTCTCATAATGATCACACTCATTTTAAAAACTTATCGGTTTGACAAAAGGAGGTCAGAGGTCGCCTCTTTATTAATAAAAAAATAAATAAGTCGTTATGTTTTAATTCAGATACGGATAACATGAATGGATATTTGTTGTGAAATTGTCGGAAGGATATCGCCAAAGGTTTCCGTTTTATGTATAACTCTTATAGATAAAGTTAATTACCGAAATGATATAAAATGTGCTCATTTGGACTAAAAACGTAATATTATTAGAGACATAATAGTAATTACTTTTCATAACATTTGGCAGAAATAAAAGCGTTCAATTTAGAATTTTGCAGAGTTATGACGTGTTAATAGACATGTTAACATTGCGGTGAACTTTAATAATCGCAATGATCTAAGTCGCCTTAAACAAGTAGGATGGTAATAATTCAAAGTCAAGAGTTTAATGGTTGTTAACCTCATACTGAATACCGAATGCTCGCAGCAGCCAAGAATATACATTACTATCATTTTGCGCCCATGGTCATTTATTTTAAACCATTCAAAATTATTTGACAAGTTTTATTGGAGTTTGGTGCGAACACACAAGCGATTAACCTCATCTTCATCACGTTATTTCAGTTTCATAACTCCTAGTATACAAACATTGTTCGAGATAGATTTCCAGGATCACATAAAGCAAAGATTTATCGATTATTAGACAAAATCACGCAGTGTCGAGATGTGCGTCAAATATTGCCTAATAAACTTAATATAAGTTTCAAATGTAGAAAAATAATCGTTATGATCCTTTTTTAACCAGTTAAAATTGATGGCTGCTTTTTAAAACTGTTATTCGCTCATTTAACAAATCTTTAGTAGCGCGGTGTTCTATTGAAATTCTTCTTCTAAACATAAAACCAATGGACTTGGTGTTTTCTATAAATTTCAATGAATGTACAAATTTTAATCAATAATCATTATTTGTTTTATCAGAATTTCGTAGTTTTATTAGTGGCAAAAGGTTACAGAGAAAAACACCTTGGAAATAACGATACATTTGTACATTAGAATAATGTTTCCACGAATTAATTTGAAACTTAGCGCCGAGCTCTATTTCCCATTAGCATAGCTCAATAATTTTGATAATCTAATTAATGACAAGATTAATTTATTATTTTTGGACTAAAAACTATGATTAGGAATAGAACGGGTGAGACGGCATGAAATCGAGCCGCAAAGCAGAGGCATTGTAATATGAAAATCGGTGTTTATTCGAGTGTTTACCGCGTCGGTTTACAGCCAGCAAATCATTCCTAACCGACTGAATCGAAATTGGCAGATGTCTATACGATAAATTGAACGCGGCGCCAGTAAATTCACCTGATTAATATCGGACAGGAGCGGATGGGTCCTGAATTGAATTCTGTCCATAATTAACTAAGGACAAATTCATTCAAATGATGATTTGGTTGATCTGTGGAAGATCCTTTTAAGGATAGGAAGTACTGGAGGTTATCTGCCGCTTACCGAATCAGCACTCTCGCAAGGACTCTTTTATTAAACGTCTCTACATTTATTGTATAACGAATGTCCCTGCGTAGTGTGTACTATCAAATGTGTAACTAAATCAGCCCCAAGTTTATTTCTTTCACGCGTATTTGAGATATGAATAAAATCCAGGTTATCTACGTGTATGTAAAATATACTGAAGCGATCACATAAAGAAAAGATACAGCTGGCAATTGAACACATTTCCTTATCAAATTCACACAATTATAATAGTATTTTTAACTCTTTCTCGAATGTAAAATGAATCTAACCCATTGTTGATTACCCAGCGCACAGGAAGATAAGAGTTATGATAATATTTTCATGTATTGTACGGGCTAGCAACTAGAAGCTATCAGCTACCACCATGGGAACGTGGTTAGACGTTTTTAAGTCGTGGCTGATTCTCACCGTAATCTTTCGTTCGGTCGAGCGGCTAGATTGTAAATCAAACTCAATAGTTCCAGGTATTCTTCAACTCTATCGGTTCGTTTTGCATACACTTCAGAGGCGATTTCATTGAAGCTCTACGTGAAAATTGGCATGGCCCCTTGCTTTGATCCTACCTACATAGATATCCATACCTTTCTATACGTGAATGTGGTATTACTAGCTTACAAACTATTGAATGAATTTTTAATAATTTTCAGCTTGCTCAAAACTGTTAAAAGCATGGTCAACCGTCTGGTTTTGCACGTTTATTACCTTCATAAGTTACTAACAGTGATTTGATGTCCACAATTGATTTTACTCAGACGAGCTGCAATTTAATAATATAATTTTAGTATAATACTTTCATTTTATTCGATTTTTTTGTTGTGAAAATAACATTATTATCACCCGTAGTGATTAGTATAGCTATGCGAAAAGTTGTATTTTTTTCTATTTATTTTTAACTTTATGTATTTCTTTATTATGTTTATTTTTTTTCCATTTAATATGTTGTGTAGGTAAAAAATACTAAATCAACATTTAACTCAATGAAACTTAATTGGTCTAGAACATATGAATGTTTATTGTTGTAATTTTTTACTGTATGACTGTTTGCTTCCTAAATAAAAAGAATTAAAAAAAAAAAATAACAAAACAAAACATATACGAAAATACTTAAGTATCGCAATTATCTTTAGTTTTCAGTGATTTTCTTTTGAATCATAAAAAAATTGCATAATAAATTTATTAAAAAAAGATATTTTTCATCAACGAAAAATCGCAACTTTTTAAATTCAGTTTTTTCAGAAATTTACCAGACCATCATTGCTCTCGAAGTTCTAACTGAGGTGAGTCAACTGTCGTTGTGTTGTGAGGATGGGTATTGAAGTGTATGTGCCCCGTTGTGTAAATTTACCGGCAACTTTACCCGATGCCTCGCTGGACTAGCGCCCGTACAGTGGTGTATAATGCGGCACACACACCGGCGCGCTCAGCTGTTCGCTATGTTCAGTTTGTTCACGTAATATACACAACGATCAGCTGGGACCGGCGCGGCGATGGGATGGACAACATTCAACATTCAAGCGCGGCGGGCGGGCCTTCTCACTAGCGCACACTGCACAGTACGCCAGTCAGGGTTGACACCAACATATTACATCGCAAAAAGTACCTACCTAGAAAGTACTTTACTTGAAAATACATTAAAAGATTAGGGATGTATTCGAATCTTGCTGTTTTATTGACACAAGATAGCGGAATACCGAATACCTCGTGTATTAGGTTCGGACGGACAACGGACCTCACAGAGGCAGAACCGTATCGAAATAACGCAAGTTGAAAATAAGCGAGCAAATAAAAGAAACTAAGATAACGTCGAAATGTACAACATTGACAATGTGCACTGTCGTCGACTTGCTCTAATCAGGAACGTAAGTATAATATTATATTGTTTACTAAAGTTAGTAAGGTTTCGTCGTTGGAATCCGCCATGCGATACTTTGGGGCTTCCGAAGGTGACAGCAACTTGTTGTAGACGGCGGCATGTTCACTCGAATTTCGAATGCTAGGCTTGTATTTGGTGGATGTAGAGTGAATTCGCAAATTAGACGACAACTTTATACAAAATATTTGTTTCAAATAAAGAATCGAATGGTTTAAACATTCCCGCCTTATCCTGTTAGCGAGAATTCAGCTGGTGGGGCATTGCCCTACTAATTTCTTTCTAGAAATACCAAATCAAATATATGAATAAATTATAATACACGTCTGCGTAAATTAACTAAAAAAAATATGTGACAGCTTTGATCAAATTCCAAGCACATAAAAAATATTAAATATCTGCTTATTTAAAGAGGATAGAACTCTTGATCACTGATGCACTGAAAATGAGTCCGAAACGTCTGTAAAGCAGCTATCATGCTGTACAGGACCTTGAGTGGAAAAGCCTTGTTTATCAAGAGAATTGAAATAGAATTCATAATCCTTGGTAATCAGGCAATGACACGATAAGATACAGGATAGAATTCAAAATTTCGGTCCAGATCTTTGACTACATGTAATGCCAAAGATTCATTTAAGTTATTTATAATTAGCTTGTCGGTTGTTTTTTTTATTAAATTTTGCTGTGTTTAAGTTGTGTTGGAATAATAATTTAAGTTCGTCTGCGGGAATTAACTAGTCACAACACCAAGATGGCGGCGGCCAGCGACAACGGGAAAGATGTCGTCATTGATGAAGGTCCGGGGCGATGATCCTTGCATTAATAAAATTCAGTGGGAATTTCTTGGAGTCAATTTCTTGGTGTGCCAACAGACAAATCCAATTAAATATACATATATATGTTTTATCAACCTTGTAAACATAGCTTTATCAAATATAAAATTTTGATAGCTTTATGCGTGGCTGTAACAAATATGATTTTCATTTTTAGAGAAGTGAAAAATAAAATTGTTGGTATTTTTTATAATTTTACCAAAACCTTATAATTATGCCATGATGTGTGATAAGATGACAATTGGGGATTGTTTTTAAATGCATTTATAGAAGTTTTTTATTGTCATATAAAGATTATTTTGAAAACAATCTAAATAAAAAAATGCCACGCACAATAATATTTCATAAATTTCGGCTTAGAAACGGTTAAAATAATGTTTAAAAATTTTTAATGAAAAATGTTAACTTTTGGGGCTTAAAAATGAATAATGCAGTGCAAATAATGATGTGGTATTTAATCTAGTCGCCCTGTTGGTCGCATTCTAGGCGCGAGATTTTCTCGATTGATGCAGTGTATTTTGCCTATACCCAGGCGCATCTGATAGTTGCACCGACGCAACGAGACGTGACAGGAAACGCTGCGCGCGTCGTGAGCCTCCGACCCGTTTTCTGGAATTAAATTCCCCCGCCTATGCAAATTCCTCGCCGGAACGTTTTGCAATCCGTCACCGGGACACGTGTCGGGATTGCTGGAGTTATATAACGTCGCCGAATAACGCTGGTTTGTTGAGCTTATACGACTTGCCGAATAACGTTGTGGTAGACTACTCAATAAATGGCAGATCTTGCGCCCGACGCCCACGATATCCTCGCTGACAGGAAGTTGTATAAACAACTTTAAATTTTCACGATTGGATTGATTGAATATGCATCATTCAGACGAATATATGCCCCTTGTTAGGGGCGCTGATTGAGAAATGACATCCTAAATCCTGACCACGAGTTTTAAAATTTTTATTGTGATTACTTTGAATTCTTTATTGATTTGGTTGGTATGCGTTATTTATTTAATCCAGTCTCGTTAATTGATATATTGGTAAAATCATTTTCAAGGTATTCGATGCGAACGAGAGCAGATACTCCCAAACACCGAAGTCTTAATCAAACAACACCGCGACCTCGCCTCGATCTCTATTCAATAATTTAAAAGTTTCTCGCTTGTTTAAGTAACCAACACTAAAGTTAGCGCGGACCAAACCCGCTAAACATTGTTTCGAGATAATAGACACTAGTCTTATTCTTTTCCGAAGCATTGGATTCAATTGTTCGGGAAAGAGAGAGGTGAGCCGCACAGAACACAAAGAGTTGAAAAACGATGCCCAAGAGATGAATGCTTACTGGCCATTGCGAAATGTATTCGTGCAGAGCCTGTGAGGCATTTACCCAAACCCGTACCTGACTTACCCACTGGGCTAGAGCTGCTTGAGGTGGCCACACAAATCTGAGGCTTTGATGAAGTGTTCCGCCGTAGCTCCATGTGCCATAAATAACACCCTACTTGAACTTTGCTTCGTAAGAAAAATTGATCAACTGATTATTTTTACAAGCCACAGGGATGGCGGTAATGTGTTTCAAGTTATCATTATTAAACGAGGATAACTCAAGGTCAGAAAGCAAAATCAATCATCTCATAACGTTCGAAGTTTGTACTAATAAACCAACAGATGTAGATTTAAAATAATCCTTAAAAGTTTTATATAAATTCTGAGAATCAAATGTAATGTCTATATCCGCTAACCGTCATTTTGTAATATAATAATCAATGGGCGTAGTTTTTTGTCCGCGCTCATCGCGAGTGGCGGAGGATCCCGACGGGCAATAGCGGCATGTAAAAACAATATTCAAATCAATCACCGTGATGTACTGCTGTATTATTGTTTTATTATAGTTTGGTCAACCGCATTTCATGTATACAAGAGAACCGCGATGAATTAATGAATTTGTTTCTAGGAAGCTAATTTTAAATGCTCTTGGAGATATCGATTATGTCTTCTAAGATAATTACTGTACCAGGACAAAAAAAGCTCTGGTGGCATTTAATACATTTAGATAAGCGTGTTAAATAGAATCAGTAATTAATATAAGTCGTGTCTCGTCATATTACAACATAAAATCTTACTCCTACAATACTAATAAGGCAATAACCGTCAGTAGTATTTTAAAAATTAAATTGAATGTTATTACGAACCAGTTGCGGCGAACATAAAAAAAAAACAGAGTCCACCTTTTTTCCCACGAATATAAGAAAACATAGCGATCATTAGGGCTCAGATGATTAAATTAATGTTCACGGGTGACAATGATACGGAACATTTATCTTGGTAAGGAATTTTCTGAATTCCAAAGTCGTACCATTTCGGGTAACGATGCGAACTACATATAGTAAATATGTTGAGGAGAATCACAGGGCACTAAGCGAGGGACGAGGTTGGATTTCAATATTTATTTGTGGGGTTACTTACACATAAGTCAGGAACTGTGATGCTATTGTCTGTGTAGAAGACAAGGATATCTGCGGGTAGTCCTCTGGAGCTGGGTTCTCTTAGCTTGGAGGCCAGGAGGAGACAGGTGGTGCCGAGGAGTTGGAGGTGGTTCTTGGTGATGTGGCAGGTGCTGAGGAATCGGTCCATGAATGTCATCGCAAGGGGGAATACTTCTTCCTGGCATCTCTGCTCTTCGCAGACCTGGGGACAACAATAAACACTTTATTAGAATTAGCCTACCATTTCACAATTAAAATATTAGAAACGTAATATTTATTGATTTCCATTGGTCGTTTAATTCAAATATATTTTACAAATTCATAAAGCGTTCATCCTCCGAGATTTGAGATATTTTTTATAATTGTTGCAAAAGTTCGTATTTGTCAAGTTTGGAATCATTAATACGCTGGGCATTATGGCATATTTTAATCGACAAAGGATGAATGAACAGAGCACTATGCGAGCCAGTGCGAGCTGAAACACAAGACCTCTAATCTGTTAAGTATTTTCGTTGACAGGGAACGGCTGGCTGTCCAATTAATTCACCAAACAAAAGAGCGATGTCTGCTTTTTGAAGATAGCGGCGGCTCAGGCTAAAAAACCTCAAGGCGAGAACCAAGAACCGCCCATCGCCGCTTCGAGGGGAGGACAAGCCACTACAAGCGGTGGAGGGGTTACTCCAGTTGGGCTGTTGGACTGCTGGGCAGTTGGCTGGTCGGGGGAAGGGGCAATGAAAAGCTCGAAGGCCGTACAAGAACATTTACCTGTCTACGTACGACCAGCAATTAAGAACAGGTATAAGCAAAATGGAGAGAATTCAATAAACAAAGCGTGTTTTCAAATGCAAGCGATTTATAAAGGAGCCTCGATTTTGCCGAGCATTCGCGGCTTTCCTATTCATTTGTCAACTCGCAGACGGCCAGTATGAATGGATAATGAGTACATCTCGGATAAAACCGACATCTTGAGAAGTCGGGACTGAGCAATGAGCATGCAGACAACCAAATACCCATACTTCAAATATTTCACATTATCATTATTGTAGTATGACGCGCTCCACAAAATTATTTATTCGTCTTTTTTATAATTCAAAACTCGTTGAGTGGGATGTTTGCTCCCACCCTCTATTGAATTAGTTGTAATTCGATAGTACCATTTATTTAATCGATTTGACAAGGAAGTTATTCGAAGGAGGGTTTTTGCTGTGTAAAATGTTATTAAATTATAGATACTGTAGTTGATTAAATAGGTTAAATATCTTTTGTGACAGTTAATACTACTCAACAAGTGGATTCTGTTTTATAACGTACAGCTTTGGAAAACAACACGCTAATGAACATTTTAATAAGTTGATAATTAGTATGTTAAATTGAACGTAAGTCTACTGAGAATGCGTTGGGGTATAAATGGTTCTTACTTCTAAGGCCCCTTTTTGTTTTGTGACTTATGAATGCTTCGTTTGGTTTTTGTGAACCATATTATTCATCTTAGGTGAATAAAAAAATGGATGAATAATAACTCACTGGTGTATGGTTGCATAAATAAACCCGTCATTATTTTGAATCGGGCTAACAGATCTTTGCATAGAATGCTGGTTTATTAATGCAGGGGAGTGTTTATTGAAATACACAGTTAGATTTATGGAGACATTTTTCAACAGGAATGTATCGGAATTATGTATGTGCATATTCAGAGTAGGAAATGAGTTTGTAAAATTTTCGCCGTCGTTTCGCAAAAGCCGTTGAGAAAATTATGAGGTAATTACTTGGCAGGTCGGGACCATCTCGCGGAGAGGTCGTTATGTTGCCGGGGCTATCTCGGCATCTCTGTTAGGTGCCGCCGCCCCGGGCACTGCAGGGCTGCAGGGGGGGGGGGGGAGGTAATGGCTCGTCGGAGGAATTTTCGAGAACTCAGATTTGCATCATTCGGATGGGCCATTTGATAAAGCCATTTGAATAACTGCATGAGCTTTATGGCATTGCATATTCATAAAGTCGATTGAATAAATGCGATCGATGGAAGTTTGACACTGTGACTTTCGGCGGATCTTGAAGGGTTTAGGATAGTTGGTTGCCTTAGTGTGCCAGTAAAGGAATGAAGCATTATATGGCTCCAAGACAGTCTAGCTGATATTCCAAGGGATATCAAGCCCACGAGGTGTGTGGCGTAACGCCGCCGGCTGAAGAAGAACTCGAGCCGCAATCACCATCTCTCTGGAATACACGTCGGCCGACCGTAATATTAAAATCCTTCTCGGAACATCTTGTTAAGGGGTCATTTCACTTTAGAGGAACGCAATTTCGTTTAATCTCGTTAGCGAATAAATAACAATGGCGTTGCTTCGGACAGGATGTCGAGAGGAGACGGAATTACTGGAGCAACTGTTCTCTGGGAACCGGCTGCGACTGGGAGACTGCCTCGTGACATCATCAGCATCGGGCAATATCTTAAAAGCGACTAATTTTCCAAATGTCCGGTTGCTGATCATGGCAAGAACACTGAAATAACCAATGATCTATTGATGGGTGATTGTTTCGTACAGCATAACACACATATATTAAGCTTGCCAAGGTAGTAAGTGCAGGCGTGTGCAAAACTTCGCTCGCCAGAGCGAGACGTACGGTGGGGTGCATGGCGCCCACATGCGTCACGGCTGGTGGTTTCTGGTGAATGGTGCTTGGTGCTGGTGACTGCATGTCTCCACGGAAGGTCAGAGGTCTTCGGGAGTGAATGGATCGACAGTCAGCAGATGTAATAAAGTCTGTGGAGAGAGCTCGTTTGGCGGTCGGAACTCCGCTCCGGCCTTATCACAAAGGACAGATCTGTGCGACACGAGACGGCCGCTGGAACTGCATTTTTCTCATTCTCTTATTATGAGCATAAACTCCGTCTCCGCCTCACAATTCACAATGGACCAGGACACATACCAAATATGTGTATTTATGTAAAAACATTGTGCACGCCTAAATTCAGAATTGGAAGAGAAACTGGTTTCTTTGTTTGGAAATCGATCTCACTGATGAATTCTGTGAATCTAATATTATGATGCTGAAAGCGCATCAAGTCATCAACAGGATAATGTCGGCATCTAAAAGAAACAATACATTATATACATCTTATAGTTATATTATGAAACGGCAGATGAGACAAAGTTAACGGACAAATAATGTTTCCTATTTAAGCAGTGATCTCATACGCAAACACTTGCGAGCTAAAAGTCCGTTGCAGATTACATAGAAAGCGGTTTCAATAAATAATCTAATTTCCAGTCTGGAACATGACACAACTCGGCACTTCCTTCATCTAAATTCACTTTTTGATGCAATAATAATTATTGATCATGTCATATCTCCCTTGAATGTCTCTGAACTCTTTACCAGTTCGCGTAGATATTTTGACGGCAAGGTAAATAATGATTCGTTCAAACACGTTGTTGCTTCCCATGATGTCGGTAATTGCTTGCGACCGACACGGTTGAAGTTTTGTCGAGGAATTTCATTTTCGTGGATTGTTTCCAAGAGGCTGGTGGTCCAGCAATGTCCCACGGGTCGCAGGAGAGCAGAGGGGCTGCAGAACTCGCCAGCAATTATATGGCGGCCGATATGAATCGGTCCATTGTTTGCCACTCGTTTTGCATCCGTTTTGGAGGGCACGCAGTCCTCCCATCCCCAAACACCAAAATATCCCATTCAGCCCTACCAACCTCACAAAAAGTCTGTTTCGTTATTACTTTACAAAGATTTGGTTAAGAATATGTTTCAACCTTTTGAAGATTTTGATGGACTCTTGCGTTGCGAGGCTGTCTCGGTGGGGACCAGATTGGGTTTACATGTGAGAATATTTCGTGACCACCGCGCCCTCAACTGCGAGGCAATAAATCTACAGAGAACTTCGCGGATCCGTTTTTCACTGCCTCACGTTATCACAGATCTAGATGATGAAAAAACAACTAAGGTACATACTGATTTTTTTATCATGTCATGATGTCTGCTCGCATAAACAGTATGTTTTTAAATCATATCATGATATCTGCTCGGTTAAACAATATGTTTTTAAATCATATCATGATGTCTGCTTTCATAAAAAATATGTTTTTAAATCGTATTATGATGACTGGTCTCATAAAAAATATGTTTTATAAAAACAGATTAAAAAACATACTAATGGAATCTGCTTATGTGTCATCTATATAAAAACACACATTCGTTCGATTTCACTCGAGTTTCGCAAATATTTCATTATTCTTTTTCTTTGAACAAGTGAAAAAATTAAATATTTTTTCTAAACTCATAATGGAATTGATATGGCGAGCTAAAATTAGATACAATGGCAGAAAATTTTAACAGAAAACTCTGAGCTAATTTCTTGGCGTCGGGGTACTTTTCTCATAGTCATTTGTAGAAAGATAATACTATGCAAAAGAAATTGCGCAGAATAATTACAAGTAATTTATTTCCAGCCAAACAACAAATCCTTACCAATAAAATATAAAAACAAAAAAAAATGTTTTGATCCTTGTGCTATGCAAAAAAGTTTTATTTTTGTATACACGACTTGCACAAACCAGTAATAAAAAAGGTGTGTTAAAATCTCAGTGTAAACCGTCCAGGTAAATAATTAAGGAAGATAATAATAAATTTATATCTAGCAATTTTTTTGCAAAAAGTATTTTTTTTAAACATAAGTTTTTCTTTTTGTACAATATAAGTCGATAAAGTAATTTGACGATATTACGAATAGTTGAATTATAAATTCTATGAATTAGTTATTTTGAGGCCTAGCGATGAAAAATAGTTAAATATTTATTCAGCTCCTTTATAAAACCACTAAATCCGGAATAGATTGTGTAAGATTAGAAGTACCTTTGTTTTAAAATTAACTTAATATTTTATCTGATTTAATAATAATATGGTCAGAGTAGTTGAGGTTTATTTGTAATGGTTCAGTTTAAACCTCTCCCTCTTTCTCATAAATGACAAATATAACAGAAAGGGAAGTAACAACAGACCTCCCAACGGTAACGATAAGTGTTAATTAATTCAGTAATTTAATACAACGCGTTTTAGATTTGCACAATTCTGAAATATTTATTAAAAAAAATAAAATGAAATAATTGCTTTCAGGAATCCTGAAAAATGTGTGCTGAAACATTTTTCATGGAGAGCGACGCAGACCCATAAAACAACCTTCCCGCCCGACATTTGGCGAGACACTGACATAGTGATAGCGCTCCTCTACAGCCGGACCCATCAGCTGATATCTGTCAAAGTAGTTCACGCCAACGCCGCTAGAGTCCGCATCAAAACATATGGTCGACCGGCGCGTATTCCTAGACGCCCGAGCCTAAAACCGCTTGGCCCACCTTAGTCCCAGTTTTAAGGAAAGAATGACTTTATTCGAAGTACCCATGTTTTATTGAATAAAAAATTGTTATTTTGTAGAAGGAAACTATAGTACCGTTACTTTTTAGGTTTAAAGCAAAATTGTAGAGGGTCTTAAAAATCTATTGTAATGGTATATAATGATAATATAATAAATTATAATTGTGAAAACGTACAAAATATATGCACATCATGTGAAATATTTTTTTGGCGCACATAAAGCTGGTAGATCTGTTAATTCGGTTCCATGATAACTCAACACAGTGACATTTCAACACACTTAAAAAGTGATAAAAAGTCATGAAACGATGAAATTTTTTTTTTAACCTAACTTAACCTAACCTACTTAACCCAGTGAATGAAGTTTTTGTTTCATCACTTTCCATGACTTTATATAACTTTTTAAAGATAATAATAATAATAATAATAATTGGATAATTTGTAGAGCGCCGTTTTTGTGAAAAATCACCTCAAGGGCGCTGTACAATTTATTTCCTAGGATCTACATTTTTTATTTAGAAAAGATACCAAAACATACTTACCTGGCAAGTCACTTCCAACAAACACACTTATATTAAAAAGTTTATGCTTATAAAAGATAGAACTGCACGCAGAGGACACTATATCAAAAAACACTGGTCGTCGCATGATCTTAAGTCTGCTGTGATGTGATGAATTATCATTGTGATGATTTATCCGGTCACCGTTAATTCAATAAAAAATCATATTCTGTCAAGATCAATAAGACAAACCAATTTATTTCATTTGCCCACATGTAGAAAATCCCCATTTCTACGTAATAATACAAAATTTCTAGAATAATTCTAATAAACTTCAGAAATATTGAATAGAAGTAACAGGTACGATCGTAAAGTAATATGCGACTGTGGAACGTATCGGGAGAATCTCCTATCCCTTTCCTATATTCCTGAATATTTTTTTTTGATATCTTTCAATTACTTTAATATGTACCTATATATAGCTTTTTATTATATGTACAAGCTGTTTGTTTCGTAAAGATAAATATCAGTAAATGATTTTATATATATATTTGTAATGATGATATTTGCGTATTGTGTTCATAATGTGATTAATTTATCTATTATTATTTCGCTGCCCACGGCCGCATATTTGCGTCCGGTGTTCCCACGGAACCCATCCGACACCTCGCAGCTGATAAGATACCCAGCCTCTAACCTGACACTTGTATGGCCGCCCGTCGCACTGTTTATCTTCATTTGTCCCTTCAAAAGCCGGCGACATTTTATTATACAAATATAATAACTATTGATAATGCAAGCCGACTCAATCTAAAAATTCATGCAATATTTCAAGGATTAAAACATTTATATTAGTGCTGAATTTTATGATATTATGTAACTTTATTTGCGACGTAGTAGGTAACCTTATATTTGAGCACATGTGCAGGGTAAACAGAACGTAAGTAATTATTTTACAAAACGTAAGTAAGCGTTTGTAAGCTACGCTTTAAAATATTAAGATGAACATTTATTTGCGCTCGTAAATACAGAATGTGAATATGAATAAATAGTTATGTAATTAAATACGGCTTCGATTCTGAATATTGACCTTTCACCAGGGCGATGCCATCTGTGACAGTAATTTTATGTTTCAAAACCTCAGGGCTTTCACTAATTAAGTTTTGTTGTAAACTGTAATAGCTTTCCGGTTTGCGCCAGCTAAATCGGAGCAACACAAATTATTATTATTTAGCTAACATTGTTAATATTCCATCATTATTTTAAGTGCGCAGTTGCACAACTGTTTAAATAACTACAGAAACATAGATTTTTCATGATATTCAATATTAGATATATTTATTACTTGTAAAGATGGTATTTGTCTGAAATTAAGATGAGTAAAGATGTCGCATGTCTCACAATGGGAGTTAGAGAAGAAGAGGCCACGAGGAGAATACCAAATGAGTTCATAGTACGAGGAAAATTAGTACTGCAGAGTGGGAGCTTTGGTGTGTTCAGGAATAGACGTTTTAGTACAAAGAATCGACGTGTTTCCGCTATTTGAGCCAACACATTATAGCAGATAGTGTCTAGCGTCTTCTGTAGTCGTCACTGCAGGCACAGAGTCCGAATAGCAGCACTGGGTGGCCAAAAAACAAATAAAATTAAAATCATTAGATCAGATATTTTGATAGAAGGATAGTCAGATATCTCAGATATTCGAATAAAATAAGACGTAACCAGAAATAGCACAGCGAACACGCTATTTCGTTTACGTATTTTCTATGGATATAAGTATTTATGGCATGTTCTTGATTAAAAAAATAGATTTCTATACGTTTGAAACTTGAATTAACATCAAAGCCTACAACTAAAAACTTTATGCTCACAGCAATGCAATAATTCTGAAGTAATACCAATTATAAATTCGAAACCTTATTTTGTATCAAAAATCCACTGGGAAAAGTGTGGTAGATAAAATTGAAGTTTCTCGATACAAATTTAGTTGAACAAGTAAAAAAAATCTCTGTATTTTCGCAATTTTTATTTGTGACCAGCTAAATATGCTTTCCGAACCTACGTGCAGCGATGACTTGAAAAATAGCTAATTCCAGTGTATAGCATTCCGGCATGATCCTACATACCTTTTGTCCTGTCTCAAAAGTCATCAGTTCTACCTGCTGATGTTCACCGCATTTGTATGAATAGTACTGACAGTAATCCGGTTGTTCTAGACTAGAGTTACTGACCAGTGTAATATCGGCTGCAGTAAAAAAAGAAATGACTACGGAATGCTTTAATCCTTTAAATACTAATTTTGCTAAAATTCTTGGCACCAAGTTCAGCGAACTGTAGCAGACAATGAAACTATTATTATATTATTTATCTTCTAGAACTGGGCACACAATACATCTATCTCTATAGGTAGTGAAATACTCGATACTTTCAGATAAATAGGAAGCGAGAAGGTACATAGTTTATCTTTTGTGAAAGTTAATATTAATATTTATCGGCGCCCTATTGAACTTTTTGATTGTGTTTTTTTGTATGCACTTATTATGTACGTACTCGCACGAGTTATTTTTACTATTACATCAGAAGTTTTAATGCATTTTTTATCTTTGATAGAAAATATGATGGTAGGTAGGTACGTTTAGAAATCGAGCGAAAGAAAAATGCATAAATATTCAATTTTGTATGTTGTGTTGGTTTTCTCTAGTATCATATATTACATGTAACTGGTACGCGAAAATAACTGAATACACAGTTATTGAATACTGTATCAAATTTGATTTGACGGCCTAAGGGTATATCCTGGCGTGCGCAAGTAAATTTTATTGATGAATTTGCGTTATTTCACAAATAATTCATTAAAAATATTTTAAAATACACTTGTGGCACGTTCCAGAGTGGAAGACACTCTCGGTGTCGCCCTGGTGTAAAACCACCATTCAGAATTTAAAAGTTGCTTGAAATGGCTTTGGACATGTTTGGTGACCAGATCTGAATAGTCAGGTATTCTCCCAACTTCCCCTTCTCCATATTCTTTCCCCCCGCACTACCTTCAGCCTCACAACACACACCAATTTGGGATGCCATAATCTGGCTTTAGACGGTTGGGACTCTAGTGCGGTATTCTGGTTGAAAATCTCCATGTACTGGTACATAATATTATTAAAATTATTGTCTTCAAAAACATGTTTTGTTGTGTTAATAGTTGTTCAAAGTGAAGACGTTTGTCTAATGAGAGGAAACCTTTTTTACTACCTACCAAAACGTCGACATGTTTTTTGTTGTTGTTGAATTGGTCGATGTACATAAATCGAACAACGGTTTTACTGACTGTCTGATAGATTCACGGTCAAGAACATTGTCCATTGTTATATGGCACCGTGTAGGGCAAAACCGTTTCGTAAATTAGTTTCGGATGTCCAGGCAAGACTGTTTTTACATTTTTAAAGAAAATACAGGCGAAATTAAGTCGACATTGGTGAAATTGTATACGTATACTGTTATGTAGTACGCTGTCTGTGTCGGTCTTGGTACAATAATAATATTATGAGGCATAAGCTGGGCGCCACCAGTTTAAGTACCTATGTAAATTGGTTAACTCAAGTTTCTACTTATACCTACACTCAGAGTCAATGTTCAAACGTCATGAAACGGAGCACGTTTTGGACAGCAATAAAACGAAACAAAAAAAACTGATTATGTACTGTAATGTACACTTTTTTAGGCGTTTATTATCTACCTACGTAATACAGTACAATATATATGACATAAATATTTCCTCCAAGACTACGGATTTAAAAAGCAATGTTGTTTTCCTCAACTTTTAAAAAAAGAACTCGCTTCTATTTAGGCGTGTCGTAGGTACTTGTCTAGACAATGATTTTATAAAACTTTTTAAAAATAACTATTTTATCTGAGAACAAAGTACCTGCCTAATCTGGTATTTATGTAGTGTGACTTCAGATAAACTTGATTACTCTATGGCTTTTCCAAAATATTTAAAAAAAAGAACTGACCTTTCCTTCCAAGACAATAATATAAACAAAGAACTCACAATAAAATAGGTATTAGTGATTTAATGTCACCTTTCTACGAACTGTACAAACTAGACAAAAAATGGGAACAGCACGTAGTTTTTTTTTAAGTAACGCCAAAACTGTCGTCTGTACCCAGTTTATTAATAACTGGCCTTTTTACATCTGTGCAAACTGCTGTTTGAAGATTTTTTCTTTCAATTTCAGTCAACTTGAAGATTAATTTTTTATCACAGAAAATGTTTCAATATTTGTCCTTATCAATGATGTAACACATCGATACAGTAATCATTATCACTGACTCCTTTATAACTGTGCTTATGTAGGTATTAATTTGATCAAATTAAGGAAAGAGAAATACTGTTCAACATTTATGTGAAAACATGTATTATTTTATATTTTCCTAGTACCTACAAAGCATATCTACAATATACCCGTATAATTTTGTTCAACAAAACTGTGTTAGGTACGTAATAACGCACCTAAAGTCTAGTCTGTAGTTAGTAATAAGATCCTAGAAATATATTATATATATATATATATTAAAAACGCCCTTTAGGTGATTTTTACCAAAACGGCTCTATATAATAATAATATTATTGTTTGTGATTTTGGTTGGGAATTGAATAAATGTGAAGAATATTATGGTACAGCCAATGAGTGGTACGCCGTAATCTTTCTATTGCATGCGTTTTTTATGAGATAGAGCGAGAGGTTATAACGGAGTTATCGGCGGTTTGTCTTTATGTTTTATTTCCAATACAAACAAAACTCAGGTACGTCCACCCGTTGGTCCCCCAAAAATTTTGCTGTGACGTCACAACTCGCGCTCCCAAGCTCACCAAATTGCCAATATTATCTATTCTTGTTATTATTTAATATCCGACGTTAGTGGAGGTAGAAAAATACATATATCCTGGAATCCCGGCACAGAGATAATATAACAATAATTGGTTATTTATCTAAAATACAAAATAACACGTATAAAAAAAAAATGTATAAAATTGAGCTCTGTTGTGAAAATTACACAGCGTTTTTCGGTTAGAATTTCTAGTTTGTTGCAACTATTTTAAAACGATATTTAACGAAGCTTTAAAATATCGATATAGCTACCGAAAAAAAATAATTTCTCAAATAGAAAAATGAGTGAGGAATTTTTTTAGAGAAAGAATATCACATTTATAGGCGAAGCAGGGCATTAAATCTACTTTTTTAATTAATTTCGTCCGTTGTGAACTTTCTTTTAATAATAATACTAGATTATACTGACAATGTAATAAATACAATGTAGGCAGATGATAATGATGTATAAATAATTAAGCGCCGTCTAAGACGATAGATACCTCGTTATTGTATCGGGAGCGCAGAGAGCGAGAGAGGATATCGCAGAGCCATCGAGCGCCGTCAGCCGGCGAGCGATAGAGCGAGTGGGCCGAACTATTTTATCTGCCGGCACAGCTGTATTTGTGTCAAAATCAGCTGATTTTAAAAATACTCGGAGCGCATGTGAGGCGGCGTTGGGTGTCCGCACAGCCGGCGAAGCGGCCATGCGGCGTTCAAAACTACCGAAAATACAAACAGAATACGACCACCTCACCAAAAGGTCTAAACTAAATATTCAAAACAAAAAAAAACAAATGCAATTGATTTTACATTTTTATTTAATGCCTTCAAGGTCTTTAAAAAAAATTAAAAAATTGTAAATGTCATATCTACGTATTTTCAGCTAACGAAATAGCAAAGAAGTGACACTCCTGTTTAAAAAGGGACAGTGTGAACGTTGAGTAAGTTTTTAGTTCTTGAGCAGGCTTGGCGCTTTTCTACTCGTTGATGTTACTTTCAATCAACTGCGCGAATTTTCATGGTTGTTTCGTTTATAATGATTTCGGTCGTTTTGTTATAATTGGGTTTCAAGCCAACAATACTATTTGATTGTCTGATTTTTAAATTGTTTTATAAGGTGTAAATAACAGCGAGGGCACATTGTATAGGCTCTGGGCTAGTTTTTTCCACGATTCAATCTAGCTTATTAAATAATGATTACAAGATAGGTATGATATCATATCAGTATTATCGATGTTTATACTAGCCAGGTCTGCGATCGGATCTTTGTTTAGTATTTGAGAAGGTGCCGGTAAGATGAAACAGAATAGTTACAGAACAAAGGCAACTTCCACTTCCTGGAAGTCTGTCATTGAATCTAAAACGTGGTATTATTGACTTCATCAGTTTCTGCATCAGATTTCGTTACTTCCCGAGGATAGCTTGAATTAGTATTATCAGAATATAACACTGTTTCTGACACCTGACACCCGCTATCACTAAATGCGTAACCAAAACGATAGTCTGTGAAAATGACCTAAAATATTTGGTTGTTTGCACCATTGTAAATATATTACAATGAGTTACTCAATCAAAAATTTCTTTTGTTAAATTTATGAAATTCACATCGTTCTTATTGACTTTAAAATTTCTGGAAGAGCTGAAAAATCATTCATTCCTAACGTCTACGCTTTACTTTGCAAGTGGCGAGTGGAACCTTCCTACATGAATGCTATAAAAATAGGTAGAACGAGTAGGAGGTCTTGAAGAATTACAGTATGATGAAATCATACTTCGTTTAAGGCCTTACCTGTTGCCAAATATATTTATTATTATTTTTTAATGCGATTACTTGAAATATACCAGTGACATACTACATTGGCTGGATGTCTTGTATTTTTAATGCGATTACTTGAAATATACCAGTGACATACTACATTGGCTGGATGACTTGTATTTTTTAATGCGATTACTTGAAATATACCAGTGACATACTACATTGGCTGGATGACTTGTATTTTTAATGCGATTACTTGAAATATACCAGTGACATACTACATTGGCTGGATGACTTGTATTTTTAATGCGATTACTTGAAATAAACATACTACATTGGCTGGATGACTTGTATTTTTAATGCGATTACTTGAAATATACCAGTGACATACTACATTGGCTGGATGACTTGTATTTTTTAATGCGATTACTTGAAATATACCAGTGACATACTACATTGGCTGGATGACTTGTATTTTTAATGCGATTACTTGAAATATACCAGTGACATACTACATTGGCTGGATGACTTGTATTTTTTAATGCGATTACTTGAAATATACCAGTGACATACTACATTGGCTGGATGACTTGTATTTTTAATGCGATTACTTGAAATATACCAGTGACATACTACATTGGCTGGATGACTTGTATTATTTAATGCGATTACTTGAAATATACCAGTGACATACTACATTGGCTGGATGACTTGTATTTTTAATGCGATTACTTGAAATATACCAGTGACATACTACATTGGCTGGATGACTTGTATTTTTTAATGCGATTTCTTGAAATATACCAGTGACATACTACATTGGCTGGATGACTTGTATTTTTAATGCGATTACTTGAAATATACCAGTGACATACTACATTGGATGGATGACTTGTATTTTTAATGCGATTACTTGAAATATACCAGTGACATACTACATTGGCTGGATGACTTGTATTTTTTAATGCGATTACTTGAAATATACCAGTGACATACTACATTGGCTGGATGACTTGTATTTTTTCCAACATTGCACTTTTTTCAATAATATTTCGCATTCGCAAAAAATTGTGTTGGCGTCATGAAGCGATGCTAGCAGTCCACAATGGATTGCTGATAACAACCCTGATATATGACAGTGGGGCATAGAACTGGCAGAGGAAGGATAAAAGATGTGAATGCAATATGAATGAGATATTAAAAATGTGGATATTCGCAAAATAATTCAAGGTTGGACATACACGGAGAAAAGTTATGTGATAATTATTTTGTGCTAATTTGTTAAGAATTTCTTCAAATTATTCGTAATCAAGTTAAAAACGGAATTGCAGGCCCTTAACGAATAGATTTCCTGGTAAACTTTTAGCAAAATACCAATCTATTGTGACAATGTCGGAACACGCGTTCATAAAAATAATAACATTTTCGCATTTCGTCAATATATATAATCAATATAAACCCAAGTGCATGAACACGTGTTCCGATATTATCACGAAATTACTAAAAGTTTATCAGGAAACGGCATGCAATCCCGTTTTCAATCGGATAACTAATACTTGGAAGGATTTTTAAATAAATTATCAATACTCATTTTTCTCCGTATAAAACGAAGAAAGGAGTGTAATGAGAATATATGATGCGAGCGTGAATGATAGAAGCCATCGGGAACTCCTAAGACATGGCACGATCAAGTGAACCAAATACTAATATGTACTTAGTTTGGCCATTAGAAGCGAGGAGTGTGTGTCGAATTGTTTGGCGGTCAATCCTCTCTGCCTAACCCTAGGGGGAAATAGCGTGATGGTTAGTTAAAATGGTTTGTGTCTACTAAAAAGCAGTTTATAAATAACCACTTATCTGAAGATTGCAGCAGTTAGTTATCTTCTAGTACCTAATACATAATATGCATGCGGCAATTTTTATCAGAATCGTTATCTGCTCGCAGTTCAGGAAATCTCTCAGATATGAAAGTTTTCGTTTATTTGCTAATTCAGTAATGTAATTGGCTAAAACATGCGATAAGGTACACATTAAGATCAGTCAAGTTGATTAACCAACCAAATAGTCAATAATCGACGTTAATATTTAAGAATGTTTCCAATATTAGATAGGTTTTATTTTCACACTCTCTTTATTCCTACGAGTATACAGTACGATGTATCATGTAATATTCCTAAATACTAATTCAGGACAGATAATTTAACTTCTGGTATGAAGACAATATTTATCTACAAAATACAGAGATTAGACACAACCCAATATCATTATTATTGGTAGAAAAATCGTTGGTCAAATCAGGTGGTGGCGAAATTTTGCTATTGGTTTTCGGGGCCTCATAATCTAATGCTGTCCGTTGCTTGTTGTTCATTGGATAGGTACTAGTTTTGATGAAAGCCTCCAGTGTAACAACCTATTGTCATCTAACTTAGCCAAATTTAATATATCTACCTACTAGAAATTTACTAAAAGCATAATAATGCATTATTTATGCAGTTTTATTTTTGTTTGCTTTAAGCTTTACATGATTCTTATTACAATCATTATGTGTCTTCAAGCTGTGGTAATCGATGGGTTATTTAATTCATATTTTAAAAATACTTTGCAATTTAATGTTCATTTGGGAAAAGGAAAAATTTACGCCAATGATTTAACAGAAATGAGTGGTAAAATCAGCGTGATACTAATGAGCCCACAGACGCCAGACTTTTAAGGACTGCGGTTTACTTGGTAGGACTTTTGTTAATTTTTACTTTTGCCAATTAGTACTTCTTTGAAGCAGTACTTTTTTTTGATGTGGCTTGGGGTAGGGTCTGCATGTCTGTTGCAAGTGTGGTATGTCTTTTTATTGGCTCGGTGGGCAAGGTATTAAAATTGAATATTCGGCGCGCCGTTTCGTGCCAGGGAAATACATTGTACAGGTTTTGAATTTGTATTTCTTTCAGCAGACAATATGAATCCTCACCGACGAATAGCGATAGCTTCTCATAAAGGTTGTCTCTACCAGACCACAAAAAGACAAATTATGTTTTTTAATTGTTAAGTTGGTTTTTGAACAGTTTTCGTATAATAATTGTCTTCTCAGTCCCAGCTAAGTCATCATCTCAGTTAAGTTTCCTGAAAAAGGGTGTTGGCGGTCGGATGCCGGTGGTTTTCCCCTTTTCATGACTGCTGTATTGCTGCCGGGTCGGGTCGTTCCCGGCCGACGCGACGGACCCGGACTAAAACGTGCCACACATCGCGAAATTTTCGCGGATTTTATTACGTGGCGCATTTTTCGCTGGCATGTTGTCTCACCCCAGCACGGCGCATGTAAGGTTAATTATTATTGATGCCTTTTCAAATTTCTCAGACCACATCCTATAAAATTATTAAAATATTTACTTAGATAAGATTGCTACAAAACTTGAAATGATAAAAACACAAACCATATACGAATTGTATTTTAACAGCTAACATTTCTATTTCGATGAAATCACGACAAAATTATACATTCAAAATCTTTATAGTCACGAGGGACGGGAATATTAAAAAAAGGTATTATACCACAGACCCCTCTTTACAAATTTAATAGACATTTAACAACCTGTTATAAAATAACTGTACATATTTGTCCCGCGGTCAAAGTCGCATTTATTTCTTCTTGACTAAAGAATGTATTGAATACTTAATGCAACGTAATGGATAAGGAACACAAAACGCGCCATTGATTAGGACTCTATTAAGCATATGTAGAATTCCGAATCTGGTTATTAGTTTTGTCTGAAAAAGGACGTTACATTTGCACCTCCCACGGAGGAGTAGCAATCGATATTATCAGCCCGATAAAAGGCCGTTACACCTAGAGCGTGGCGTGGAGTACTATCTACGCTGATGGGAATCAATGACCTATCGTGCTCATCACGTCCGTGGATACACCAGTCTAGTGGGTATAGTGTCTACTCTGTCTACTGTACTCTGTACACACCGTGCACGCTGAAGTGTCTGTAGCTCGGTGCGCCAAACTATTCTCGGCAAGCGAAATGGAACAGCCAAATATTGTCTCCCTCCTACGGATCCTCCTCGGCCCCCGAGGTGGCAACTGGCAACAGCAAAACAGCTGAGCCAGGTGAATTCATAATCATTGTAGGCAATATGGCGATTGTCCGCGCTAAGCTTAACTCTGCAATGTAAGTAAGCGCTCAAAAGGAAAGAGAGATAAAAGAGCGACGTGTGGGTAATTTTAAAAATATGGCCCCTCGCTGACGTGGTGGGATCACCGCTGAGGAAGCGCGCTCAAAACCATTAAATATAACTACATTATTATTTTAAAGATAAGTATTCCCGGGTAACGAATAACCTGACAATTTTTTAAAGTCTCCTACTACCATCACAAAAGGCCGAAAGTGTTGCTTGTTGCTTGATGGATGACTTAGCCAGCCGAGGAATCGAACTCACCACGCATGGTCAGGAACCATGCCAACTAAGCCACTGACCGGTCAACATAAAAAATAGCTTTTTACTTAGTACGGACGGTCAGAGTTCCGCTCGATTCCCGATTCCTTTTCATGAACAAGATTTGCCACATCCCGACTCCGCGTTCATGTTTCCATTTTCTCATATCCCAGAGAGCGGTGCAAGTGCTTAGGATTGGTAAGAGATTTTGAAAACCAACTTGTCAAATTTACACACAATCCTCTCCACGCCGGGCAGATGTAAAGCGGTGGAAAGTGATACACTGAACTCATACTGCAATCCAATTTACCCGGTCGCTTCAATAGGAAGATGTGCGGTGCGCTTTATTGGGCTGACGAATATGCGGAAACCATAAATACATTGGGGCTGCCTAGGGGCAACAGCTGTAGAGAAAAGTTTGAGTTTATCGACTTTGCACTTTTCTACAACGAGATGCAGACGTCATCACAATCCGTCGACAAGTATACCCGTTCAAAGTGATCAAACGAATAAAATATTCACATTTTAATCAGAATTACGATTTGCGACACGAATACTTACGGAACGCTATCAGATATACCTACCTCACACTCCTGAAGATAACCTAGAAGTTCCGACACCACGCGGTGCCGGCATATTTACTGCTTGAGGTGGCAGAAAGTTTTCAGACTGAGGAGGCGGTTCTATAATTGACTACGAGGATGTTCATATTATTATTCAATCTATTCGACAAAAGATGATGATTCTCGCGTTTATTATAGGTCGGTGTTTCAATAACTGTTGATAGGATCGAAATGTTGGAACTGTCTGTAAGGTCAATACCTTCGGTGTTAGCAACACGGAGCAGGTACATAGCTGAGCGAGTTGCTGTTGAAACAACAGGTTACGAACAAACTACAGGTAACGAAGAATAGTACTTACTTCCAGCATCCAGTCAGCGACGATCTTTCTCATGTGGGGGGTGATCTCGGTCTGGAGGGTTCCGAAGTAAGAGGTAATGGGGCCCAGGCGCTCCTCCGCCTTGAGCAAGTTCTGCAGTACCCGGTCCTTGAGCAGGGCGGGGTCTTGCAGGGCGCGGCGCGTTGGGCGCTCCCGGCTGCCCCTGGGCGGAGAGGGTGATGACGGCGTGCCCGCCCCCGACACCGTCTCCGTGCACAGCAGATCCATCTTGTCGGTACTGCTTGGTGACGTCACACGAGCCCCGACTCGTACCTGACCGAGAACTTTGCCACAACCACAACTGGCAGAACTATCCTCGATGGCACGGTAGGACGCAGGCTTGGTTCACTGGCTAACTTAGAATTCAGTTTGATGATTTGAAGACTCGACGAAGACTGACCACGTCACCGGGAGGTTCTCCCGAGCGCGAGATGCGGCTATGACGTCACACGGACCTGATCACTGTTATATACTTTATGAATCTTCAATTTGCAATGTTCGTTAGGTCCACTGGCGATCGTTAAACCGCACCGTTTAGTTATAAACAATCTTATCACAATTATTTCACGAGAGTCCTTAATTATGTTACTTTATGTATTTATGATTATTAAAGAGTCCTTGTTTAAATGTGTAATTTTTAAATGCACTTTTGGTACGTAAACACAGTCGAAGTCTATGCGGTTTAGTAATAATACAACTTATAAACGATGATCACTTGTATTATTTACTAGTTACGAAATAAAAAAATATAAGTACGATGATTAACTTAAATACAAAAATACAATAATAAAGCACTCAAAAATTACAAAATAAAACTTAAAGATTACGGAAGAAGTAGTTTCGTTGTTTGATAAAAATGATTACTGTTTACGCCGCAAAACTGATGTGACTTAGGTGAATATGGTAAAGTTTGTTTCTTTTTCGGTTTTGCGCACAGCTGTTTCAGTGTCGAATGGATAAGCGTCTGTTGTCCCCACGGAGAGTTTCGACTCTGGCTCGATCGTGGATGTGGATCCCTTTACCACTTCCCAGCTGCGCCTCTACCCCCCTCCCCCCTTATCTATCCCCACCAAACTCCATTACATTATGATAGTAACTTGCTTACAGTGCCCACAGTGCTCACGGCTTTAATACATATTACCACACACAGCCCTGGACGGAATGACGGGACGTATGTACACTACTGTAGCTCACATTGTACCACCGACTTTTTTATAATAACATTCAATTTTTAAGCGCACGTTTTACACTGTACCGAAGTGATTAACTTGTTAAATGTTAATATGTTGCTTTAATTGTTGTTTTTATCTATAAAAAAAATTACTTACCTAAGCCTAGTACCTATATATGGAAGGCCATAATTTATAGAAGTTCAAGTTTTATGTTTGGTGCCCAAATATAGAATGTTAACGTTTTGTCTGTGAACATGCGATATCTGGTTTACCACAGTAGAATATGAGTTTTAGAAGACATTTTTACCTAAACAAATAGTATTTTATATTGAGTAAAAAAATATGAGTACAAATTTTTAACGTCTTCAGTGCAAAGGGGTCAGACGTTTGACTTCGAGCCGTAGCATTCGCGTTCAATTCCCGATGAAGAAATAGATCGCCCCTAAATTAGAAAAAAAATTAAATGTATTTTGGGTCGACTTTATATGAATAGTAAACTTTTTTTTACATTAACCCCACACAGGAGTCATCTTTGGGGATGCTGTGCGGTGGGGTCTTTTTTTAAAGAAAGGAAGGAGAAGAAGGAAAATCTGAAAATTCTGGGTAGGAATCTAGGGATCAGTCTATCCAGGAGTGAATGATGTATGAATATATCTCTCCCGCTGGGGCGCAAGGCGATGAGTCGAGAGACCAGTTGGACAGTTCAAAGGGACGCCCTAAACCAGACTCTCTCGACACACTTCACACGATGAACCCGGGCAACCCCGCTAAATCACCAAACGTAGCGTCCAACTTGGGGAGACCTATGGCAGAGGTGTAAGTTATCCAAAAAATGGTTCCCCGGGCGGCGGTACTCAAACCCTTAGAATTGAAAATACTTGTAAAAAAGTTGTAAATGAGTAGTTCTATGATTACTTTGGCTTAAAATGAATAAATTAAAATTAGAATTCAAAAATTGTATTCAAGTTATGTTAAAGTAGAACTACTAGATTTGAATAAATAAACAATAACAAATTAAGAAAATTGCCACCCTAACATGAATATATTAATTAGTAAATAAAAAAAATATATATTTACTGTTTTTATATTTTATTTTTATTTTGTTTCTTGACGATTGAAGTGACGTTATACGTTTTTGTCAATAAATTATAAGATGATTTATTTAAAGAGAAAGGAATACATAATATTATTTTTTGTAGACAGTAAGCTACCGCAAAATAAAATTATAATTATAGGTACCTATATTGTGTAGTTACGCATTTATACTAATACAGCTTTAAATAAAGATGCTTGACTTCCTTTGCAACTTTTACTGATTTTAAGTCCTTAGATTGTGTGAAAACCCTCCGTATTTCATTAGTCAGAAGTTAAGTGGAATATAATTCACCTATTTGTTCCCCTTTGTATAAAGTTCACTCTAACAATATAGAAAGCGTCCATCACAAATTTCTTCGGTACGTAAATTTTAAGCTCAGTATTCCAATTAATTCCATTAATTATGTCGGTTTGACGAATCAATTGCATCTAATAACACAGTTTAACAAGAGAATTATTTCAGACCTGGTTGTGTTACGCAGAGTAATTAAAAAATTAATTGACAGTCCTGCCATCGTTGCCACTATTAAATTCCATGTGCCGACAAGGAATACAAGACCAAATATAACATTATTCAGCAATACATACACAACCAACTGTCAGACACACTCACTAACAAATAGTATGCATGATCTGGGCAACAAGTTTGGGGGTTCTATTGATATATTTATTGACTCCATTTATAGAACTAAGTGTAATATATAGCAGAACTCTATGGAATCCTACAAATTAGAGTAGCGTTGGTAATGAAGTTTTAGTGATTTGTCTTATATGTAGTATTGCTTTTATGTTACTGTTACACATGTTCTACTATTATTTTTTATATTCAGTTTATCAGTTTACTGTTATATTGATGCTTTAATATTTTTTTGTTAATTTTCGATAACTTGCTATATTCTGTTTTTAAAAACCACGTAAAAGCCCGGTTTGGAAAAACAATACAACAAAAATTATAGAAAAAACAAAAAAATTAAAAATAATTTTATTATCTTTTATTTTATTAATTTTATAATTTTATTACCAATTTTTCGGCAAAATTAAAAATAATTTTACTGTGCCTAAAAATTGGCAAATATATTAATTAAAAAAAATAGCAAAGAAATTTATTTGGTGGTTAATAAATAACAGTGAAAACATAAATATTTAATATTGGTGTGGGTACTCGTATTGTATTCGTCACGCACACCAACCCACTACAGTGGGTATGGGTATTTAGTACATAGCTCAAATCCCCCAAGGCGTGGAAGGTGGCCTGGGAAGGTTTTCACTGGATAGAGTTGACTATGAAAATAAATAATTCTCGAACAATCTAAAACAAATATATACTTTAATCATTACATTTCATGGTGTAAATTTTGAAATTCTAGGTACATAAAACACAGGGCAGGACTAAGTAGGTTTCGACTAAGTGGTTAGCCGCGCACGATTCTTTTTTACATAGAGTTAGAAAGTGACACATGCCTTTTAAAAAGGTGTTTTTAAAACCAATTTTTTCCCTACCCTAAAACAGAAAACCTTAACAGCCAGGCAATGTTTTTAACATCGTAGAAGAAGATAAGATAAATCTAAGTGAAACAATAACAAAATAGAAAAATAACAAAAAGGTAACGGTCTCAACTGTGAATCGAACCCAGGATCTATATCTTACCGGGACAGCAGATCTAACCACTCAGCCATTGGGACTTAATAATTTTATGTAATTTTTGTAGATATTATATTTCGCATTCAAACATATTAAGAATTAACAATATTATCTTTCAACTAATTCTAATATATTTTTGGCAGTTGACTGGAAAAATTAGTTGAAAGATAATATTGTTAATGGCCGAGTGTTGAGGCGTTGATCCGGTAAGACAGATATCCTGGGTTCTATTCCCAGTTGAGACCGCTACCTTTTTATTTTTATCTGTCTTGTTCTACTTCATGTTTCGATTAAGTTTATTTGTATTATTTTCTTCTTCAGTTTTAGGCGTAACGAACGGCGTTCTATTTGTGATAAAGAACAATCTATTTAAATGATTTTTAATTCATGGCGTAATTTAAAAAGCTATATATATATAAGAGTAATTCCAGTAGGTGTACGAGTAATTTAAGTATCCAGATAAAATTATACCCATGAAAAATGATTGAAAAAATGTTTTGGTTTTTGTCTTTCGTACATTTAGAAATTTTCATAAGAATGCCCTCGTGGCTCTAACCTCATTTCCTATAGAATTAATAGTGACCATTGGTGTATTATATTTGGATGATACGTGAAGCGAAAAAATAGGTTCCGCTTTTTAACCTCCAACTGACCTTAAACTCTCCTAATGTTCTAACTAAAACTACCGATTCTGGTCTACGTCTACCGCTTATCGCGTTCTAACAGTAGGACAAGTTTCGATGAGATTTTAGTATGCAGTAGCGCCTCTAATTGTAACTCTATGATAGTGATACAATCCATAAACTTTTTGTAGATGGCCTTAACAAGGATAATAGTCATCTAAACATTCTAATTCATTCATTCGCAGGAAACAGAAATAATAGTGTTCCGGCGAGATAATCGAGCAAAAACTTTCATCTTGACTCTTGACTCCTCTATATTCATCACACCTACTTCTAACTGACTAACTAATCATCACCCACGTTTCTCCGCAGATCAGATTGAGCGGGCACACTTTTTGCTTCATCAACATGCATACATCCTCTTCTATTATTCTGACTCTCGAAATAACCCGACTCAATTGCACGGAGAAAATTTCTGATATAAAATATTCCTAATTTAATAAAAATCTCTTCAAATATTCCTATTCCTGTCAAAAACAGGAAGTTTTTGTGCAGGCCTTTAACGAATGTGGTGTCGCGAAGCTGCGACTCCACTACATATTTTAGAGGTGGTGTGATATGCCACACGCCCAAAGGACCAGTCCCAAACTACTCCGAATGATAGGTTATGGGACGATTTATGCATTCGACAAACCCGATGGACAGTGCAATAATCAAAGGTATAAATCTGGGCTTCTGGAGCACAAGATAAGCCCAGATTGGAAAGCAGGAAAGATGGACTCACCCGTTGATGACTATCACACGTCTCCAGGAGTATTTGTTTTTTTAACTTCACAACATATACGTTTAATCGCCCTGTCTGATATTAATTATCACTCCGAACTCTGATAAGCAACTGACACCACTTGTCAGATTTTACATGTGTCGCAACAATATTTTTATCATGGTGACATTTTGGGATGGGTAAAAGGGTAGGTAGGACATTTGCAGGATTTTGTATTGACATTACACTTGTCCATTAAGCCTGTGGATGCATACCTAACAATCCCCTATATATTGCGCGAACATTCTCCCGGCGCACACTGGGGCCAAATACCAGAAGTTGATACAATAAACAAAAAAAAAAAATTCAATAGTACGATGTCGCTTCATTTGTTTCGAGGTACCTCGATAGTTGTAGCATTATTATATAGTAGGTAGAAACCTTTGACCATACCCTTCTACCTGTGACACCGCTCAGTACAGAGCGAACACTCGTGCAGATAATACGCCGTTTACAAGTGCCAGCATAAACCTCAAGTTCAAGTATTTATTTCGGAAGACACCTATTATGAATCCCAAAAGTGAGTATGGAACCATCATGTTCAGGTATTTGTCTTATTTTTTCACATTATATTTTGAACATTATTAATTATTTTAATAGATAAAATTGTTTATCAAATATATACAAAAATTTAGTCGTGATTTTTAAAAAATTGATATTCTTTTAGAGATTAGTTGAGCTCCGGGCACCTCCGGGCTATCATTCAAACACTTTTAGGACCGGTAACTATTGTTATTTACGAATCACTTTTAAAATCTTGCACATATGTACACTTTTTTAAGTAATGAATTATTTTAATGTGATCGGGAGCTATAATTAAAATGAACAGTTTTTTTAAAAACTCGGGATCAGACAATTTAATATCATGTTAGTTACAAAACCTGTCAGAATAGAGATTTATTTCAAAATAATCGTTACCGACATTCAATTTCCATTTTTTGGACGTAAGGTGGTAAAGTGTAACTCAAAGATAAAACTTCATGGTCTCCCTTCCTAAAACTGTTTATACCACATATCTGGTCATAATAGAACAAAGATAGAACGCGTTTTCTGAGAGAAAGAGTCGTGTCAGTTGGTGACAGATATAGCACAATGCAATTCAGCGGTTTTTTATGCTTCGTGACAAATACAGCACTACGTGAACCGAGCGGAGAAATTATTCATTTTCTTTTTTTCACACAGGTGTGAATTCTGATACCTTATTCATGACAAGACGACAATTATTCACAATAATGAAGAACTCTGGATACCTACACATTCCAGATCAGCTAAATTCGCTGCAAAAGGAAATGGAGTTGAGGACAGGATGCATCGGTGATCCCAGAAAACATATTTCGAGAAGGATAAATCGCTTCCAATCGGAACACTATTCACGATGGGTGCAGCGCACCGGATTGAAGTAAGATTTCTGGAGAAAAATAAAACATTGCTGGATTCATCAATTTATTTTCCGAATCTTACAATAAAACGCGGTGGTCCCGGTCGCCCGAAAATTACCTTTGATCAGAGTACAAAACGAATGAAACGACAAAAGACTCTGGATTTGAGAAAGTCTACTCCTCTAACTGAATTAGTTTATGCCACACATATGGAACTTAGAACTACAGGACAGACAGAGGCGTCTATAGCTATCACTGATATTTTATCGGATTCATCAAGTCCCAGTAAAAGTAGCTTATAGAAAGTCTCTTGAAACAGTTACTATGTCAGGAGAGGATGCTGTAGCACTCGTAGTGGAAGCGGGATTATCTCGACATCAATACAATGTAATAACATCAAATGCTCCAAAACTATACCCGTCTTATAAAATTCGACAGGCCGCAAAAAGGAATGTTACCCAGTACCCAGCAAAAATCAATGTTAGTGATATTTCAGTTCATGATGATTTGCAGACAATACTCAATCGTTTGGTCTTCGCTCAGGGCAATGTAATACGTACACTCAATTCTAAGGAATTATAAAATATGTTTTCAATTTGTTGTTTTTGTTATCAGATCCTCTGCGAGCAAAAGGAAGAGGCCAAAAAAAAAAGTTGACCACACTCCCCCTAGAAGCGGTAGAACTGTTAATGGCTCCATCATTACATCCGACAGGTGAAAATTATTCAAGTACTCAGGATGATGATGATGATAGTGACGATTACGATTATTATGATGATCGTGATGATGGTAGTGTTGATGATGGTGATGATGATAATGATTTTGACTCAATCATGTCGGATAAAGAGAATTGTTTTTTTTTGTTTTGTTATTTATTTATTTAAATCGTGAATATAAAATATGTATATAATAAAGTTTACATATATTATGTATTTAAAATTTTTGTTTTTTTATAACCCTCCTTTCCACATTCAAATTTTCTCTTAAAAACGTCCCTGTGAATAAAGGGCGTTTTTCATCACTCTTGCCCCAGTGTGCGGCGTTGAAAGTACCTTCCGAAATTTTAAGTACTTTCAAATAAAGTAAAGAATTAAATGTAAACGAAGTAAGATGAAATATAAATATTCTTATCAATACGCTATTAAAATTACAAAGTTAAAACGAAAATTAAAAAAAATAATGAAATAATAATTATTGTGTAGGCAAAGGACACAATTTTACGACTGGTCGTTTAAAGTTCCCGGAAGGGGTACTTACGCGTGCGACACGAACCACTCCGTCTTTACCAGGGAACACCTCCTCAACAACGCCCACCGGCCAATAAAGTGGAGGCGCATCCTCTTGATGCACCAATACTATGGTACCTACTAGAATGTTATTCGCGGGACTATTCCATTTTTTTCTCATCTGCAGAGAGTGAAGATACTCTATATGCCACTTCTTCCAATAAGATTGAACGAGGTGGTCCAAAAGCTCTTTCCTTTTCAGTAGACTAATGCGTTCATTAGTCAAATCATAAGCAGGTAGATGCTGAATCGGGGTAGACATCAGAAAATGAGCCGGAGTAAGAGCTTCTGGATAATGAGAACTGCTTAATAAACATAATGGCCGTGAATTAAGTACAGCCTCTATTTGTGTCAGAACTGTGAGAAGCTCTTCATAACATAAAAGTTGAGTACCCACAACCCTATACAGATGCGATTTAATGCATTTAATATTTGACTCCCATAATCCTCCAAAGTGAGGAGCGCGGGGTGGAATCGTCTTCCATTCAATTCTCCGAATGTTAAATTCATTGCGAAGAACTTCTTTTGTTGAATTTGCCTCTAAAAAATTATATAAGTCATCCAGACAATTCTTTGCGCCTATGAAATTTGTCGCATTGTCACTGTACATACACGAAACCGGTCCGCGTCTGGATAGAAAACGCTTAAATGCGTTTAAAAAATTGTCCGTGCTTAGATCTGATACCACTTCCATATGTATAGCCTTCGTTGTTAAACAAATAAATAGACATATATATGCCTTTTGACTTTTTACCCCACAACGCCTAGAAAGGGTTATATTTATTGGTCCGGCAAAATCTACCCCCGTATGTGTAAATGCCTTTGCTTCCTGAACTCTAGCTGTAGGTAAATTTGCCATTAGCGGTATAATATTAGAAGGTGCAGTTTTAAAACAGAAATTACAAGCATGTACTCTTTTGCGTATTAGATTTCTCCCCGATAAGATCCAATAACGCTGTCTAATTATTGACATAAGGAGATGTGCACCAGTATGACAATTCACACGATGGTGAAAGTCTATAATTATATCGACAATATGATCCTGTCTTGGCAGAAGTACTGGATGTTTGTTTTCAAAAGGTATATTCGCGTTTATTAATCTACCACCTATACGTAACAAGCCATTATGATCTAGGAACGGGTTTAGTTTTCGGATTGAAGGTGAGCATAATTTATCCCTCTGTATTAATTGTATATCGGCACTAAAATACCTATTCTGTAAAGCTTTTAATACATTCATTTCAGCAATGTTTAATTCCGTGGAATTTATAACTGTTGAGCGTGATAACTTTCGCATAAATCGTAAAATATATACCACAATTCTCAGTAGTTTTGGCCATGAGGAAATTTTTAAAGCGAGATTATATATCGGAGAATTTTCCTCTATTGACGTTATTGTAAATGTATGCGATTTTTTCAATTCCAAAGCATTCTCCTCCTCTCGTGAGGGGGAAAATCTTTCGACAGGCCGCTCGGATACTGGGTTCGCAGCCCAGGGCGGACCGTGCCACCAAAGAGAATGATCGACCAGCTGAGCAGGCAGTAGTCCTCGTGATAAACAATCACTAGGATTGGTAACGCCATCTATGTGATAAAAATGTTTCGCGGGTAAATTTTCCTGAATTTCACTAACTCGATTAGCTACAAAAGTTTGCCACCGGTGAGGGGACGAGTGAATCCAAGAAAGTGCTATTTTTGAATCTGAAAAAGCAAATATATCGTTTATCGAAACGCGATTTCTATAAGTATCTATAATAGATCTAACGAGTCTAGATAAAATAAGCGCAGCGCATAATTCCAATCGAGCGAGCGACACTGTTTTCAGAGGGGCCACCTTGGATTTAGAACATATCAAATTCATTGTAGTGTTGCCACCCTTATCCGTGACATGAAGATATATTACACAACCGTATGCTTTCATACTCGCATCTGCGAAGGCGATAATATTTATCGTGCAGTCCTCCTTTACTCCCAAATATCGAGGTAAATTTAAATTAGAAAGCATCGGTAATTCTTCCTTGAATTTGACATATCTATTAACAATACTTTGGGGTAGTTCCTCGTCCCATCCTACTTTCTCTAACCACAGCTCTTGTAAAAGTAATTTGGCATATAAAATTACCGGAGCAACCAAACCTAATACATCGAATAAACGAGCTATTGTGGAAAGAATTGATCTTTTACATATAGTTTTTTCCTCCGTCGGACATATCATAAATCGAAAACAATCAGATATCGGATCCCATTTTAATCCTAAAATGCTACATTTATCCGAAAATTCCATTGTCGCGCGGTGCGACTCTGGTAATTGGGCCAGTAAATGAGGAGAATTACTCGACCATTTGACTAATTCAAATCCTCCACACTTGAACATCGCCATTAAATCTGTAGCCAAAGTGATGCCTTCACTTATAGTATTTACAGAATATACAAAATCGTCCATATATAAATCATTAATTGCAACTTCCGCCGCTTTCGGATAACGATTTCTTTCATCGCTCGCTAGCTGCCGTATAGTTCGCATTGCTAGGAATGGTGAACAGTTCAAACCAAACGCGAGTGAATTAAATTGATAAACTCCAATTTGTTCATCTTCGTGAAATCTATAAAGAATTTTTTGATATTTACGATGGCTTTCCGTTACCATTATACGTAGATACATTTGCTTAACATCTGCGGTTAATGCTACAGCGAATAAGCGAAATTTAATTAAAAGTGTAAACAAAATAGATTGCAAATTTGGACCTGTATACAAAGTATCATTAAGTGACAACCCTGAACTGGTCTTTGTAATTGCATCTAATACAACACGAGTTTTAGTTGTTGATTTATCTTTACGAATTACTGCGTGATGAGGAATGAAATATCCCTCATCAATATTAGATGAAGACGGAACTTCAACCCTCATATATCCCTTTTCCAGATATTCAGAAACTACTTCATTATAACTGCAATGCAATTCTGGCGAAGTATTAAATTTCCGTTCTAAATATTCATATCGACGCTGCGCGACACGGCGCGAATCACCTAAATTATTAGGATCTATCTTAAACGGTAAAGATACAATATACCTTCCCGATTCATCCCGTTGGACTGACTCGAGGTACATTTTCTCACATTCTGCATCTTCAGCACTCATCAACGACTTAATAGGCATGTCTTCCATCGTCCAAAACTTGGATAACGCATTATATAAATCTACATTGGTTATGGGGCCGAACGTCCACGAAACCTCCGGCGTACACGTAGGTATTTCACCCATTACAATATACCCGAATACTGTCTGTATAGCCGGTGGTGCATTCGTATTATGTTTAGATAAAACCTTATTCCCCAGCAGAATATATGGAAATAACTGTGCACCTAATAAGATATCAACATCGGATGGAACGTTCCAGGATTCATCCGCTAAGTTTAAACCCACTAAATGCTCACATGACTTTGTGTCAACATGTTGTGTAGGAAGCTTATCAGTTATTTTATCGACAACTAATAGACTAATTTTATAAGTATCTTCTGAAACGCGGGATTTAATTTTTAACGCAACGTGTCCCAATATTGGTGTCTCTACTGAACCAACACTTTTAACTACTGAATTATTTAAAGGAAATATTTTAAGATTTAATTCATTACAAGTGTTTAAACTGATTAAATTTTGTTGCGATGCGCAATCAATTAAACACCTTACGCTTACTTGATTATTTTTATTGTCATAAGCAAATAACTGCGCGGTTGACAGTAGTACATTCGTAGCTATATTACCCGCAGAAAAATTATTATGATGTTTATGACTACGCGCTATTAATGTAATGGCTTCGTTTTTCGATTGACTTTCAGTATTCACCGTGCTCTCAAAATGCAGAGCGGTGTGATGTCGTTTTTTACAAATTCTACAATCCGATTTAGATGGACATTTCACAGTTTTATGTTTATCGCTTAAGCAGTTTACACATAAATTATTTAATTTCACAAACTGAAAGCGAGCATTTGGTCTTAATTCGTTAAATTGTTCACATTTAAACAATTCAACATGATCAGAATGATTACATTTCCGGCACCTGTTACGATTATTATTACTTGACTTCGGTTCGACCACAGCGAATGAATGCGTAACTTTGTTTTTATTATTAACAACTTTATTATCATTTTGCCCAGTTCGTTCTAGGATTTTGACATGCGACCGAATGTATTCTATTAAATCGCTATATGTAGGTATAGCTTTCTCCCGTATAGACATTTCGAAATTTTGCACCAACTGTATATCTAATTTTTTCAGTGCAATATGTAATATTATAAAATCGGTTAGGTCATCAATACCTAATTCCTTGAGTGCAGCTATGGAAGACGCAAACCGTTCAATAAAATTATTTAACTCATTTGGGTTACTAGGTGCCAATAATTTTAAATTCAAAATATTGTTCAGATAAAAGGTACCTAGCACGCGTTTGTCCTGATATTTCTTTTCGAGAGCTTCCCAAATTAAAAAATAATTTTGTTCGTTCGGAAGTATTCCCGCAAAAACTGATAACGCCTTTCCTTGGAGTTTCCCTATCAGATATTGCATCTTCTGCGACGTATTCAAATTTTCATTTGAGTGAATGTTTAATTTAAAAGCTTCATAAAATATCGACCAATTCTCTTGATTACCATCGAACGATGGCATCTCGATCGGTGGGAGCTTAATTAATGGTAAATTATTTAACTTCTGTCGATAAGGTGATGAATCTTGCTTTGCTATAATGCTTTCGCGCACAGAAACTACAAAACAGTACTTATTTTCGAATTTACTCCATAAATCGAAATTCATATTGTAATTTGAATCCTTTTTCAACTGAAGTGTATGAAATTCATCACAAAATGTGTTAAATTGTGCATAATATGTAGCTATATTAACCGTTTGTTTAAGAAAATCCTCCGAACTTCTCGTCTCCCTGTCCGCAATACTTTTCGCTTTCTCGTATAATTCATTAACACGATTATGCATCAAATTAATCTTCGATTCTACTAACTTGATTTTAATATCCTGAGTACTATCGCTAGTCGCCATGATTAATTGTATGTAGGAATTTAAACACAACAATAATTACAAATGCAACCTAGTACATACAAATTAACAAAGTATAAAGAGGAAATAATATTTATTTATGACTTTAAATATGTTAATTTTAAATACCCCGTTGGTAATCCGGCTCGAAAGAACCAAAAATGGTGTCGCGAAGCTGCGACTCCACTATATATTTTAGAGGTGGTGTGATATGCCACACGCCCAAAGGACCAGTCCCAAACTACTCCGAATGATAGGTTATGGGACGATTTATGCATTCGACAAACCCGATGGACAGTGCAATAATCAAAGGTATAAATCTGGGCTTCTGGAGCACAAGATAAGCCCAGATTGGAAAGCAGGAAAGATGGACTCACCCGTTGATGACTATCACACGTCTCCAGGAGTATTTGTTGATTTAACTTCACAACATATACGTTTAATCGCCCTGTCTGATATTAATTATCACTCCGAACTCTGATAAGCAACTGACACCACTTGTCAGATTTTACATGTGTCGCAACAATATTTTTATCATGGTGACATTTTGGGATGGGTAAAAGGGTAGGTAGGACATTTGCAGGATTTTGTATTGACATTACACTTGTCCATTAAGCCTGTGGATGCATACCTAACAATCCCCTATATATTGCGCGAACAGAATGAATTCGTTTAATTTCCTAATAAACTATCAGTATAACACGAATGTTTTGTGGCGATGTCGGAACACGTGTTCTTAAAAATTCTACTATTTTCGCCTAATAAATAAATCACCTTTTAACAGGATTTCAATAATTCGGCAATATTTTTTGAATTTGTTTAACTTAATCATGTCATGTCTTCCTTGGGCATCCCCGACTTCTACCAAACCATTTAGCGTTCCTTTGTTATAGGTAAGTTTACATCAGCCTAGATTACCACAACGATCACAACACGGTCATACACATGGTTTTACCATACAAACATGTACTCGATCTGAGTACTTTCATCCATTCTCACTGCAATGCCATGCACCTACTTCTGTTCATTATATTTCGTGAAGTATCTATGAATTATTCAGGTAATTATCTTACGAAATTGTATTACTCGTTATCAATTATAAAAGACGCGCAAGATGTTGTAACGGATTATACTACTTAACGGACTTTGTAAACGTAAATTTTTAATTAGATGTGTTGTAAGTTGTAATATAATGGGCTTCGCTTTTCAGTGCACTAATTTCTCTAAATTCATGATTTTATACAAGGCTATTAACTTTCTTTTTGAATTGTTGGTCTTTTGAAATACCTACAATCTTAATTCTATACGTATGTAAAATCTAAATATAATATCGAAAAATCTATCTGACGGCATCCATGGTCATGGTCGACCAGCAAGCCGGAGGTTACGGGTTCAAATTCCGGAATTCGCAAGTAAATTTTATTTCATTAATTTAGTTATTTAACTATTAACTCATTAAAAAAAATATATATATATAGTACATTTAAGGCACGTTCCGGAGTGGACGATACTCCAGTGTAAGACCACCATTCATTTCAGAATAAAAACGTTGCTTGAAATGGCTTTGGCCGTGTTTGGGGACCTAGGTACGTAATAATACTTTTATAATATTTATAGTGCCGTTTTTGTGATAAACTCACTTTGGAAAACCCTACTTTGTGTGAATCTGTACATAACTACATATATTAAATAGAATATATATGTATACATGTAGGAATTAAATCGTTATTAAACACACTAAGATAGGTTTACGGCGAGTGGGTAAGTGATGTAATGATATTCCCGCGTAATGCGTAAATTTATAAGTAAGTTTCCGTAAGTTCAATGAACTTTCAATTTTCAAAATTAGAGCTGATAAGTATAAATCATATTAGTAAAGTGATAAGTAAGTACCTACCAAAATTATTTTATTTGTAAATGTTTGAAATTTGCATTTCTCTTGTTTAAATTTTTGAAAGATAATTTCAGCTTCAAACTCATACAATTATAATATCCCGTGATTTGAGTCGGAGTTTGTATCTATATAAATATTTAGCGAAATAAACATAAGAAAAATCAAGTAAATTCCATTATTGCACTTTATACACACTACATCTTATTTACAAAAAAATGTTAAAAGTTACTTTTTTGTGCCCTATAGACTCCAATACAACTGAACCAATATTGCTGAAAATATCACAGTTTGTTCTTATTAGTGCCAGGAATATTTAGAGAGTAGTTTGCATAGTAGAATATGTCTTTAGGAAGACTTTACGCAATATCTCTGCACGGGTATGAGTTACGTAGTCGAATTAGATTAGATTATATACCTACTCGTATATATTTTTTTAAACTTATTTTATTTTTTTATCCATACATGTTTTCAAAGTACAGTGGTTTTGAATATGTCCATATATATATCTCGTAAGGTATTGTATGTTTTGAAGATACGTTGGCATATTCTAACTTACAATATGCAATAGATACTAAATTATTTGTTCGACCTAGTGTGGCGTTCGGGAAAACGAAATACAGGGTTTTCCAATAAGAGGTGTTATTTTGAATAGCCCGCTATTTCGGTAGATGTTACTTTTAAAGCTGTCATTTTTTGCCATTTGACAGAAACTACGTCATTAATAAAAATCGAACAATACATGCTTCAACAAAGCATTGAAATTATTAAAATTCAATTGAGTGAATCAAATGCAAATCATCTTTAGTGATGAGACCCATTTCCACCTTGGTGGCTTCGTCAACAAGCAAAATTTTCGCATCTGGGGCTCGGAAAACCCAAGAGTTATTGTTGAAAAGCCTCTTTATCGTCAACGTGTCACTGTTTGGTGCGGTTGATGGTCCGGCGGAGTCATTGAACCTTACTTTTTCGAAAATGAGGCTGGAGCATCAGTTACAGTGAATGGATTGCGCTATCCAGAGATGATTAATGGTTTTTTTTGGCCAAATTGGATGGTATTGATCTGGAAAACGTTTACTTCCAACAAGACGGCGCAACGTGCCACACAAGCAACGAAACCATTGATCTTTTACGATTGAATATCAAAATAACACCTCTTATTGGAAAACCCTGTATAATCCTTTCTAACAGAACAGATTCGATAAACTTCCTATAATTTTTGATTTTAATGTTTCAAGTATTTACAAACTATAGTTATTTAAATAAACATAAAATATTATTAAACAACAGTTGAACGCGTTTGACGAACATACTATTTGGTACCCACATAGAAGACACCATAGACACAACATTTAAAAAAAAAGTAAAACATTTCAGGCTAACGAAAAATTTGAATATATTTGAAAAAATCCAGCTTTCGCCATTATGAGAGGAAAATGTTGCTTGTGCCATGATAAAGAACTTTCACTAACACACGAATAAAAAATGTACTGCTGGTTTATTAAAAATCTCTTCTAATTATGTGTAATCCGTTAAAAAACGGGATTGCATGTTGTTTACTGAAAAAAATTTAGTCAATATCTAATATATCAGAATACGTGTTCATGCACCTGCATTTGCCTTGATAATATATAATGACGAAATGCGAAAATATTATGATTTTTATTAATACGTGTTCCGAAATCTTGATAATATATTCCTCTTTAACTAAAAGTTTAACAGGAAAATTATTAATTAATTCGTTACATAAAAAAACATTCTTTATTGTTATTATTTTTTAAAGGAAGACAAACATTTCAGGTTACGACTAACCTGACAATATTTGAAAATCTCCTACTACCACCACAGTAAACGGAAACTATTTCTTGTGTTGTGATGGAGGACTTAACCAGCCGAGGAATTGAACACACTACTCCTGGGTGGGAGGTAGTGCTCAAAGGCAATGCCAACACAGCCACTGTCGGTGATCGGTCCTGATGATAAATTAGCAATTCTCATTTTCTCCGTGCAGAATAATATTGAACCCACTATAACGCCTGGAAGTCAACCCGACGCATTTGTTTACTCTGCCGCTAACTGGTGATCTTATATCCATTTGTTCATTATTATGTGCCTCCGAAATAATATATATTAAATGGAATTACTTTTTACAATTGCCAGCTAAACGGAGAAAACTGAACAGGGCAGTCTCGCCAAAATATCACGTTGACCAGTCTGGCAACATTTCCTTTATGGTTTTAATCAAATTAATGAATTTCCGGTAGGCTTTCCATATAACCAAACTTCACTGCCTTGCATTGTTTATAATATTATAATAACCTGACAGGTGATCTAGTTGCTCTGCTCCCGTAATTGCTCTAATTTACTTTCTGGTACCTACTTGTTTCAAATATGGGCTTATTAGGGGCATAGTCTAACTTCTAGAGATTTTCTTTTTACTTCAACTATTTAATTACATATATTATGCTTGCAAGTAGCTACAATAGTGTACAATGACATAACTCTATACATAAAACACATTTTACTATCTTAAAAATGGAAAAGTATATTTTCCGTGTATCCTTAACAACAAGTAGGTACATACTTATTATTGAACAAATTATTTATACATAATATTTACAGATAATGTACGTGAGTTCAATTTTATGTGTCTCTTTTATTTGAGGTTATTATTTGTTTTATAACTTAAATTTAAGGCGAAGCTTAATGCCAAATCACTATTTTGATTAATCTTTATAACGAATTAGTGTACATTATGAATACCTAAAAATATGCTTTGGATAAATTGAAGATTTTCCTATCGTTTCGCTTGAGTAGAATACAAACTTATAAAATTATCTACAAAATAAATATAAACCAGTTTTATGCATGAAATCGAACGTTTCTAGACTCCGTTTGTCAAGCGATTTTAATGCCTATTACATAAGATGTAAGGTATACTAAGAATATACACATTTTTGACTTGTAGCTTCCTCTTAAGGTGATTATGCTTTTTTCTCCTGATCAAGATATATTAAAATCAAAATTTATTTATTTTTAAGGTTAACTGCAAGAAATGTGCAATCATAATATATAAACTCACTACGCAGTAATGCAAAATCACGTGTTTATGGTTTGGTAATTTTGTCGCTTTAAAATATTTCAGATACTTTAATTAAATATGCAGTAGAACATATCTTTGCCTTTGAAACCAAAAAGCATATTTTTGATTAGTCTTTTTATGAGCCTATTGAAAGACCGATAAAAATTCTCCTACTTACGAACCCATTTTCGGTTATGGTTTTATTGTATAATGTGGCAAATTAAATTATTTAGAAAATCACCATAAAACATTTAAATATTTTTGCCCGAAACTTACAAAATAAAATAAAACGCACTATTTGGTGATATTTTTTCTTGCATAAATCAAAACAGACGGCTGGTGTAGAGCGGTAATTTAAACCTTATCGTCATCTACGTGAGGAGTATTATTGTTAGCGGTCGGTTTCCAAATATTATACGACGTGGTGCAAGTTTAAGTTTTAACTATTGGCATTGGTAAAAATACAACAAAAATATTATTTTAAAAGATTAAGCCGCATTGATTTTTCCTGAAATAAAAGTCTCCAAAGAAAACTTTGTTCCAGAAAAAATGATTTTCTACTTTATAAAATATTTATTTTTAATAGAAAATTGTGAAAGTTGTAAGATAGGAAACGTCACGCTCCTGAGAGCACGCACATAATATTATATTTAATGTTGTAAAACGCTGGGAAATGTTGGACTCAGTGAGTTACGTTATCTTCTCTCACATTATGGAGGTTGCCTTTTCAAGGTGCGTAGTGTATATTTTAGTACCTACGTACATAGATATAAATCATTAGAGTATGAAGCTTTCTCCCAAGGCCCTAGTTTAAAGATTAAATCTACATTTTAAACATTACGTTGCGTGGACTGGCTTTCCAAAATTACAAAGCAATAATTAAAAAAATACATTTATTTTGTGTATTTGATTATTATGAGAACCCTCGAAAAAAAGACTGAGCGTGGCTTATCGTGTTTTAAATTGAACGTTCTGCATTTCTTCTGTCTGTAAATCTGTTTGAATGTTTCGTTTCCGGTTCAAGATGGTGGCCGTTGAAAATGACAATTCAACACACCTTTAAAAAGTGCTATAAAGTCTTGAAAAGTGATGAAACAAGATCAAGGTCAAGTAGGTTAATCAGGTTAGGTTTATAGAACAGTTTTTTCATCGCTTTATTTACTTTATCACTTTTTAAAGGTGTGCTGAATTGTCATTGTGTCGAGTTATCACGGAACCATTTCTAATTAACTATTATTTAATAAATCAGAACCCAAAGTCTCTGAAATCATATGATTCGTAAGTAAATTCTTACCTACTTAGTTATAAACCAAATATTTTGTGTAGTTCCATGACAATGACAATACTTTTTTGGACGAAATTCTAGTTTGAAACTTGAAACTTCTTTTTCCTTATAAAATCCGATTGCTGTATAACATGTAATCCTTATTCGGGTTTCAATAGTTAGGCAGCGCTGAAAGTCCAAATTAAAATTTTACAGACGTAGACGTTTTTTCCAGAGTTTTAACGGCTATTCAAATTCGATGAGCGGCGAAAAAAGTAGTCAGTGTAGCGGTATATTTATATTGAATGCAATAAAATCAATCAATCACGCGGTCTCGACACCGAGGCTTGCATAGCTCGGGAACTTAGAAAATCTTCATAATTCTTATCGTTAATTTATGATAAACTGTGGCCGATTCGACTGTCAGTTTTCAATCTGTGCGCTATTCATTTGAATAATCCCAGATTCCTACTTGAATGCAAATTATTGGATGCAAAAAATAAGGTAACTAATGATGCACGTTGGGTCCTAAAATTAAAAATTCATATCTATACATTACTGTACTTATGTAGTAAGTGTATTGCTTTCAATTTTGCATGGATACAGAAAATCGGGACGGTTAGTTAATTTTGCATGGATACGGAAAATCGGGACGGTTAGTTAATTTTGCATGGATACGAAAAATCGGGACGGTTAGTTTATTTTGCGTGGATACGGAAAATCGGGACGGTTAGTTAATTTTGCATGGATACGGAAAATCGGGACGGTTAGTTAATTTTGCATGGATACGAAAAATCGGGACGTTAGTTTATTTTGCATGGATACGGAAAATTGGGACGGTTAGTTAATTTTGCATGGATACGGAAAATCGGGACGGTTAGTTAATTTTGCATGGATACGGAAAATCGGGACGTTAGTTTATTTTGCATGGATGGCATGTGCATCCCTTACTATTAATCCTCATACTATTTTCGTTCCCAGAACTTCATGTCCTTCCTTTATCTAAAAAGACGCTCCACACAGCATCTCCAAAGATGGCACCTATGCCTACCCCGAGAGAAAATAATTCCCCTCACGGCCTCCTGTGTAAAGCTAATTATAATTTCAATCTAGTTTAATATTTTAGCTTTTTATTTAATTTAATTAGATACTACATATATTACAAATTTGATATTTTAAGAAGATATCTATCATGCTAGGTATAAAGATTATACATATGTCAAATTAAAATTAGATTATTTAATTTTTGCAATCGTCGCCTAATGAAATCAATCAAATCTCATGAAAGGTTATTTTGAAATATTTATTAAAGAGATGCAGAATATTTTCTTAGTCCTCCTAAGTAGGAGATCCTGTTCTGAGGGGAACTAGGTTTAAGTTCACATTACAGAATCGATGAAAAACGCGGACAATAATTATTAGAAATAGTGGGTATTCTATACATATTTTTATCCACGTTGGCTGTAGGAATGCCGCACCATTTTACTTGGTCATGGGTGACGGCTTTTGGGGCTCCTGTCCAGAGGTGGCTACCAAAATCAACCGGTTGACGTTTCTTATGTCTTTGAATGATTAACAAGTGTTCACTATTGAAGTTACTGTCTGCTAGCTCTGAAGGTAAGCATTTATTCGCAGGGATCTATATATCAGCCAGCTTTTTGGAAACCAGATTTACCAGGGCTGTTACGCAAACCCTTATTTGAAAATAATAAAAAATTTATAAAATGGTGAAAGCAAATCGAAAACCCATAAAAAATTTTTTTGTTGATATGTGTACCGTTCAAGTATCCCAACTGCTGCGAACCGTCTGGAGCCAGTACGACTATGACATCTTCAATTGGTTGTATTGTGACACTGAAAGTAGTAGAGAGGGAAAGGAGATTGGGAAAGGGAAGGTGGGGAAGAACTTTACTATTTAGTTCTGATCACCAAATACGGCTAATGCCATTTCAAGTGACGTTTCAATCTTCTGATTGGTGCACACATCACACGGAGAAAACTTATTGATATAAAATAGTTTTAATTTATCAAAATTCAAGCAAATTATTTGTTTTCTTGTTAAAAATGTTTCTCGAGGCCTGATTGACAAATACAGGGTTTTCCAATAAGAGGTGTTATTTTGATATTCGATTGTAAAAGATCAATGGTTTCATTGCTTGTGTGAACGTATCGCCGTCTTGTTGAAAGCAAACGTTGTCCAGATCAATACCATCCAATTTCGGCCATAAAAAATTATTAATCATCTCTCGATAGCGCAATCCATTCACCGTAACTGTTGCTCCAGCCTCATTTTCGAAAAAGTAAGATCCAATGTCTCCGCCTGACTATAAACCGCACCAAACAGTCACACGTTTGAGAAAAAGAGGCTTTTCAACAATAACTCTTGGGTTTTCCGAGCCCCATATGGGACGGTTTTGTTTGTTGACGAAGCCACCGAGGTGGAAATGGGCCTCATCACTCAAGATGATTTGCATTTGATTTACTGAAGTGAATTTTAATCATTTCAATGCGTTGTTGAAGTGTGTATTAATCCATTTTTATTAATGACGTAGTTTCTACTTGTCAAATGTCAAAAAATGACAGCTTTAAAAGTAACATTTACCGAAATGGCGGGCTATTCAAAATAACACCTCTTATTGGAAAACCCTCTAGATTAAATTGAAGCAAGAATTTCATTAGTATCAACTGTAGAAGTTTGCTTTATTTATTCTTTCCTTTAGCCAGTTTAACCACATAATTAAACTGAAATACGTTTCAACACAAGAGTTACTTAATTAGTAAGAATATTAGCTTAGCAGGTATTTATTAAAGGTACTTTGAACTCCATTTTATCAATGAACGAATTTGCCGTTTATTAAGTATAATGACCTCACAATAAGCACTAACAATAAACCATAAAACTGGCGCATTGCACTCGGTTTTAATTGGAGGATGAACGGAGGTATAATGTGAGTTATTTTTCAACAGGTATTTGTACCAATTTGTTTACGAAATAACACATCATGAAGTTTCGTTATTATCTTTCATAAAACTTATTTTATAAGCATTAAAAGCTATACTTACCCTATTTTTGTTTCATCAACCGAGTAGCTTAAATCACAAACAAAGATAATGGTTGGTTAAACCAGAGCGTTAATATTAAAACACTTCTGTATTAGGATTTGCATTCCCGCATCTTTTTCAAATCCCGCGGGATTGCAGGATAGAATTTAAATATCCCGCGGGATTTGTGGGATTTTTATAAATGGATACTAAATTGAAATATGCCAATTTTTTTTTATTATTTCGTATCATTTATCGTTCATTCATTTATGTTAAAAAATGATATTTTTATAATTTTAAAAGAAAGTCAATCATTCCTGGGTTACGAATAACCTGAAAATATTTTAAAATCTCCTATTACGACCACAGTAAGTGGAAAATTTTGCTTGTGTTGTGATAGAGGACATAGCCAGCGTACGAATTGAACACACTACGCCTGGGTGGACCCAAACGCGACGCCAACTCAGCCACTGAATGGTCTCTTAAATGACATGGTAAGTCATTCAAGAGGAATTTTCGAATCAAATTTGATACTAGTGATATTTTAAAGAGAGATTGAACACGTAACGTAATAAGTATTTTGTGCACAAAATTCCAGCAGTAGAAAACGCTCTCGAAGCGAAAAGCATTGCCTTTTGGGCATTCTGGTGCTCGCATCATACGATTTGCAACTCATAAGCACAAGCAAATGAAAACAGCTCGTTTTTGGTGTAAATTTGGTAGTTTTTAAATCCTGCAATCCCGCAAATCCCACACATGAAAATCTCACAAATCCCGCGGGATTGCATAATATATATAATATATAAAATGAAGCAGCGTTTGTGCCTATAGTCGGAAATAACTAACTAACCAACACGCCCTTTCCTCGCAAGTGTAGGCAGAAAATAAAGACGGCCACACAACTCGATCTTGGAAGACACTCCTTGCTTCGCATTGATACTTAGTACTATCCATATCCTTGTGTTATTCTAACTCTTGTTATTTGGTTTACTTTATCTTCCTGGTGTCCAAAAATGGTTAAGTGAAAAAATATTCACAAGAGAATTGTTAAGAATTTGGTTTATGATTATTAAATTTGTTTATGCGTCAAATTAAATGGTGTAAGTATTTTCTATCGATTCATTAATTTTATTATGTCATTAAAAAGTAGAAACCTACCTTCAGAAAACCTATTCTTGGATTATATTCTTCGAAAAAACTAGTGGTTTGGTTTGACAAACAGTTACCCTTTCTAGTAGAGGTAAACCCAAATTTAGGCATTGTAATAATACATTAGCGGGACTGCTAGGATTAGATTGGGTATTTATTTTACAGATAATGACAAAATAAGGTTAAGGAGAACCAAAAAAATTCTTGTAACTAAATTCATAAAAACGGGCTAAGTGCGCATTTGAGGGAGTAATATTGAGATTATAGTTGAATGAAACCTTCTAAGAAATGCTAAATGTTAATTTCATAAAGAGTTTAGTCAGGAGTCTTAACAATAATCATGAAAAATGCTCTTTGTCCTACTCAAATGTTCACAATATTAAAAAAAAATTGAATAACCTAAATATTTCAACATAAATTCAAAAGTAATGTTCTTTTTATGAATTCGTCATGATTTTGAATCCGCTGTCAAAAAGATTCATCTGTTATAGTAACAAAAATAAAGTACTTTAATTTATTTATTTTTTGAAACGCTTAGATTAGGAAGTACGTTAAGTTTACCTTTTAGACAAATACTCAATTTGGTTCTCAAAAGCGACCGTTAAATCCTTTAAAATTGAGCATGTGTACTACTTGCATACCAATAAAAATAGTGTGTACAAAACATAATGCAACATAAGATATATTTTTTGGAAAGGCAATCATCGATACTTCTACCGGTCAAATGTCCTGCATAGAGTTTCATTGGTTTACTCCGTTTACGGTTTGTAGATCGCCTATAAATAGGTGTAGGTAAAGTTTCACCGTAATTTTAAAATAATATAATCAGTTGGTAATGCACTCATAACAGATTGTATTGTAGGTTAATGACCAAGTACTGCCATATAGCGAGGCTTTCCTTTGTTACTATGTAGGGTGACCAAAACCACGGCCCTACTAAAGCCGGGTTGTTAGTTGTTATATATTTCAATGGTTTCGTCAGAATTATATTTTATTATAACTGTCCATTATGGCGTTCTCCAAACTGTTTCAAAACTATGATGTTGTATTTAAATACAATTTTGATTAAAACAAAGCTAAAGGAAGAAGCAACACATCATATTAAATCATGGCTAAAAGACGAAGCAACACTACATATTACATGGCTAATGGACGAAGCAACAGGTCATATTAACAGATGGCTATAGGACGGAGCAACAAGTCATATTAAAACATGGCTAAAGGACGAAGCAACATGTGATATAAAAACATGGCTAAAGGACGAAGTAACAGTTCATATTAAAACATGGCTAAAGGACGAAGCAAAACGTCATATTAATACATTATTTATTGAAAGGGTGCCTTTGTACAATACTTTTACTCAACGCATGATCCAAATTCATAACTGGGGGATCAATTAACTGCATCCCATCCACGCCACAGATGTTATGTCTTAGATTCTTGATGCCACCGAAACCAGGAGGATGGGATTTTTTGGGAATGCTGTGCTTAGGTTGTGCTAGTCAACGTTTTTTCAAATGCGGTGTATCGAATGATTGCTTATTTCAATTATACCACCATATTAAAGGGCATGTGCTTAGTTTTGTAATTGTAAGACCATAACACTGTTTTCTTCATTTTTCAATGTTCATTATATACATTTTAACCCAATTTAAGGCCTTCCAAACATAACAATCAATCTAACAACAACTTAGCTGTTACAATTTTTTTTTGTGATTGTCAAAACCGGGTGGGTGGTACAAAATCCACTTGAAAATGTAAGTATGTACATTGCAAAAGAGTGAATAAAAAAAATAATAAACTATTTACCAAGGCATTCCTTTGGTTGCTTCGTTGTTACCCGTTTTTTTCCTACCAAAAGACGCAAGTATCAGAAAGAATATCATACCATGGGCGGAAAATATTATTAAAAGCCATATTATCACACCGTACAGCAACAAAAACTGTTCAATAAACTTAAAAAAATATTGGAATGATGGGAACAGAAAATTAATTGATTGAAAGCTATATGGGATATCGCACTCACTATTTCTCAATAAAAAAAAACAAACACATTATCACGGAATAAGCATCCTATGGAGTACCCCAAGGCAGCGAGCTTGGTTCCCTCCTATTCCTTATATCGTATATCCTTACCTCAACAATCTGTGTCACCTCTAAATATACATGGAAGTTAAAAGTTTTGGTTTGTCACCGTGTATTCTGCTTCTGTTTAACTTCAAAGAAAAAAAAAAGTCTAAGACGATATAAGACGCCATTGAAAAGTTGAAAGCATCTTCCGATAGGGTGATGACTTTTACACAGCCTTTTATTATTGTTTTAAAGTCTCACTGTATCTAATCAATTTATCCTTGAAAAAAAATCTTCACAAATATACGTGATCTCCGTGGAGGACAGTATACCTAGTCATATTCGTTGATAAAGATCATTGCCAGAATTATATATGAGGGAAAAATCGCTTCTCCTGCTTGGTTATGATCATCAATGGCTTCAATTTAATAGTTCCATATGGTCACCCATTTAAATTACACCATTTGATGGCTTTATTCTATTGTTACTTCGCGCATAACAGCTGTTACTATACGTGTGACATAATCGTAATAACTAAAAAACCAAGGTTCATAACGAAAACTGGAAATGTAATCCTCACTAACCACGTCGCTCTACACTTTCGTACCTACTTCACGGTGGAACAATAATAATGAATACTTCCAGGTGTGCAATATTGGGTCACAATATCCATTCTCATATTTGTCACCTGACGAAGTGAATGAATTTTAATTTTACTACGCCGCAGAGATTGTACACATTCATGGACGGTGAATGCCTAACGCTGATTGAGGTATTTCAAGTATTTCGTATTGAAATGCACTTTACACTTGTAATGTGCAGTGTCAGCTGATGGAGTAATTCAAGACCCAAGGTGGGAGCGATACTCAGAACTCTGAAATAATATAAGCGGGCAATATTAGTGAACATTGATGAAATGCCTGACCACTGAATCAGAAATACGTGGGAATAAATATTATATGAACATTGAAACACCGCTGAAAAAACACCTAATAATTTTGCAAAATTACCGGTGTAATTTTGTAAAATTTAATGTATTCGTGTTTTTAAACATTTTTTCAATGTGGTTTGCCAATTGGGATTTCCAAATAGATTTAACCACACTTCAAAACACTCAGTTCAATCAAAACTCTGTGAATGTTATCTATTCGTTATTGTTATTTTTAATTTTAATTTTTCCCATTTCTATAACTTTAACTAGAGCAGACCCGTCGAAAATCAGGGGATTATAAATAAAAATAAATTTTGAATAAACAAACGTATTTTGAAAAAAATATAAGTAAAAGTTAAATAAAAACACGTTCTTAAATAAAAAAAAAATTACAACATCCGAGAATCGAACCCCGACCAAATGTAATTAGCTGATGTGTACCCGGCGTTTCTGGAGGTTAACCTTAAGAGATAGAGATTTACCATGCAGCACTTTTCTGTAGGCCTTTTTAAGATATACAATTCCGTAAAACATTATTTTGATGTATCTCATGAGGTTTAGCCAGCGTTAGCAATGTAAGCTCCCGAAAATATTTTTTTAACCAATTGATTACAAAATATCGACTTTTTTCTATTTTCTAAAAATATAATACGCATTTATTTCACATGTAAACCTTCTGGAAGAAATTTTTTAAGTGATAATGAAAACTATATTAAAATCCGTTACGTAGTTTAGAAGAACTAAGCGCACAGACAGACAGACGTGGATAGCCACATTATTTTATACTATCTAGAGATTACACTACCACCTATTGTTAGAGCGGCGGAATAAATTTATTATATGAACTGAAAGTACGACAATTATATATTCTTGATTTTTAGAATTACGAATACGTAACATATGTTTCTAAATAATCAAAAAAATTACGGAAATTACATTGTGTTTTAATTAACGATCAATCTATCTAACAAACCCGATAGTTTTTGATAAGTCACTTATTTTTTTTTTTCGCGATAAAAAAAATAAATAGTGTTTCAACTGTGCCAAAATCTTTGAAAATAGAAATTACACACATATTCAGAAGACCGAAATAATTTTGTGCTGTCCAAAATGACGAGATTTTTTTCCAGATTTTCAGAATTGTTAAAATAGAAAGTTTACTTGTTTTTTGATTTCTAATTGACGATTTGTTTTATATCGAAAAAGGGATATTCAGTGTAGCGAAACATAAAACAAAGCAACAACCAATATAAAATCAACACAGAATATGCAAAAATGTTGCAGAACAACGTTTATAAAAAGTGGTCAGTGTTTCAACTTTGGGAATTGTAGGTTTCGTTTATGGTTTTAAAAAAAAATGTATTTAAGGAATGTTATAAACGGCGTTCAGAAACTCGAAGTACAACGGAAAACTGGTGAATCTATACTCAAACTTGGAGGAGAGGTTAATAAAACAGAAGTTTAAAAAGGTCTTTAAATATTTTAGTTGCCTAAAAAATACACAGTTAAAAAATCGAAAAACTCAGATCTGAAGAATCTTATTTGGGTTCTCTATGCGATCTGGATTCACCAGTTTCCCACTTGCAGTGCGGTTTTTCAAGACTCCGTGTAGAAATGAATAAGATCAGGGAAAGGACGCTTGAATGGCTTGGACATGACTTGGACAATGGCTTAGAGAAGTGGCGAAGTGTCTATGAGAAGAAAGTTTATGTTGTAAGACCAGGTAAATTACAATAAATCATCGAATCGGGGTTTGTATAGAATCAGAAAAACATAAACAATATTTTTTTTATTAGAATACCTATTCTTTTAATTTCTTTTGAAGGTTATACCCGTCAACGTAATACATCTTTGAAGAAGAAGATATACTAATAAATAATAATAATAATAATAATTAGGTGTTCCGTTAAAGACATCCTGGGTTCGATTCCCAGTTGAGACCTTCCCCTTTTTTATTTTTCAGTGTCATTAGAATAACTGTTTCGCGATGTTTTTATTTTTTTTAAATACCTTTATTTTTTCCAAATTTTATATAAATTACATACAATATTATATAAATCAATGGGAACCCACTAAGGCGCAGCCTGTGCGTGGGTAATATATTTAAATGCAGTATATTATTGTACCTAGAAAGAAACAAACTGTGGGCATATAAAACAAAAACAAGATTTTATTTTGTCTAAGCGGTTTGTATAAAAGTGTTTACAAATATTGTATAGTAAAGTTATAAGTGTTTAGTTTAATATATGGTGAATAGTTTATGAGAAACATAAATTGATACAAATTAAATAAGAAAAATTTCAACTGCTTTATTGAAAAGTAATAATTTTAACTCTTTTAAATATTGAGGAAGTTTAGTAATCACTTGAATATTTTTCGGTAAAAGATTGAAAGTACGAGGTCCAATGAAACTGCAGTGTGTTTGCATTTGTTTTGTGTTCGTTTGGGGAGTATAAAATACATTATTATTTTTACTGTTGATTCTGTTTTAATTTATTTCGAATATATTTTTGTTTTTAAAGATATATTTCACAGTTTGCAAAATAAATAGTTTACGGAAACAGAATAGTTTAGATTCTTTGTATAACTCATCTTTTAAAAATGATCTTTTTCGATTATACATAACTTTGATGATATAATGTTGAGTTATTTATAAAGGTTTTATATGTGCATGAAGCGCACCGCCCTATCATATAACATAACATATAACATAGATAAACATTACATAATATTGAAAAACATAAAAAAATATATACAATTACAATTTGAGGTTTTACTCATTAAGTTATTCTAAAAATGTAAAAAAATTATAATTGTATATTAAAGATATACATTATATAATACAAATTTTTATCACGAGCAAATGAATAAATAATATATGTATCTTGTAAAGTTCCGTCCTGTTTATCCTCCCCTGTATAGATACAACCTGATGGTTAGTTTGTTAGATAGTTACAGAACTGGGCTTTGAGAATTATATATTTAGACAATACCGTTTTTCATTAATTTTGTTTGGGGTGGCCATGTATATCCGATGGAGTCGATGAAAAATAGTAGCTTCCCATGCATTTTACAGCAGGCTGGACTAGGTCGAAAAATGAAATATTTACGCATTCGTCCGTTCGATCACGACGCGACTGTATTAAAAGCACAAGAAACATCTCCAAGTGTTATAAATTCAAAGCTAGTTAACTTAATCAACCCCTCAGACAAATATGTTCATTTTCGGGAACAAATCAGGTGGTCTCACAGAAGTCATTTTGCCTCCCTTACTGACAAGGTGAGAAATCTGATCACCACGATTCATATACAAAACCATAAAGTTAACCACAGGCGAATTAAAATATGCGATTCTATGAATCCAAAGTTCCGCTCAATTTGAGAAAAAATTATGAAACTTTGAGTTTTTTAATTAATTATTTTTGTAGTAAACGATAAAAAAGTGAGATGACAATAACGCTTATACATTTGACTGATAAAATAATTATTTTTTTCGTTTTCTGCAATTTATGGTTAGAAATAAATGTAAGGTGAGATACTTTTAAAACTTTTTTATGTTTGCATTCAAAATTTTTATCTTTACTAAATGATATGTCTTTGTTTATTTCTAATAAATAAGTTTGAAAGCATATTTCATTAAGTTTCATAAGCAGTTTTTAATTTTCGGATACGTTTAGAAATATTGATTTATTGGATTTTATTGCAAATCCGAACTTATAACAAAATATGCCAGATATACAACAGTTAGTGTGTAAAAATGTTAAATAGCATTAATACCAATAGTTGTGAATACACTTTTTGTGATTGTTTTAAAAAGGCATTCAATTAAAAAAAAATTAAAACTCCAAAAATAACATGCCATTATGAAATGGCCCTACGGCCTACACGCCACTGATCGCCAGGTACTCATCACTTACTGTCACTGTTTTGTATATTAAATATAAAAATATAGATCCTCACAAGCTCTATAAGAAGAACGATAGAGGTTTGCCTCTGGACCCAAAGGTAAAAAAATAGATATTTTTTGTGAAAAATTACCACAAGGGTGCTTATAATTATTTTTATTGCAGATGCCATAATCCCACCGGCTCCAGGCAATCTGTTTGCTTGTGGGGTTACCAAATAAAATAAAAGAGTCTTCTTCGCGAATGAAAAATAGATATTTCTAGGTTATTTTTTAAACTATAATATAATATAATTTAACTATAAGGAAGCACATTTTCGTGGTAAAATAACATTTGGTGAAATATTGAAAATAAAATTGTGTAGTAATTTTTGTAAACACGTAAAACAGCTTAATTTGGTGTCCGGATTCTGCATCAGATGAGGTCACGCAGTCGTCAATTCCGTTTGCATTAGTGCATTTAGATTGGTTGGTTTTTTAACCGATTTGTTTGTTTGTTATCCTAAAATAATGCTTAATATCTTAATGTCCTAAAATAATGGATACAAAAATTATATTTATGCGTCAAGCTGGAATAAATAGGAGTTCTTAAATTTGATCTTCCTACCTCATTATGATTTACCTACTTTATTTTTAGAGCGATGACTTCTCTTTGGAATATTATTCCGTACGACGCGATTCGCGACGTGTATATATATTTTAGTGGCGATACGACGCAGGTGTCACGATGAGAGTCATACATTTAAAATATATATTTGATCTGGGACCCAATTTTCATTTCAGTAGACAATTGCTCGCATGCGAGGATCACGCACGATGATTTATCTACTGTTTCGATAAACGCGTATTTTCGACCGTCGTAGATAATGTAAAACAACCGATATTAATACCAACATAAAAATGTACCAATTTTATTTTTTTATATGGTAACCCGTGTATTTAACTCCATAGATTTGATACATTTTTCTATATACATCTGTTTACGACTGTCAATTTTCAATTCACTTTGTTGTTCGTTGAAGAAGTAGGTGACAATAGATCAATTAAATTGAGCACCAATTGTTTAGATAGTCGAAAAATTTTTATGAACAGTTCATTACTCAGACTAAATGCATCATTTCTTGAAAAAAATTTTCTTGGTGGCCTTTCAGTTAAATATTCGGCCTGTTCCATGTCTTCGATCGCTTGTATGTGCGTCAAATCTTCAAAACTCACCATTTTTATAATAATTAACAAAAATACGACACACGCAAACCGTACAAGTAACACTTATTGACAGTTGAACTACTACTAAAACCAATAGTCCAATTATCTACTGCTTTGTAATTATCTATTAGAAATTCCAAAATACGCTTTCTATCGAAAATTAGTAGATAATTACTCGATGATAGAAAAACCATAGACAACGTAGATAATTATCGCATGCGAGCAGTTGTCTACTGAAATGAAAATTGGGTCCCAGGTTGTAATTACAGCGCCGGATCAACCATAGGTGGAAAGTTAATGGCCTAACGCGGGTGCAATGTCGGAATAGGCGTTGGAAATCACTTGTAAATGCATTTATTCTGTTTTCATTACTTTATCAACATAAAGTATATTATATCTTAGATGTTCGTCATAAATGACAACGTATCCAATTTTCAATAGTAGTATAAATGGGTACGTTTGGTCAACGATAAAAATTACAGGCAAAATGGGAAAACCGCTGTTAAAAATCATCAACACATGAAGGATTTGTACCGTTTTTACAAATATACCTATCTATTACCATCATTATAAGCGGAAATTGTAGCTTTACAATGATGAAGAACGATAATCGGGTTACCTACATACTATCAGAAAATTTTTATTTGAATTTTGCACATTTATTTAAAACAGATTTATATTACAATTATTTCATTTATGTTCAAAGGAAATGTTGAAATCTTTTGTTTTTTTTGAGACCCAACTGCTCCCTACCATCTGGAGCCAGTGAGACTATGGCATCCTAAATTGGGGTATGTTTTGAGGCTGAAGATTTTGGGGAGAGGAAGAACTTGGGGAAGGGAAAGGTACCTGGCTATTCAGATTTGGTCATCAAAAACGGCTTTCAGGTAATGGTGGTCTTACACCAGGACAACACTGAGAATATCTTACACTCTGAAACGTGCAAATATACTATTTATTAATTTAAGTGAATAAATTAATAAAAAAAAATCCTTACCACCGCCGGTATTTGAACCCGCGATTGAGGTACTATTTAAATGACCGTACTTTAAAGTATTTTTTACATTTAATCGATAATATTTCATGATTATAATATTCTTTTTATAAATGTATCAGAGAGTTTTGAGGCCATTGACTCTTACATTCACAGACCTAAAAGTATTGTTAATAATGTGACATTATTAGGTTCTGAATGAAACAAAGTGCTCACAAAAAAGAGGTTTTATTTCATATCATAGACAAATTTATAACAAATACACGTGGCTTTCAATGATTTTTTTTAGGGTGGCATCATTTATAACTAGCCAGTAGTAAAATATTGCAGGTTAAAACATTTAGTTTTGTAAAGATAAATTGTTATTTTTTTATACTAGCCCCACACAGGAGACCCTGAGGTAAATAATTTCTCTCAGGGCCTATGTCATCTTTAAGGATTATGTGGAGGGTCTTTTTTAAGGAAAGGAAAAGAGAAGAAGTTTAAATGTATGGGAGTTGGGCAAGAGTCCAGAAGTGACAGACATGTATAATGTATATATCCCTCCCACTGCGGCGCAAGGCGATGGATGACATGAGAGACCAGTTAGAGAGGACTCCCCAAAACAGCCTCTCCCAATCTGGTACGCCTCGCAGCTGGTGGGAAGGCGCTTCCTGACCACATCTACCCGATGATCCCGGGCATTCCTGCTAAATCACCACTTGGGGTGACCTATGGCAGAGGGGTTAGTTATCCAATAAATGGTTCCCGGGGCTGCGGTACCCAAAACTGTCTTCCAAATGGATTAGTTTAAATCTTCCTACTTAGGAAAATGCATGGTGGCTGAACAAGATATCCCACTGGAGACATGTCTATGAATTCGATATGTCTATAAACCATATGACTATTTATTAGTTACTAATTTATCAGTTGACAATATGTTATTATATCACTAATATGTACAGGCAATTGCGGAGCGGAAAACCACGACTATAACAATTTCAACCGTCTATTGTGGAGTATTTTACAGGTAGTCATGAACTTTCACGTATACCACTGCCCGCACAATGCCACAGTGGAGATTCTAATAGTTCGTAAAACGTGTTCTCGCCTGCCTGGAAAGGTTTTAAAATATTGTTATAATAGTTGTTATTCCGGCTACATGAGGTTATGGAATGCAATAAAATGCATATTGGCATAACAGCAAAGGTACAATTAAATAAAAAATAGTAATAATTTTTTGTAGGGTGTGCAATCTCGCAATCCCGCTATCCCGAAATCCGCAATCCCGTGAGATATCAGCAATATTTGATCTCGCGGATTTGCGGGATTTACACATGAGAACCTGAAAATATCTAACGAAATCAAGTTCTTAGGTGTTATTATAGATGTTCAACTGCGCTGGGAGGCACATATCAATTATACAACAAAAATACTCCGCAAATTCTGCTACATTTTCAGATCTATCATTAACCTAAAAACATTGAAATGTATCTACTTTGCAATCTTTCAAGCAATTGCTACTTAAGGGATTGTGGGATGGGGAGGTTGTGCATCATCAATTCTCCGTCGCATGATTTTAACTCAAAAACAATTGCTAAAGATAATATTCAAATGTCACCCGTCACACCCAGCCTTTAAAAATAATAAAAATCTATTCTTAAAAAAGACTATTCTTATAAACATATGGAAAATAAAATATAAAAAAAACTCAAAAAAATGTTCACACCCGTTACTCGTCAAACCTAAAATGTGTAATTCCTCCAACAAAAACAGCATTCGCCCAGCGATAATTCTCTTATATTGCTCTTAAGATATTCAATTCACATAGATACCAGAAAATCGGAAAATGATCAACTTTATATAAAAAATATTCATAATTAGCTATTGGTAAAGGGATGGAACTATTTCAAAGAATGTCTCGCGTCATTAAATTAAATTAACTGCTCTTTTATTCCATTCTAATTCTATTTTGTGAAAATTGTGAAAAAAAAACTTGCATAATCAATAAGGAAAAACTCTAAAAAATACATCAATATAAATTTCTAAAATCGTCCTAGGGCAAATTTTTTTAATAAATAATTTCAGTTGCACAAATTCTACAATCACAATTTTTGTCCTAAAATTAATTTACAACAAAAAAATAAATAAAAATACAGCTTTTGAGAATGCAAATTTGGAAATTTTTTAAATTTTTAAAAATAATAATAAATAAATAACACAATAGTTTAATTAGTTTTTACGTAAATATTTCTACTTCTGTACTTACTATTATTTTTTTGAATAACTTTTCACCCCGAAGGAGTATTTTAGCCAGTGTCAAGTTAAGGTGACTGTGGAATGTTTATAAATGTGGGTTAAAATTTTGTAGTAATTACAAGAACCTACATTAATTGTTAAAAAAGAAAAATAAATTTGTTCCCGAAAAAGTAATCGTCAGTCAGGAATTTAAAAAAAAATCCTGCATAAAAACACCAGCAAAAACAATTTCATCTGGAAAATGCGATACTACATTTTATGTACCCAGTGACGTTCTACTTCTTATTATCCTTTAAATTATTATTCTTTCCTAATTATCTGTCTGTGTTTTGACTTGTGATTTTTCGACAGAATTACATCACCCATTCAGTAATAGCGCTGCTGGGTCCATTTCTTCAAAAGAGCTATATTTAGATTAGCAAGATTGGAAGTCTCTTCCTCCTAAAATAATCACAAAATGTCACTGTATAAAAATGCGAACGTAAAAAGGTGCCAACTTTCCTAAGGAACGATTCAACATGATATATAAATATTCTTTACTTTTTTTACTTATTCTCCTTTAACTTGACCCTGAGTAGCACTAAAACGGGTGCGAGGGGCCCCCAGAATCGTTACATTTTGTGTACTGTTGCTTTTCATTGATTGCATTCAATTGGAATTATTTAAGCATGAATTTTTCTTCTTTATTGAATTGACTGATTAAAATTATGTTGAATGATGCAGAACTGTGACCTAGCTGGTGAATTAAAAAGCGTGAGAAAAAAATGTTAATATGGTGATTTACTGATTTCAATCTTAACTATTGCATAAAATCTATTTGAATGTATGCATGCATCTCTATACACTCTTCAAATCATGATGGAAATGATGTGGCGAGTTGAAAACCGTTGCTTTTACCTTGAAATTCCAGACAAATAAAAACTGTATCAACTTCATGACGGTTTGAGTTGTTTTTAGCAAAAATTTAGCTAGAGATAAACAAATTTTCTGTTTCTAATTTATGATTAGAAAAAAAGATTAATATTTTATACATTCATGAAAGAAAAGCCTGATGATGGTTAATAATCGATGTAATTATTTTAATTTATTTTTAAACAAAATGCAAATACAGAGCATAACGAACTTTGGGCGTTTTTTATATTGAATTTGCATACTTGTAGGGAGATTGATGGCTCTCTAATCGTCTTTTCAACGCGTTTACAAGCGTCTGGCTATCACCATAAACCATTGATTGAAAAGTCAAACAGTTGCCAATACTGTAGCAATGTTATATGTTTGCTTGGTCATCCTATACATTACTTAAAACAGTTGAATTCGAGAGTATATTTTACATACCTGCTGAATGTGGATGCTACCACATTTCTATACTTCTAAGGAACAACTAGAGTCGACAATACATTAGGCATAACACTAAAATGAGATAAGTTGTTACCTACGGTTGTGAGTTTTAGTGTCTAACTCAAAATTAAATGAAATTAGAGAACAATATTACCTAAGTTAGAAAACGTATCAACGATATACATGAATTCACCTTTGTTCTTATTAGTACCAGGAGTGTTTAGATGGTGGTATGAATGGTAAAAGAAGTTCGAGACGCCCGAGGAAGATTTAACTATATATTTAACTATATAATGCTTTTTAATAGTCACAATGTATAATGTTTTTTAATAGTCACAATGTAGTATACAGTAATGAATGGTAGAAACTTGTGGACGTCCGAAGAAGACTTAACGCATTATTTCTGCAGTGGATCGAGAATGCAACGGAAAATGCAATTATTTAAACTTTAAAAGGTACACTGAATGTCAAACATAAATTTTAGTCTAAATCATTCATAACGCCGGGTGACATCAGCTAGTAAAAAAATAAAATGAATCATGAACTCGAAAATAATATCGAGCATGGGACAATTGGAGGATTCTGAAGGTCCCAAAGACTGCGATGGACCGGACATATTGAAAGAATACCAGAATGGGACGCAAACAATTACGACCAAGTGGATGACCTAGAGTAATCGGCCTAGAGGCAGACCAGATGATGAATACATTTTATAGATACAATAACAATAATTATAGAGTTAACATATATTAGAGTTATATTAATGTATTTGAAGGGGGTTCTTGTTGCATAGTATTATACTATTGGCACTGAATCTTCTAATATTAATAAAAATATGTTATTCATCAATTATTATTTAGACGATCGTGAAAAAATGTGCGTAGGTTGAGATTTTACAAGTTTTTTCCCAGCATTTTTAAGTCAAGGACACTTTTCTGAATATTATAGCTTTATTCGTATTTCTTTTTGTAGATGTAATTTATTATACATAAGCATGATTATTGAGGTGGAGTGATTGCTCAATTTTATTTTTTAAGCCTCTCAGGAAACGGAGTGCGAGAATTTTTTGAACTGGGAAAAGTAGACGGGGATTAAGGAATTGTCATGATTTATTGGTGGGGTATAATGCCTTGTTGCGCTTTCTTCTTCTTTATCAGATGTTTTTGATAGTGAAATATCTGAAACTTTGGCGAAAAGAGTAGGAAGCACAACACGGCATAATACCTCTATAATAAGCCGTGAAAGTCTCTCTTCAGGCAATATCTGTTCCATGTAATGAAATGAAATTAGTTTGCACGCAATGGTTAACATTATCTTATGTAAGTTAGTGTGTTACAGTCTGTAGTTAGTTGGAATGCTAGAGTTTTATCTACAAAGGCACAGCTTAGAGATTAGTCACTAAAAACTCTTTTGAATAAATTTTATAGAGATAATCTAAGAATGATACTTGCCCGCATTATATATTCAATGCAATTTTATATTAGTAAAACCACCTGATTTCGAATATTCATTGAGTTGACTGTAAGCTAATTGTAGCTATTATTTCACAATAAATTATGGACATTCTAATTTTAGATTTAAATGTGATAACACTGATAACGAAGTTAACGTTTTTAACAGAAAATCATAACTTTATTACTTCGAAACATGTAAGTGTGCGTTATGTATCGCAATTTGTCATTAGTATTAAGCCGAAGTATGTTGTAAGCCCTACGTAGATATTCTCGGTTATTCAGGAAGAGTTATTATTAAAATATTGGAGTGTATAAAATAAATTAATTTTCTAATACATAACTATTTTTAACACTGTATTACATGGTGCGTATAACTTCATTACAACAACAAAAAGGGTTAGTCCTTCCCACATATTCCCCTTTTAAATACATGTATTTAAATTTCCAACATCCGATCGAGCTGAAACTCGGCAGATGGACTCGTTGTCGATGACAATGCACTCTATGAATCTTTTGTGGACAATCACGCACACAAAAAATACAGTAGTTAATACACGCAATAAATGTCAGTCTTATCCAATCGGGTTTTGGCTTGGTTTGTAGAGTTGCCGACTATAGTTTCTGAGTAGGAACGTTCAATCCTCAATAAAACAGAATTTTTTGTTTTTATTAAAAGAATATTTAAAAATATATGTACTATAGTATAAAAACTTCACGGGTTGATTTTTTTAATGAACGGATTGCAATATTTTAAACATACCTAAATGTTAGAGAGTTTAAGAAAGGTGTATTTCATCGGTATTTCATTGGAAGGCGATGTAAAGAAATTGTCTAACATTCATACATTGTTGACGTCCATTTGACACCCTTGGCTATGATCCGGAAGTTGCGGATTCAAATCCTAGCATGTGCAAGTAACAACATTTTAGATAGTTTAATCTTGGTTATTTCACAATATATTCATTTAGTATCATAATAAAAAGATATTTGGTGGATTCTTTCAATATCACCCTGGTGAAAGACAACCATTGACAATCGAAACGTTGCTTTAAATGCTTTGCCGTGTTTGATGGTACTTCCTCACCTTCCTTTCCACTCCCCCCTACCTACAGCCTCACAACATATCCCAATGGAAGCAATAGCCTCAATGTCTCTAGACGGTTTGAAGCGGTAAGAACTCTTGTACGGTTCTAACATTAAAATATAAAATGAGAACGAAATGTTAAAAAAAACTAGTTTTTATTCTTGGTGGCTTTTGTGTTTCCTCCCACTTTCAAAATGGTTTTCTTTAAGGCGAATCACTACGTCGTGTAATATTTTAAATTGAGCCGCTATCAATAACAACCCTTACGTAGATGGCGATAAGGTTTAAATTTCCGCTTAACACCATCCGCCTGTTTTGATTTATGCAAGAAAAAAACATGGTCAAAATGTGCCTTTTATTTTATTTTGTGGATGTTCAGGCATAAATATTTTTTTTTTTTGGATCATTTTATAAATAACATAATTTGCCACATTATAAAATAAAATCATAATCGAAAATGGGTTCGTAAGTAGGAGATTTTGAACTTTAAAGCAGTTTCATAGGCGTTATACATAATTTTTTTCTGGGCTTATAAAAAGACTTATCTAAAAAATACTCGATTATTTCAAAGGCCAAGATGTATTCTACTCGCAGTATTTAATTAAAGCATATGAAAAATTTCCAGGCGACCAAATTTTCAAACCAAAAATACATGATTTTGCATTACTACGTATGACATTGCCTTAAGACCCAGGTACACCTCTGTAAACTCTTATACTCTCCAGACCACACAATCCTTCTAGTGAAATAACGTAAATAAATTCTATTTGCTTAGTCCGGTTCCGGAGTCAAAGAGTTGACAGGTCTATCACGAAGGTATGATCATATGCATAGTCTATTCAGTGCTCTTTTTACCCTTAATTCTACCTCTTTCTAATACTGGTGCCCCCTAAGGGGCCACTGTAAAATAATTCAACAGGAACTAGATGAAGGCTTTTATAACATTGTTCTAAACACTGACCGGTTTTGACATCCAATGGCTTGTGTGGGAGGTTAGTATTTCTATTCTTTTACAACAAGAGAAGATCACCATTAATAATATGGGCTTAGAAGATGACGTGATGAAGTTCTCTATGCCAAAAACTAAGGCAGGGCAAAATGTAGTTTGTGATCTATGTAAGTCAGGGACGGTGAACCTAATTCTTAAATAAGAAAATAGAATATATTTCCACCTTATTTTTACTTATTTTAATTTTATTGTAAAGTCTTTCAATTCCATACGATACACGAACATGCTACTGTAAAAATTAGCAAAATTCTAGATTTGACGTTTGTCGAAATATTTTATTTCCTGGGGTGCAAACCGATTTTTCAAATTTTGTTTCAAGAATGTGGTAAAAGGTATAACAAAACAAAAAAAGTGGCTTTTGCATTACTGATTTAGATTAAAAAAAATTACCTTTAATACTAAACAAACTTATAACTTTTATTCACTTGTTAGCGTTCAATTCCTGATCTAGAATGAGTTTATTGTAAAGCCAAAATATTGCTGGATGATACGATATTGGACTATTTTCCTACTGCTTATAAATTGAGCCCTATCATTTTTACTTATTTTTTATGTCTTGTGTGTTTCAGGGCCTCCTGTGTGGTGTTAGTATTTAAAAAAATGATCGAAAAATGTACCCAATCGTTAATTAATATGATATAACTAACGTGGCCAGCATCATCGATCATCATGATGGTAACCAAGCAGAAATATTGAAATTTGGGGACATATATTCAGATCAAGTTTTTTTTCCTTATCAGTTATTAGCGAAATTGTATCTTCTCATCTACAAGTCTAATATTAGTATCTAATGACTTATTACCTACAATTGTAATGCTTTTTTGGACTGAAAATACTAAACTGATTAATGTTTACCATTCAACTAAACCTTTTCATAAGTACTTACTATAAGTACAAATAAGATAGAAGACATTTGTTCGTGACATCATGACTATTGCAGATCCTTTAAGATAAATGTTGTCAAGTTGACTAAAGCCAAAATAAAATTTAATATTTGGGAGTCTGAAGGAAATGGAAAGGATAGATTAAAAAAAAAATCTTTGTGACCTTAAGGCTTTAATATAAAACAAGTATTAATTAATTATTTATTTATTTATTTATTTATTGGTAAAGGTAAGAGACAAACAGCTTATACATAAAAAATAAATATAAATATATACATGTTAAATACAGTCAAGCCAAAAAAGTCTCCTATATTAAAATTAGTTGGAGATGGAGTTTTATTAGTGCATTAAAATTATTTTACATTATAATTAAATAAATAATGCATTTATATCCAGTATTGATTCCTGCCTATTAGCCTAGGATCCCGATGCAACAAACTTACGTCATCGAGTACACAGATGAAACTACTTTGTGCGCATCTTGGAGGGTTCCGCGAAGTCACGGAAATAGTTATTTTGTAGTATGGGGACCAAATAGTGGAATTGTATTCTGAATTACTTCTTACAAAGGCAGTGAAGAGAGTCTTAACCCCTCCAGAGTTTGAGGGTCATATATGACCGGGCGTCTATATTTTATAAAAGTATTTTTATCTTTTTTTCTATCGGTCAAAAATTAACATTAGAAAGAAAAGTAATAATTCTTTCCAATTTCCCTCAAATGTTATACTGGTATCCTTTAATAAAATCCTAAAAATAGTCAAAATGAATAATTCATCCTTCGCACCCCTATCGTAACAATTGGTTTGACATTAAAATTTATTTCTTATTATTTATTATATGAACGAGATTAAATTAAATATGAGGTTTTCTTAAAAATTCCACAAACAAAACGAATGTGTTTTCGAAATATTGAGTTCTCTCAATTTTTCTATGATTGGAGTAAAAAAATTAGTTAAAATGTGTAAATGCATACACCGGAACGATAATTTTATCTAGTTTCTAAAAAAAGTATTAAATCAAATAAGATACTCTGAATCTTCACGATGGCAATAATCTGGACTGCGATGCAAATACTTTATTTTTAAGTGTTAAGAGACGTAGGTAACTGACGTCAATTACCAGCTGATTCCTGACATTACTTGGAGTAAAAAATGTTGAAGAAATTTTATCTCTGGTGACATTTTTGGTTGCTAATTATTTTTTTAAATTTTGTACAAGAAAATCTTTAATTTGACTCACTGGTCCTTAGCCGATTAATCTACCAAACCCCTAACTGTTTAATACCTACAAATTTTTATTTGGAAAAAAGGCCACACCGAAGAAGTCCAGGAATCACTGGTAAGTAAGTCAGGAACACAATTTTATAATTTGATTAAATTAACAATATTATTTTGCCCACGCTTGATATTTAGCCAATGACCTCTGAGTGCCACATCACTGGTAGTAATAATGACAATTGTTATGAATATCACTGAAATACAAACAATCGCATCAAATATGTTTTGACAATAATATCCGCCAACCTCGTATTATTGACTTAATAACTTTGATATGAAACGATTCAATTCCTTGAAACTAATATATTAGATAAGTAGTGAAATTTCAGACACAAAGAGCTCCCGTTATGATTATGATGTCATATTTTTTTTATATCTTTAAGTCGACAATATTTTCCAAGTATCTTGTTCTTCAATATTTTCTTAGTCGACAAGCAATGCTCGGAAAAAGATATTCAAGATGCTGACCTAAATTCTTACTTAAATTTTTATGTACAAACCCAACAATGTAATATTATTACTTTGTCTCGGTTGTTATCGGCCAATCTTTCGGTTCATATTTTATTAAAACCGGAATTTTGGATTCTTAAAAAAAAAAAAATACATATATATTAATTTTTATGAAATGTGGGGGTACTTTATACTTTCTATCAAAGGCTTCCCAAATTATTGAATTTATTTTAAAATGATATTTAAAATCTATTTCCTGTTAAAATTTTAGTTATTCGGAAAATATGGAGAAAACCTGTTTATTTCCTAATAAATTTCATGACGGAATGCAATAATTTCAGTATGTATATCAATATTTGTATAAAACGAACTTAACTGATACTTTGTTGCAAACTTTGTTAATTCATTCATCAAAGGACTGCAGTCCCGTTTTTAACACGAAAATAAATAATTTGACCAGCTTTTTAATAAATAAACAGTATTTCATGTCAGAAAGTTTTCTCCTTGTATCTTTTCTGGCATAGCAATCGAAGCAGGCTAATTTCGTTAAAATTTGATATTTAATATTACTAGTGTATCAAAATTTTTCTAAATTTTGCACACTATCAAATTATTATTGCGTTATGGAATAAAAAAATAGAAAAAAACTGGAACGCCGTTCCGGTTTGCCACGGTTCGTGACGTAACGCGATAGTGACAAACTGATAAAAACTCTCATTTTACAGTTATGTATATTTGCTTGTACAAGAAAGAATACCTTCAGTTCTATTGACCTACACCATAATGACGTAGACCAGCTATCTGTGCCATTTGATAAGAATGAGACGCTTTTGGCGATCAGTAAAATGATATTTTATTTCGAATTGTGAATATATCACATAGTTTGTTTTCGTTGTGTGATATAAGTTATTTTATTTCTTATTTATCTTTAGACCAGTGATGTAAAAATCGACTTGTCCCCGAAACAATATTAAGGATTGGAATAATGAAATCAGTCACATAGATTCGAACAATTTTGATTTGTATGTAGATGAAAAGATGACGACAATTTCTATTATTTAAATATTATGTCACCCAAATGAGATGATTCACTACTTAAGCGAGTGGTAAACTAGTCCCAGCGAGATTTCGAAAATTCGTTCTCTTCCTTCTAACGCGTCTTGTTTGAAAACGAAAAATACAAAATATACTAGAACGGTACGTCACGTTGGATCTCTTGCTGGGTTTAGTATATCATTCAATTATTAAGATGCTTCGATTATTAATTAGTAGTACATACCCACCTACCTACATTGAAGCTTCAAACTTCATCTTGTACGCTTAATGGGGCTATAAAATTCTAATTGGTAGTGTATAGTGAGCGATATGCTGAAATAGGCCAAGCCATGATGCGTATAGCGTAATGTGTCGCCTACCTTAATCTTTCTTAATAATAATATAAGTAATAATGCTGTGTTCTATTAACTACGTCGTGTAATATTTTAAATTTAGCCGCTATCAATAACAACCCTTACGTAGATGGCGATAAGGTTTAAATTCCCACTTAACACCATTCACCTGTTTTAATCTATGCAAGAAAAAAACATGGCCAAAAAGTGCCTTTTATTTTATTTTGTGGATGTTCAGGCATAAATATATATTTTTTTTTAGATCATTTTATAAATAACTTAATTTGCCACATTATACAATAAAATCATAACCGAAAATGGGTTCGTAAGTAGGAGATTTTGAACTTTAAAGCAGTTTTCATAGGCCTTAAACATTATTTTTTTCTGGGCTTATTAAAAGACTTATCTTAGAGATACTTGATTATTTCAAAGGCCAAGAGGTATTCTACTCGCAGTATTTAATTAAAGCATCTGAAACATTTCTAGGCCACCAAATTTTCAAACCAAAAACACAAGATTTTGCATTACTACGTATGGCATCGCCTTAAAAATAATTTATTTTATTGATTTTTTTTATTTGAGATCTATGCAGGTATTCTACAGACGTATGTATGGTACACACTTTATATCTAGCTCTTAATATTATTTCAAATATATAATGATCTTATAAGGACGATACATGTGCATTTTCCATAGCAACACGAAAACTTACATATGGGCACCATATAAAATGAATTACGGGTAATAGAGGATTGTCTGTGAGGGGGTACTGTCATTTATGTAGCGAGAACATAAGAAAGAAAAGGAGCACAGACATGTTAAAAATGTGTTAAATTGTTGTATAAATAAGTACTCTTTAATTTAAACGGAAAAATAATAAAATGAGAAAAAATCAGACTACTTGACGTGTTAAGTTAAACAAATAGATAGGAACCTACCCATAACGATAAATTTACATAATATATTTTAGAATAATCGACAAATTTTAAATGCATATCGCCATTATGCTCATCACTGATAGGGAGACAAACAAATAAATAAACAAAAATTGTGGTTTATCTAGCCAGAACATAGGATTTATAGGATAAGGAAATATGAGGTGTATTAATCCCACGGTTCTTTAGTAGGTCAGTGTCGGAACACCGTGGCATAAATCCTATTAAGTGCAACGTCTTGAGAATCTATCTTTAAGATTTTAAAGAATATTCATTCAAAATACTCCGTTAGATACCAAGAAATCCTGCAAAACTAGAAACTTATAGTAAACTAGCTGACGTGTGCCCGGCGTTGCTCGACTTTTCTCTACTTTCTCGTAGTTTAGAAGAACTAAGCGCACAAACAGACAGACGCGGATAGCGACTTTGTTTTATACTATTTAGAGATTCTGAGAGAATCTAAAAGCTCATTTATTCAGAAAAAGTGTAATTTTGGATGATCTGAATTTATTTTTTCTTCGTTATGTCAGAATATTTCACTAATTCGGAACTTTCTACAGCCCGCGATATTTAAAAATGTTAATATCATTACTGTCATTATTTATTGTATGAGTTTTAGTATAAAAGCTAAGTTATTATATAGAGCTGTGATTACATTATTTTTATACGTATTAAAAATGAATGTTTCTTTGTTTGTCGCCTATAGTCTCAAAAATTACTTGAGCGGTTTTGCTGAAAATGTAAAAGTTTTATCTTTTACTTCCAGGAGTGTTTTTTTTGAGTGGTTTGGATGGGAGAAGAAGTCAAGGACGTCCGAGGAAAACTTCACGCATTATCTCTGCACTAGGATGAGATAAGGAGTCGATTAAAGTTCATTTAATGAACATAGTTTTTTTAATAGTAGCAACGTGGTATACAGTAGAGAATGGTGGAAGTCGGGGACGCCCAAGGAAGACATGGCACGATCAAGTGGAAAAAACTCGTAAAAGTAAACTTTTTCAATTCTTTAGAATAAAATTATTTCCACCTTAAGAATAGACTCAGTTTTCAGGTATACTATAATTCACAAACCTCAAAACTTTACTCCAAATCATTCATAACCTCGAGCAACGCCGGGTACAAAAAAACAAGAAATAGAAAATTCAATAATTTTCGTCCAGGTATGTACGCTCGTGTATCAATTTAATCGCAACCATCAAGATGATGTAACTACCGTGTGGGTTGTCATTGCGCCTGCGCACTGGTGAAAATGATTCACCTGCATTAAATCGACAGTGCCCCAGACCTCAAGGCTAGACGGGGGCCCAGACGGGGCTCCCATGGCCGGCCAAGGAGCCCCAGACGTTGACCCCGCGGCCGCTACGCTCCGGCGGGCCCCATATTAAATAGGTACCAACATTTTACTACTAATCATACAACCGTGGGCACTATATGGGTGGTGACTACTGACTGCTGACACTGACTACTGACTCCGCTGGCTGGAATAGGTCATTGTGTGTTGTGGTACAATGACTTCTGTATTACGTGGACACCTAATTGCGTTAAATTTCACGCGTGGAAGGATCCTTGTTCGTCTCGAGTAACTTTCCTTAGTAATAATTCCAACAAAGTGTCGGTAAGTCTGAAAAATGCGTATTACTTATTTATTAAAAATCTCCGCAAATTCTTTGTAATACGGTAAAAACAAGATTGCAGGCCTTTTCCTCGCAGGTGCAGAATACGTGTACATGAACCTGCGTTTGCCTTGATAATATATAGTGACGAAATGGGGATATATTATGATTTTTATTAACACGTGGTCCGACATCGTACATTCCTCGTTTACTAAACGTTTAATAGGAAACCTATCAATTCATTCCTTAAGGCCTGCAATCCTATTTTTAACAGGATTACGAATAATTTGAAGAGATTCTTAATAAAGTAGCAACATTCATTTTTCTCCGTGTTGTTTTTCGATTTGGTATTTTACCTCCGAAACGATTGAGCCTTTCCATTATAGTATGGTAAACAACTGAGGAGACGACCCATCATATTTTCACACGAATATCTAGAATTTTGAGGAAAAACCACTCCTAATTTATGAAAATATTAGAAACGCGAGAAAAATAAATGCTCTCAAATTCGTTGCATATTGTTTTGTTCACCTGTAGGATAAATGTTACTTATTAATAATTACTTTCAAGAGTTTGTAAACAAATGATATTTGTTCCTGTTTGTTGACATGTCATTCCCTTTTTACGTTTTCAAAATCTGCAGATTTTTAAATACATTCATTTTAATTTGCATTTTGTTTTCTTGATTGATCAAATGAATGAATCTTGGAAGTGGAAATTAATCCACATCCCGACATCCAATCAAACTGAAACTCGGCAGATAGACTCGTTGTCGATGACAATGCATTATATTTTGGCGGCACCCATGTCCACTTACCACTTAATATTAAAACAAAATTACAGCCGTTAATAAACGAAATAATGTCGGTTCCATCCAATTAGAATTTAGTTAGTTGTTAGTGTTGTTAACTCCAATCTCTGAGGAGGAAGTTTCAATCCTCAGTAAGACAAAAAACATTTTTAAATATACCTACATATCGATACAAATATACGTATTTTTGTAAAAAAAACTTTGTTTATTATGGGTTGATTTTTTATTCAATAAATACTATTATTATAAATCACGAATCGTTTTTAAATACTTTTTCACGATACGGCGTGGGTCTTTGTTAATTATCTCATATAATTATGATGAAGGAAGGTTTCCCTTCTCCATGTTTATTACGGCAGTCTAATTAATTAATGCAGAATTGATGAGAAAAAGTTGCATCGGATACTACGTGAGGTGTGAAACATTGCGGTACCAACGGTCCTCGACCCTTCTGGCAAGAGGAAAGCAGTCAATTTAACGTGCAATAAATGTTAATGCATCTACTCGACCACCTCATATTTGGTAGAGTAGCTCATTTTCTACTAAGAAAAATAAAGAGAGGCTTATTAAGTTTAATCTATTCCCACCGGAATTATCTAATATAAATATTGGGTAACGCACACATTACATGCTTAAACGATTAACAAATGATACAGAATAGAGTTATTAAAAAGTCTTCCATTGTAATCTAGATACCACTACGAAAAAACTGCACCAAGAAATGAATTAATTGAAAATTAGAAAATTATATGAACATAACATATAAGCCTTTTAATCTTTAAAATACATAATGGACACTATACAAGACAACATAATAAATTGTAAACTAACACAGTAAAGACTGGAATAGTAAAAGAAGCGTAGGCCATGAGGGTATATGCTTACATTTAAGTACATGATGGTATGAGGCTATGAGGCCATAAAGTTATATACTTACATTTAAGTAATAAGGGTATGAGGCCATGAGGCCGTGAGGGTATATACTTATATTTACAAAATCCTTCCAGATAGCCTCAAAAAGGAGAACGGAAAGAAATTATTACAGACTTTTTTTATTAAATAGTTTACATAACATAAAAATAAATGCATGAACTGATGGCAAAGAGGAAGGTCGAAAATCACCTGGCTATTCAGATTTCGTCACCAAACACTTTAAGGTAAGTTCAAGCAACGTTTGAGTGATGGTTTTTAACAGGATGGCATTGAGAGTAGTTCTGCTATCTTCCTCTCTGAAACGCGCCGCAAATATTAATAATATATAGCTATTAATCTAAATAAATAAATTCTGAAATAACACAAATTAATAAAATTTATTTACGCAAGCCGGGATTTGAACCCGCGACCTCCGAATTTGTAACTAAGGTTCGTAACCACTGAAACACGGAGGCCGTCAATTCCGTGGCCAATCCAATTCTAGGCCGTCAATGGAGGCTGTATTAGGCATATCAAATATTTGTCTGAGATCTGGAATTTATTTAAAAATTTCGTATTTTTAATCAAATAAGTTCTATTTAATTTTCAAATGTTGCTTTTCTGAAAAATCCTATTAAAATGACATTTTTAACTGCAGATCTTTATCTCGCTACAATGTTCTCAATAGAACATACAATTTAAATACAGACGCCGCGACTTATTTACCCACTGATGCGTTATTTATTTTAGCTCAAGAAATAATCATTTCTAGAATTCAAGAGTTATTTACTTCTTAACCACAATTCTGGATTCATTAAAATGTGGCAATCTTCGTGGCAGAACAGTAAGAGTTTTTGCTATGGTTCAGAGGTTGTGTATTCAAAACCAAGCAAAGCGAAATTATACAGGGTTTTCCAATAAGAGGTGTTATTTTGAATAGCCCGCTATTTCGGTAGATGTTACTTTTGAAGCTGTCATTTTTTGACATTTGACAAGTAGAAACTACGCCATTAATAAAATTGGAACGATACACGCTTCAACAACGAATTGAAATTATTAAAATTCACTTGAGTGAATCAAATGCAAATCATCTTGAGTGATGAGGCCCATTTCCACCTCGGTGGCTTCGCCAACAGGCAAAATTGTCGCATCTGGGGCTCGGAAAACCCAAGAATTATTGTTGAAAAGCCTCTCTATCCTCAACGTGTGACTGTTTGGTGCAGTTTATGGTCCGGCGGAGTCATTGGACCTTACTTTTTCGTAAATGAGGCTGGAGCAACAGTTACGGTGAATGGATTGCGCTATTTTTTTTATTTTTTTTATATTCTTTAATATATTTGCTATACAATGGTATAGTATATTGTCCTCCACGCTAGGAGTTCACCTGTGTTGTGTTATTGAGAGATGATTAATGATTTTTTATGGCCGGAATTGGATGGTATTGATTTGGACAACGTTTACTTTCAACAAGACGGCACTACGTGCCACACAAACAACGAAACCATTGATCTTTTACGATTGAATATCAAAGTAACACATCTTATTGGAAAACCCTGTAGAAGTTTGTGTGCAAATAAAAACAAATTAGTTATAATAAATCTTTATCCCAATTGGTGTATATTAGTAGGGATCGTCACCATGACTTGTCCAATATACCGCACGGCAGGACAGATGTTCTAGCACAGTAAAGCATGACACGAGGAATGGTGCCATAAATATATTTTTTTATATCCCTATCTTCCCAAATGTTCAAATAATAAATCTTATACCTAAACTGTAAATGGATTATTTATCTGTCATACTATAATTGAAATAAATAAATTAAAAAGTGTAGTGAGGTTGAATTGGCAACGAGCGGAAGGAGATGAACAGGAGGAAGGAAGTGAAGTACCTGGCTAATCAGATCTAGTCAATTTGGGAGGCGGGTATGAGTACTGCCGCCCGTGAACCATTTATTGTATAACACTTCTGCGGGTCACCACTAGTGGTTCGCTACCTATGCGTCTAGATTTATGATTAAAAAAAGGTGTTTGATTTTGAGTTTTGATATGTTTAGTGTCTAGAACTGTACAGCCAGTTTTTCCTTATCATCAAATTTTCCCACTGGATCACACGATGATTTGTGACAAAAGAAAGCCAGACCAAATAAACATGACACCGATGTGAAGCCAATTATGTCATAGTAGAAATTAGTCAATCGTTGATTACCAAAAAAAGGATAGATAAGTCTGGTTAAAGTTACGTTAAGGATTAGGTCTGGCTATGTTAAATCGTGTCTCACCAAACCTAACCTAACCTAACTAATACATTTGTATGGATCACACGATTTGATTCGAAAAAATCAATGGTAGTACCTACGGTGAAAGAAACGTCGCAAAACAATTCGACCAAATTATATGACTATAAACTTGAGGTGTGAGAACAAGTTAAGTCGTGACTTTAATTTATATGAATTAAAATTGAACCCATTATCGAAGTTCAGATTTGAGATAGGTATGAAATACCTGGATATTTTTGTATACAGGATATCATAATAATGTGGGCCGATTGACACTCCTTCGTGATTAGAGCCCAACGCCTATGGGTATTTATTTTAAAGATTCTTATAAATGTTCACATTGTACTTTATTTTGCCTATTATTATTTTAGTAGATTATAATTATAATAATTATATTTTCTACAGTGTTGTCAAAACATCTCTTGTGGCACATTTGTATTATCTTCCTAACTGGAAAATTATTTGGTCTTCTGTGTATTGTTGGTCTTCTTACCATAAAGATGTTTGGTGTGACTCATGTCCTATTTATTCATTTGGTATATAAATTTTTGTATATCCTTCCTTTTGATCACAATCTTTCACAATCTACATAATATAAACGTTTATCTATTGTACTTTTTGTGATATCCTAGAGTCAGAAGTTACTCATGCATGTCACTAGACGGTAGTTTAAAAGGTTACTCGTAAATGTCACTAGATGGTGGTTTAAGAGGTTATCCATGGATATATAATGGCAGTCGATAATGCAGGGATTGGGTCTATGATAAATACTATTGCAGCCTTAAGGTCGAGGTCCAGTACTCGTATAAGAGTTGTGAGGCACACCCGGAGTTACAATTTTTTTTATTACCCTTTTATATTATGAATAATTTGCGCAGTAGGCTCATTGCTTCTCAGGAAATCAATGAATATAATTTATATAATAATTAGTGCTATACGTGGATGAGTAAAGTTTCTTTTTCTTGGTTGCCTTTTTTGAAACCTCGTCTCTAAGCATTTCCTATTCTCATTTATTTCCTTTGCCGACATCTTCATTACTGCAAAATAGAGATATATTATCAATGTCCTGTAATTAATTAACCATTTTTCGTTTACTTACTTAATACTATGGTTATTGCCATTGTTGCTTAGTGGTGTAAAAATAAAGATGATTAAACATCGGTTGGCGTTTTACGACTTCAATTGTAAATGCTTGTATATTCCTGGTCCTTATGTCATATAAGTGATGTAAAACTTAAAAGTTTACCAAATTTGTTATTGGTCAATTACCTACACATGTTGTACTCTCGCTACCACACCACCACACGTCGAAATTTGTCAAACGAGGATAATATATTGACGTTTGAGGATTTCCATCAAAGATCAAAACATTTTGTTATTTTTTTTATTAAAAAACTTAACAAAAGATTTCTTCTAATAACCCTGTATTTGAGAGAGCCCATAAAGCATAGTTTATAATTTAGTGTCAGAGATATCCGCACAGATACGACCAGCCTCTAACTTATGCCAATCCAACCAGCATACCACCAGAAGAACCATTTAATGGGCAATTTGTTATTGGTAAAAGTAACTAACGAAGCCTTCGATTCTGTATCAAGGACGATCAAAGCAAAGGTTGCCGGCACCTCTGATGGCCCCTTACCTCTGCACAGATTACGGCATGCGTAGACCACTTATGTACTTACACCAATTTAGCCAGGTAACGAGCTGGAAAAAATATGGCATATTTTAAACTTCTGCCCAAACTTATTAGAATACCTATGAGAAGAATGTTTGTCTCGAGCTATGCACCTTCTCTGTGAAAGTTACTCGTATTGTATGGCTTGCTTGGGTCATACTCAGTCGTCTATTTTTTAAATCAGATTTTCTAGATCGGGTTAACGTCTTTGAGGTTTCTAAACTCTGCGAGACGCCCCTGAGTGCCCCTATCTTGCGTTATTTTGGTGGCCTTGGTGTAGTTGGTCTAACAAGTTGGAGAACAAATGCAGAGTTGTGGATCTAGAGGGGACCACCAAGGAAATTAAACTTATGTTTTTTTATGTCTCATTGATTTTACCCAAACTAGGCAAATGTCCGCAAAGTGTTAACTTAGAACAAATAAAAACATTTAACGCATACAATAATATGCATATATGTAAGAAACATAATAGTATAAAAAAACAAAATTAATATAAAAATACAAAACTTATGCATTTAGGAGCCTCGGTGTTGATAGGCAAATTCGGAGATATCATGTTGTATATATTGTATAATTCGATAGGTAGGTAATATATAAGTTTTTACAGGGAATTATTCTTTCTGAAACCATTACTGTGCACAGGCGGATCGTCAATATCATATTTCAATCTGATTAAAATATTGAAAGTTGAACTTATATACCATTTATTTTTCTTTTGTGCTATTCTTTCGAAGAATCGATGAAATGGAAGATGGAACTCTGTTTATTGTATCTACACAATAAAAAACTGTCACTCTACCTACAGAACAACTGGATGGATCATTGCCTGGTAATTACAATCGGTAGGTACTGATTGTAGGTTATCGAACCCACTGTTTTCAGTTCAAGGTGTAGCGCTAGTCCAATAAAATCGTTAGTCATTTTACATTTACAAAATATTCGTGAAGGCATTTTAAGCCGATGCGCGTTATTTTGTAGCTGCCGCATGATTGTGCAAAAACCCAATTTAGTACGATTTTAAATTTGTTGAAAGAGGCAAAGACAGGTGGATCAGCTGCAATTAGAGTGCAAAAGTTACATAAAGTATGTTGATACACAGTTTTTTTTTTTTTTTTTTTTTTATTTCCTTTATTTTTTCCCAATTTACATATTTCACAATACAAGTTTTTTAATAATATGAAAGGGAACCCACTAAGGCGCAGCCTGTGCGTGGGTAATATAATTTAATACATTAGATTTTTGTACCTAAAAATACATAACAGTAAAAATAAAATAAAAAACAGTAAGCATAATAAAGAAAAACGGTAGGCTTATAATAAAAGTTATTCTAAAAGATTGTGCAAGAGGAGCATATTAAAAATAAATCACAGTAAAAATAAAGATTGTAAGATAATATATATGAATTAAAAGAACACAAAATAAAATAATAATAACTATACAGAAACAAAATAGAAAAAAGTAAAAATTAAATGAATAATGCTTCAACATTTGCATTGTACAGCCACAACTTTAATTCTTTTTGGTATTGCGCTAGTTTAGTTGTTACTTGAATTTTTTTTGGTAGTAGATTAAAAGTGCGAGGTCCAATAAAGCTACTGTGAGTTTGCATTAGTTTGGTATTGGTTTGTGGGGTATAAAATACATGATTTCTTCTAAAGTTTATTTTGGGTTCATATTTTTGAAATTTATTTTGGTTTTTCATGACGTATTTCAGGCTTTGAAGTAAAAATAGTTTACGGAGATTGAATAGTTGAGATTCCTTGTACAATTGATCAGTCGAAAATGTCCTCTTTTTATTATATATAACCTTGATAATATGATTTTGTACTATTTGTAGTGGTTTTATAAATGTATCTAGTGCGCCACCCCATCCTAATATACCGTACATAATTGAGGATTGCACTAGAGAAAAATAAATCATTTTCAATTTGTCAACATTGAGTACTTCCTTAAGTCTATAAAATATGTACGTCAGATATCTTAATTTAGAAACGGTGTTATTAATTTGTGGTTGCCAGTTTAAATTTGTGTCAATATATATACCCAAATATTTGATCTTTTCAATTTTTCCAATTTCAAAGCAAGAGGTGCATGTTACTTTATTACAGTTAGCATTATGTAGTCTAATTTTAAGGTTATTGGGAGGTTTGTTTTTACTGTTTTTATAAAAAGTTAGGTAAAATGTTTTACTATAGTTTAAGAAAAGTCTATTACAAGTAAGCCATGATAAGACATATGAAATACATTTTGTTGCATTTAAAAAAGTTTCAGGCCAGGATTTTCCATTTACTATTATTGCTGTATCATCAGCGTAAGATACAATTTTACCAGGGATTACAACATTGCATAAATCATTAATATATATTAGAAACAGAATTGGGCCAAGCACAGTCCCCTGTGGTACTCCATTTTTTATCACTGTTTCTTTGCTATAAAAGTTCCCAATTTTTGTTTTTTGTAATCTGTCTTTGAGATAGTGAGTGAGAATTTTTAGTGCATCTTTTTTGAAACCTATTTGATTAATTTTCTTTATGAGTAGATTGTGATTTACAGTATCAAACGCTTTTCTTAAGTCTAAAAATATAGCTAGACTTTTTTTATTTTGATCAACAGATGTGTATAAATTTTTTGTCAGATCGAATATTGCATCTTCAGTGCTTAATTTACTTCTGAAGCCATATTGATTTTCGGACAGAATATTGTTTTGTTCTAGGTATTTCATAACTCTATTTTTGATACATTTTTCAAATATTTTTGAAAGGTTTGAAACTAAGGAGATAGGTCTGTAATTGTCTAATATGTGCGTGTCACCCGATTTGTGAACTGGTAATATAGTGGAGATTTTAAATTGTTCTGGGAAATACCCTTCTTTTAGGGATATATTATAAATATGTTGCAAAGGAGTTAAAATATATTGTTTTATTTTTTTTAGTGTATTACCTGATAAATTATCAATTCCTGAAGAATTTGTTGGTTTTAGGCTGTCAATGTGTTTTTCAATTTCATTAGTTGTGATAGGTGTAAAATAATCTAATGAGTTAATTGAATTGTTTGTTGGTACCAAAAGCAGAGATGAGTCAACGGGCGCTGTATTAGCAATCTTACTGGATGATTCAAGTACTTGGTCTACGACATTTGTGAAGAAGTTGTTAAAGTTATTTGCAATGTCAGATTTGTCAGTTATAATATTGTTATTTATTTTAATCTCCTTAACCTCAGTTGATGCTATTCTTTTTTTATTCGTTATTTCGTTAATAATATTCCACGTTTTTTTGGTATCATTATTTGCATTATCAATTTGTTCACCATAGTATTTTTTTTTACAACTTCTTATTAACCTATTTAGTAAATTTCTATACAGTAAATATTTTGTTTTCATGAAGGACATTGTTCTGACATTGTTTTTTTGACAGGCTCTTTGATAATTTAGCATCTCTCTATATAGTTTATCTCTTTGTTTAATGGAGACTATTATTCCTACAGTTATCCAAGGTTTAATTTTTTTATATTTTCTCTTAGATATAACAATTTTATTTGTACTTTTTGAAATATATTCTTGGAGAGTTTTATAAAACGATTCTAATGCTGAATATGGGTTTGAAATTGATAGAATTTGATCCCAATTTTCCAAAAAAAGTAGATTATTTAATGTGAGGTAATTAATATTATTTTTTTCAACTGTTTCAGAATTTTCTTTTGAATTTGCAGTTAAGATGTTGTGTCCGTAAAATGTTGGGTAATGATCAGTAATGTTTGTTATTAGAGTTGAAGATGTTGTTTTAAAGTGTTTGTGTGATTTAACAAATATGTGATCTAGAGTCGTGGAGTTATTCAAATTTTCTCTAGTTGGTGAGTTTATGTAAGACTGATATCCAGCACACGACAAACAATCTAAGTACTCATTTATACAATTTGTTCTTTTGTTATTTTCATTTATATTTATATTGATATCACCGGTTAATATTGCGAAGTTGAAGTTATTTCTGTTAGTCATTTTTAAAAGCGAATTAAGTTCGTTATTGAAGAGAGTTTCATTTAGTGAAGGTGATCTATAGATAGCTATTAGCAAATAATTATAATTGTTATGGTTAAATGTTAATTTAATAGCATTTGCTGTTTTAAAATCTAAAATCTCGAAAGCAGTTTTCATGAGACAATTATTCATAAATACCGTGACTCCATCGTGTCCAGTATGTTTGCATTTAGATGAAATGGTTATATATCCTGGCAGGTTAAAGGGTATTACCTCTTTCATCTGTGTCTCTGTTAATATAATAATACTAGGAGAAAAATCTAGTCTTTCGATTAGGACACAGAGTTCATCAAAGTGCTTTCTTAAACTCCGTATGTTCATATTTGGAACTGAAAAATTAACATTTTTAAAATGATTATTTAGTTCACTTGTGTTTTTACATATAAAGTTTTCATGCAAAAAATTTTCATCAGACATTTTGAACAATGATGAAGTATTTATACATGTATTATGGTCACTTGTTTGTTTATTCGGAGGGAATGTCTTCCGGCTGCCTTATGTGGATGATTGGGGCTAATTCATCTTTTCTCATCATTATGTTACCATTTTTTGCCCAGATAAACTTGTAGCCTAGTCTTGATGATTTCGCCAGAAATAGGAGGTGTTTATTATTTTGTGACAATTGTTCATTAATGTAAACAATGTTTTTATAATCTTCAGAAAAATTTATATTTTTTGGGTACAAAGTACCATATTTTCTTTTCTGGGTTATAATATTGTCCTTACTTTCTTTGTTTTGAAAAGAAACTACTATCCCTGGATTTTTACTTAATGGGTTTCTGTTTTTAATTCTATATGTGTTTGTTATTTTAGGTAATTCAGTTTCGCATTTTATTGTTTCCAATATATTGTGAACTATTTTAGGTAAGTTTTCATTCTCTTTGAAAGGAACACCTTGTATTTCAATATTATTTTGTTTTTGAAATTGTTCCATTTTGTTCAATTGCATTTTGATTTCCTTATTATCTGATTGTAATTGTTTAATTAAATTATCTTTGATTTTATTTTTTTCTTCGTATTCGTCAATTTTATTACAACAGAATTCCACAGACTTTTTAAGTTCTCTGAGTTCATTTTTCAGTTGTTCGTTAAAAGATTTCATTAACTGTTCTGATAAGTCCTCAAATTTTTTTTCCATAAATTTCATCATTTTGTTAGTGTGATAGTCTTCTTCCGAATCGCTAGATGGCGCCTTTTTTGTGTTTTTCTTTTGCCTGTTCATCTTAATGTGTTTTTTGGCGTATTGCACCTAGATGGCGTTGTAATTTATGTAGAAGGTTGGTGTACTAAAATCGACTTATTTTAAAATAAAAAAAGCCGTTAGGTTAGGGCAGGGAGCGAACTCTGTTCCCTTGGGACTGCGCTTGAAGCAAGTGACGTTTGCCGCTCTAAACCGCTTAGCCACCACCGATATAGCGGGACCTGCGATTATACTGTTATATTAGTGCTGTGAGTCTTAGAAATGTTAGGTATTCTGATTTTGAGTGGTTATTACAGGCAACAACACTGTACAAGCTCACTTCACAGATTTTAAAATCACTTAAAAATGTATATAACGATGCCGTTATTATTTAAATAAAGTAAAGAAGTTCACTACTGTTACACAGTTATGCGATTATCAATGTCTTTTTTATTAAATTCGATGTATAAACTATTAATTTTGAATATTATTTGCGGAGCGATTTTTGGCGTGCACACTGTGGGTATTAGGTACGTTTTTAACGTACGTTGAAATTAATAAACCGATATCAATTATAAATAAACAATTATTGTAATGAGTTTTAAATTTTGAAGACTCGTCATGGTCATCGTTTGTAATTGGTCAAATAGTAATTGGAATAATTAATTGTACATCTAGCACAATGAAAATAATTGCATAATTTGTACAGCGCCGTTTATGTGGAAAATAACCCCAAGGGCGCAGGCCATTTATGATTTCCTTGGCTCTATCTAAAATATTTTTTTCAAACAGCTCCAGAAAACATACTTATCTTATCAGATAAAAAACACTTATATTAGAAAGTTTGAGCTTGGACACGATATAACTTCGCAGGCAGAGGACACTTTATTAGAAAGTCTGAGCTTGGACAAGATATAACTTCGCAGGCAGAGGACACTATATTAAAAACTATTTTACCCTCTATTACTCTTGATATTGGTATTACATTTATTAGAAAATTAGTGACCTTCGTGGTCGAGGGGTAAGGCTCTCGACTAGCAATTCTGAAGTCGCGGCGTTTGTGTTATTTCAGAATTTACTCATTAAAAAATAATATAAAAGTATATTTGCGGCACGTTCAAGAGATGGACGTAACCGTGGAAGATACTCTCAGTATCGCCCTGGTGTAATACAACCATTCAGAAGTGAGATGTTGCTTGAAATATCATTGGCCATATTTGGTGACCACATCTGTATAGCCAGGTACTTCCCACATTACTTTTACCCATCTCCTTCCCCTCCCCATTACCTTCAGCCTCACAACATATCCCGATGAAGGAGTTTGGGACTCTTTAGGACTGGAGAATTTTTATGAAATTACCTTAGCTAAAGCTTAGAAATTCTATTTGCATTACATGCGAAATTATACATGCTTACACATTTAGTTAGTTACAATATTGCGGACTGTAAAAGTGAAAGGTTTCTGACTTTATGCATATGACTATCTGAAAAGATGTGTTTTAAGTTTAGCTGTAAATTCTGCTTTTTTACGAAAAATATCCTCTTTACTCTATATTAATACCGATATTAAAATTATGGACAAAACACTTCAACAACTTACGAGTATATCATTTTTTTACTGGCTTGTACTCGGCGTTGCTCGTAGGTAAAATGTATGAATGGTTTAGAGTAAATTTTTGACCTAAAATAAGTATTTTAATGTATATAAGTATGTGTTTCACTTGATCGTGCCATGTCTTCCTCGGGCGTCCCCGATTTCAGCTATCATTCACATTTACGGCATATTATGATAATAATTTAGAAAAAGACGATTAAAATAATTTTCTGTTCTCTTGCATGTCTGAATTATTTTTCTCATAAGCAGTTACAAATTTGAAAATGTCACTTAAACGCAAAGCAAATTTGAATTCATTGAACTTGATTTTAATAATTTTACACAGACCTAACGCACACCACTGACAACCAATATGTTGATGATATTAGAAGAGTGTACAGATTTGATTAAGATTTTAAATTATTGTGTTTATGTGTTTTTCTTCCAAAGGTTATAGAAGATAGGCTAGAAGAGCTTTGGCCTCTTTAATGGTGCCATCATTCCATCCCACTTTCCACTATGATCCATTGCTTCTTGCTCTAAGCAATCTTTTCACCCGGCCTCACCAGGTCGGCCAGCACATTGTCTCCGAAACCTTTTCTAGGACTGCCTAAAGGCCTGGTACCAGATGGTTTAGCTTTATACATCGTGTTAACGGTGCCGTCCTCCCCCGCTAGCATACAAGAAAAAATAAAGAATTATTTCGACAAGTTTGTATAAATGTGTGATGTTATATTCTAAAATTTGTAGTTTATCTTCGACAGATTTAAAAGATTTTTGGGTTAAACGTATCTGCAATCTCTTAAACTGTGTTTTTAACTGTAGACTATTGCCTATTAATTGCCAACACGATCTACAAAAAGAGATTACAATATATTTTTTTTAGAAGTCAAAAGAATTTTTTTCTCCATTAACCTCTCATAGGAAGCCCTGAGGAAAATAATTTAACTCAGGGCCTATGTCATCTTTGTGGATGCTGTGTGAGAACCACATGGGGTTGACCTATGGCAGAGGTGTCGGTTATCCAAAGAGATACTAATAAACTACTGAAATTGCGTATTTTGGTTTAGCAACAACAATAGCCACAGTAACGACTTCTCCAAATGCTTAGATAAGTTTTTACTAATATATGCCCCCAACACTTTTATGTAGAATTTTTTATTTGAAGATTTACCCACATTTTAATGCATTTAATGCATAAATGATACATGATACATTTAAAAAAGGAACAAATCTTATAAAAAAATACTTTTATGGGCTTCACGGAGGCAGTCAAGTTTACTCCAGGTGATCGACTGTCTAAATGACTACTATAATACACTACTACAATAATATTTGCTTGATTTGTATAACGCCGTTTTTGTGCAAAATCACCTCAAAGGTGCTGTATAAATATATAAGACATTTCTACAATGATCTATGTTAAAACTAATGGAGATACACGAAGATAAAATCAGGTACCATACTTACCTGGTATTGTTTATTGGCGAAATTCAGATACAAGATTTAGGACATAATTGGGAAATGAAATATAATTGGACTTTCTCTCAGGAATGTTTTATTTAATTTGGTTATGACAGCTCAAAAAGGTAAGTTTTTAGTTTAGACCTGAATTCTGTTGGACTTGTTATGGATCTTAGTTCCGGAGGACGTTTATTTGAAGCCTTTGGCCCAGATGCTCCGAAAGCGCGATGACAAAACTTAGTATTTTGGCTTGCGTTTGGTTCCATCAGTCTGCCTACAGCTGATGATGTTGCTGATCTAAGAGTTGAATGCCTCAGACCAGTGTTTTCCAGGTGTAGGGTGGGGCCATTTCATTGATGGATTTAAACACCATCCAACACAATTTGTGCTAAATTCTTTCAGGGCACTGGAGCCAGTGAAGGTTGCAAAGGTGTTCTGAAATATGCTAATATTGTTATAAGTTGACAAAACTGAAAAAATGGACAAAATGGTAAAATGAAAAAAAATTAATAAAATACATAAAATGAATATAATTGACCAATTGGAGAAATGAACCAAATTAATACAATAGACAAAATCAATAAAATGGGCAATTGACAAAATGGACATAATGGAAAAATAATGGACAATTGACAAAATGGACATAATGGAAAAATAATGGACAATTGACAAAATGGACATAATGGAAAAATAATGAACAAAAAGGACACGATTGACAAAATGAATAAAATGGACCCAATGGAAAAAATGATCAAAGCGGACAAATAAAGACATTCTTGATAAAATTTTGCATGTCTCATCAATGGTGTCATTAAAAATAAAATAAATAAAAATTCTTTCGCAGATTTGTCATAAAAATGCCGCCGAGTGACAGATTTTATCATAGCATTTTATCAACACAAAATTTCACACGATTCATAAAGTTCATTGGTCACTCAAAGCTCTTATATCACCAACAACGTCGTAAAGATGTCTCGTTTTATTACAAAGGAACATTTAATGTCGGAAATATTTTCCGCAAAGTGAAACGGGCAAGTTAAAATATTTAGGCAGGTTGATTTCAGAAATTGAAATCAATCTGCCTAAAAAGATAATATTATTTGTTACAAAAGTTAATATTATTTGTTTTCTCTGTGAAGTATTTGAATACATGAAAAATAAGTTAAGCAGGGAGGTAACGCTATTGATATAGGTTATTTAAAAAGGTGAAACACCCACTTATGTCTTTTACACATGAGAAAAGTATCTGGATCTGTGTTAAAATGTGTTAAATCTGTACTGAATTGCACATAAATAAATTGCACGTAAAAAAGAATATGTACCTCTAAACTAGTTACATCGAAGATAATGATAGATTATTCATTTTTTTTGTGCTACTTTTCGTACCGCGAATTGGGTTAAATATTACCTCAAAGACACCGTACTTAAATTATTTAGCAATAAATAAATAAGCAGGGATTCGCGTGGATTAAATAGACGAAAACAGGTTTTTAGATATTTACACCTGTCGAGTGATGGTAACAGGTTCAGATTTGTTGTACAAACTGGAGGACACAGAAGATTCAAAATACACGAAGCACTCTTTTTAGGGTGAATTGCCTCATACAAAATATGTAAATAAATTTATTAAAAGAAAAATAATTTGATATAATTTTAGGTAGTAGGAAAGGCCCCGAGAATCTCTGAAAGGCCCCGAGAAGTATGTCAGGTACAGATGATGTTCCAGATCACCTGCTTACCCCGGCGGGGGACGCGGGTCAGAAATACCGGCGTGAAAGATGAGTGCTTCGTGTATTAATACTCTCTGCGTTACAGTTCGTCCACTCAGAGTCTTCAGGGATATAAATAAAAGCGAAGGACAGACTACACGCCACACACAAGACTACATCACACCACAGAGGAACTTCACGGCCGCGTTATCTCGTGACGTGTTCATTCATCACACGCACGACATGACGTGTGATGAAGTGGTAGTGGTACATTCCGTGCCATTCTCCGGGTCGGGAGTTGGGAGGCTTGGTTCAAACCAAAGATATTAGAAGAACGAGATGTGCTATGAGCAGTTCATACTGTGAGGAATTGTTTTGCCGAGTGTCGCCGGTTTTGTTCACCAATACTACTGCACACCTTCGCTTACGCTAAGGTATCCGCACTAATACATAGAACAGATTTCTGTGCGTACACGTCCAGATACCGTTCAAAGTACCCTAATTAGGTAGTACTCCGCCTACGGTCCGGCGGCCAACATAGCATATCTCGTTCTTCTAATATCTTTGGTTCAAACATTTACAAGAGGAACCTTGTGGTCGCACTACATGTGTAAGTACTTTACAAGTTGCAATGTTTCAACCAGTAAACATTTACAAGAGGAACCTTGTAGTCGCACTACAATTATAGGTACTTTACAAGATGCAATGTTTCAATGAGTGAACATTTACAAGAGGAACCTTGTGATCGCACTACATGTGTAAGTACTTTACAAGTTGCAATGTTTCAACCAGTAAACATTTACAAGAGGAACCTTGTAGTCGCACTACAATTATAGGTACTTTACAAGTTGCAATGTTTCAATGAGTAAACATTTACAAGAGGAACCTTGTAGTCGCACTACAATTATAGGTACTTTACAAGTTGCAATGTTTCAATGAATAAACATTTACAAGAGGAACCTTGTGGTCGCACTACATGTGTGAGTACTTTACAAGTTGCAATGTTTCAAAGAGTAAATTGTGAGGCGCATATGACGCCGTTCTATTTCTATAAAGAACATTAACTTTAAATTCAGTAAATTTAAATGATTCACCACTTCATGGAAAATAATAATCTAGAAAAAAAAAAAAAAAAAAGTTTCAACGAGTAATCATTTACATGAGGCACCTTGTGGTCGCACTTCATTTGTAAGTTTTTTTTTATTTTTTTTTTTTATATTAACTCCACACAGGAGGCCCTGAAGAAAATAATTTCCCTCAGGGCCTATGTCATCTTTGGGGATGCTGTGTGGAGGGTCTTTTTGTGGAGAGGAAGGAGTGAACATGGGTCTTGAAGAGTCCCATGTTGTAGGAGGGAGGAAACACAGAGGCCGGCAGTTCGTTCCACAGCCGAGCTGTTGAACTTAAGAACGAATCGTAGAAGCGACCCGTTCTCATGTGACAAATGTCAACCGTGTACAAATGTTGGGCGCGCGTTTGGCGTGTATCCCGACTACGCACCGGTGCCGAAGGGATCAATGACGCTAGTTCCTCAGAGCATCTTCCATTGTAATACCGATAGAACAAGGACAGCATACCTACCTGACGCCTGTGCTCTAAAGATTGCAGTCCGTTTGTTAAGATTGGGGAATCTATCAAACGGACCGCCCGTTTTTGCACAGAGTCAAGGGTTTTTTCCAGGTATTTAGGGGCTCCGGACCAGAGATGGCTGCCAAATTCGACAGTAGGGCGCACTTGCGATTTGTACAGGGTCAGCAGTTGTGTACTATTAAAGTATCTGCGGGCCCTGTACAGTACGCCCAGCTTCTGAGAGGCCAGCTTTACTCTGGCTTCGATGGAGCCCCCATACCTGAGCTGGTCACTTATAGTTACACCAAGCATATCAATGGAAGGCCTGTTCGGAAGATTGCTTCCGTTGAAGGAGACTAGGTTATCATTTAGATCCCTTTTAGACGTAATCAGACAGGATTGGGTCTTTGAAACATTAAATTCGACGAGATTATTTTTACCCCAGGAGGAAATACTCTCGAGATAACCGTCCATTCTCTGCTTCAAAGCCCTCCGAGCCGTTGGAGTTTGTGTGCCCTTTGGGGGCTTGTCAAACAAAAAGCTATCATGAACTGTACTGTCATCCGCGTAACAATGAATCGGTGCACATGTCAAAAGGTCATTGATGTGCAACAAAAACAAAGTCGGAGACAGAACCGATCCCTGTGGGACGCCAGCATTTATAGAGTGTGAGGATGAGGTGAAACCGTCAGCAACAGCCTGAATCGACCTATCCCTTAAAAAATCAGCAATCCACGTACACAGGGATGCAGGAAGTCCGTAAGAAGGCAATTTGTTGACAAGTCCTCGGTGCCAGACCCGGTCAAAGGCCTTGGATATGTCTAGTGCGACCGTTTGGGTCTCACCGTGACGTTCCAGGCACCGCCCCCAAACATGCGACACATACGCGAGAAGATCACCGCACGAGCGGTTCCGCCGGAATCCGTATTGACGGTCGTTGATAATTTTGTTCTTCTCGAGGTATGTGAGCAGTTTGTCGTTGATCACACGTTCCATCACTTTGGACAGAACTGATGTGATCGCTATGGGGCGGTAGTTGGCCGGGTTGGAGCGGTCACCTTTCTTGGGAATAGGGTGAATGACCGCGTTTTTCCAACCAGAGGGCACAGTGCCACACTTCAGGGACATTTTGAAGAGCTTTGTCAAAACTGGAACTATTTCCGCAGCACACCTCTGCAATACCAGGGCAGGTATTCCATCAGGTCCACTAGCTTTGTTAACATCGAGCCTCCGTATAACGTGGAGTACATCCCGATGCCGGATCCTCAGCTTTTTCATATAGAAGCCGCAGTGAGGAACCGACGGCGGAACAGCACCTCCGTCATCGAGGGTCGAGTTTTCCGCAAACATTTTCCCTAATAAGTTAGCCTTTTCGGTGGCGGTGTTTGCTAGTGAGCCGTCAGGTCTGGTAAGAGGTGGCAAACTGGGTTTGCAAAAATTCCGACCTATTGCGCCTGCAAGGGACCAGAATGCTCTGCTGCCATGCGGGCAGGCAGCCAGCTTTTTGCTGATCTGCAGGTCGTGTTCGAATTTTGACCTATTAATGATTCTCTTGCATTCCTTTGCCGATTTGTTGTATGCTGATCTGCTTTCGGGCGTTCGAGATGTGTTGTAGGCTCGGTAAGCCGCGTTTTTTCGTCGAACTGCTTCGGAGCATTGTCGACTGAACCACGGCTTTGAGCCCACACCAGTTTCTTTAGTAGTCGATTGTATGAAGCCATCCATCGCCGATTTGATAACTTCACCAATCTCCTGGGCACATCTTGAAGGGTCCGAAGTCCGAAAACAAACAGCTGACCACGGAAAAGCATTGAAATGGGCCCGCATACCGAACCAATCTGCTGACCTATAGTGCCACACTTTTCTCCTCAGCCTCTCATTGGTTGGTCTGAGGCTAACGGGGATTGATGTCGTCACTAGGCAGTGGTCAGATGATCCCAGAGGCGCTGTGACGTCAATCTTATAACCGTGTGGCACAGTAGTTAAAAATAGGTCTAACAGATTGGAACGGTGAGTCTGGACATCAGGAACCCTTGTAGGCTCCTGAACCAGTTGCTCTAATCCGTAGCAAATGGAAAAGGATTCCGCCTGTCGGCCAGCCGAGTCCGTTGGGCCTGAGAACTTCAACCATGGTTCGTTATGAACATTGAAGTCCCCCAGAACAATAAACTCGGCCGAAGGGTAGCGGGGCAAGAGATCATCAATAGTTTCTCTCAAATGTTTGAAGAGCTCGGAAGTGTCTGATTCGCTGTGGTTCGGTGAGCGGTATAGACATGCGTAGAATCTTGCCGTACTGGCAAGATTGACGCGCACCCACATTACGTCGAATCTGGAGTTTTCCAGACTCAATAATCGTACACAGTTGACGTCAGCTCGACTATAGAGGCAGACTCCTCCTTTGAGTCGGAACTTGCTTGCAAGGGTAAAGCCCGGGCAGTCCAGATAGGAGGAGTCTGGCGGCTCGGCTATCTGAGTTTCGGATAGGAAAAGAAGGTTGGGACGTTGGGACAAAAGATGGTGATGAACAGAATTTAAATTAGTATGCAGACCGCGAATGTTGGCAAAATTTACCAACAGTTTTGGCCCGCACCGGGGACGCCTGCTACTCGCCGCTGTAATGACGTTAAGTTTGTTTTTATGTATATTCATGATTTTACTTTTTTTTTTTTTTAAATGGTATGAAGTGAAAGGAAGGTCTGGAATGGAAAGGTATGAGGAGTGGGTAGGAATATGGGGTTCAGGCTGTCCAGGAGTGATGAGCGTTTGGTTCCAGCCCACCCACTGCGGTGCTAGGCGATAGGCTGGGAGAGTCCGGCTGGAGAGGGCATCCAATGCGCCCCAAACGCTGCTGCTGGGTCCTCTCCGGTCACGAACCGGCACAACAGCAGTGGCGGGGTTTTTTCACTCGCTGATGGGGCAGCCCACCCTTAGTCGTAAGCCTGAGGGTCGGGCCCCTGTACTATCGAGCGGCCCGGACAGCGGTAACCGGTTGTAAAGGGTCTCCCTCAACCAGCATCTCCCAACCGGCCCGCCACGCAGAAGGTGGGCCGACGCACCCGCCACCAAGACCTGGGCAAACCTTAACCCATGAACCCGGGCACCCCTGCTAAGTCACCAAACGTAGCGAACCACTTGGGGTGACCTGTGGCAGAGGTGTTGGTCATCCAATAAATGGTTCCCAGGGCGGCGGTACCCATTCCCGCCTACCAAATTGTAGTAAACATTTACAACAGGAACCTTGTGGTCACACTAAACATTTACAAGAGGAACCTTGTGGTCGCACTAAACATTTACAAGAGGAGACTTGTGGTCGCACTAAACATTTACAAGAGGAACCTTGTGGTCGCACTAAACATTTACAAGAGGAACCTTGTGGTCGTACTAAACATTTACAAGAGGAACATTTGGTCGAACTACATTTATAGTTACTTTACAAGTTGAAATGTTTCGACGAGTGAATTTTTGAAAACTGTGTTTCTTGAAACCGATTTTTCCGATTGCGTAGAAAATTTACTTGTTTTGGTCATTCAAAGAAAATAGTTTTTTATTATATTGTAGATACAAATGTGGAAGTAGTTTTCACATTGAAGTTTATTTATTTTATTTTATTTACGTTCATCCTCATCATACCAACTCTATATTTAAAAAAAGAAAAGTGATATTTCTTTATATAATTTGGCAGTTTACCTTTCAATCCAAACATTTCAGACGTGTTTTGCAGAAATTTTTATGTAAAAGCTCAATATCTTAGTAATATTGTAAGAAACAACAAATACAAGATTACCGGAATGATAATCAAGGGGTCATTGATGAAATAAACCTCCAATGAGAGACATCACGCGAAGAAGTATAAAACCTTTTCATTAGAATTTGCACAATTCATCAAATTTCAACGTTCATTTTCGGGTTCTGTGAAATTGCTAGTCGAGTTATGTTATTATATCGTTATAGACTAGTTACTTGACAGAACTGAAGTAAAAACAGAACTTGAAAAAATCTTTCACAGAACTTGAAAATTAAATTTGTAATTTGAAGAATTGTTCAAATTTGAACGTTCATATTAAAGTCCCGCGAAAGAATTTTTAAAGTTCTGTTTTTATTTCAGTTTGTCAAGCAACTTGCCTATAATGAAATAATAACAGAACTTGAATAGAACTTTCACAGAACCAGTAAATGAAGGTTTAAATTTTAACAATTCTTCAAATTTCAAAGTTGATTTTCAAGTTCTGTGAAATATTTGTTCAAGTTCTGTTATTATTTCAATTCTCTCAAACAACTAGCCTACAATGATATAATAACAGAACATGAATAAGACTTTCACAGAATCGGAAAATGAACGTCGAAATTTGATGAATTATTCAAATTCGAATAAGTGATAATAACCCGCCTTAGGACGGGTTGTTTCGGAGAATTTGAACAATTCATCAAATTTCAACGTTCATTTTCGGGTTCTGTGAAAGTCCTATTCAAGTTCTGTTATTATATCATTGTAGGCTAGTTGCTTGAAAAAACCGAAATAAAAACAGAACTTGAAAAAATCTTTCACAGAACTTGAAAATGAACGTTGAAATTTGATGAATTGTTCAAATACTCCGAAACAACCCGTCCTTAGTGTTGCAAACTGTGAAAAAGCAATTGTAAAAGTAGAACCAATTTGAAAAATGATTTGTGGTGTACAATTTCATAAATAATAAATAATTTTTCTCTGATAGAGTCTGATGGAAAAAACCATATTGGCTGTCGTGCTTTACTTCTTGATAATGAATTAGGAAAAAATATTAAAATCACAGGGAAAACAAATTCATATAATTGACGTTTTTAGCAATATCACGTAGAATAATGGTTAGTAGTTGTAACACAATTAAACTCAATAATTGTGGTGTTGTGCATGTTACCAGTGAAGCCTTAATTTTGATCATTACCATGGAGAGGGACAGAGGTCATAATATAATTTATTTCTTATAAACATAATTGCATCATGGGTACCCGAAAAAAAATAATTCCAAAGCAAAATTCGTGGGAATTAATATTTTTTCGCGAAGGAAGGTTGGAAGGAGTGTATTGTGGGATTGCATTTTCAAATTATGAGATGTTACCAAATAGGGGAATGTACGTATATATAATATTTGGTTTAATTGTTTTAAGAAAAAAATCCCTGACTGCCCCCTTTTCCAGGTACGGTCTATTTACATTTAATAATGTTATTTTTATTTCTTGCTAGAGCAATCCCGATGAGTTATAAAACTCATTGTAGGACGGGAGGAACTTACAATATATAGATGGGAGTTAAGAGGTACAATTTTACATTGGTATTTTGATATCAAAATTACAAGTTTCATATACAAAACAGTACAAAAATAGAAAAAGGGAGGTTAAGTAGAACAAACAAGAAAAAACAAAAAAAGAAACGGACAAGAATATACACATAAGCCCAGAGCCAAGGTAGGAATTTAGAAGAAGATACTTATCATTAATATTTGGATGATTTGTATAGCACATTTTTTGTGCAAAATCACCTCAAGGGCGCTCTATGTTATTACTAAATATATGTAGACTATTCAAACTACAGGGTTCTCCAATAAGGGGTGTTATTTTGAATAGCCCGTTATTTTGGTAGATGTTACTTTTGAAGCTGTCATTTTTTTAAATTTGACAAGTAGAAACTATGTCATTATTAAAATTGGAACGATACACGCTTCAACAATGCATTGAAATTATTAAAATTCACTTGGGTGAATCAAATGCAAATCTTGAGTGATGAGGCCCATTTTCACCTCGGTGGCTTCGTCAACAAGCAAAATTGTCGCATCTGGGGCTCGGAAAACACAAAAGTTACTGTTTGAAAGCCTCTCTGTCCTCAACGTGTGACTGTTCGGTGCGGTTTATGGTCCGGCGGAGCCATTGGACCTTACTTTTTCGAAAATGAGGCTGGAGCAACAGTTACGGTGAATGGATTGCGCTATCAAGAGATGATTAATGATTTTTTATGGCCGGAATTGGATGATATTGATCTGGAAAACGTTTACTTTCAACAAGACGGCGCTACGTGCCACACAAGCAACGAAACCATTGATCTTTTACGATTGAATATCAAAATAACACCTCTTATTGGAAAACCCTGTATAATCAATTTATGACTAACGTTCGTCGATCACTAATACAAAGCTATATGTACAATGAATTTGATTGATGAATGTGATGCAAGAATGTACATATATTATTTTTCTTATTTATCTTGTGATCGACGATCCAATCAAACAACAAATTAACCTTGACGCCGTTTCCCACAAGGGTATGCAAAGAGGACAAACTTACTATTCTGTTATTCTTACTATTGATATGGCCGACTCAAGTATTTGGTTTACTTGACCGTGCCATATCTTTCTCGGGGGTCCTCAACTTCTTCTACATCTTAGATGTTCTCCATACAATCATTTCTTTGCTCGTTCTACATGCCCAAACCATTTTATACGTCTACGTGATTATTTAGGCCTATTGGTTTGTACAGGCCTTCGTATTGATATTAAAGCGAATATATATACGAATAAAAGAAGCGGGGACATCTCAGAAAGACAGGGATCGCAGAGGGGCTGTACTTTAACTTAATCCAGTCCCACCTAAATTATCCCACAGAAACACGGGGAAACACACAAGATTAGATACGATTTACAAATAATGCAAATTAAAGATAAAAAAACTCTTCAACTGTAACCCAGATACCCTACGAACAAAATTATGCCAAGAAATGAACTTATTGAAAATTAGAAAAATGTCTTTTAATCTATAAAATACACACACTCCTTGCCTCATTCACATGCATGCATCATCATAGACGTACTCTTCTATTATTCTGGCACTTGACATGGCCCGACTCAAGTATCTGATTCACTTGATCGTGCCATGTCTTCCTCGGGCGTCCCCGACTTCTGTACATTTCTTCGCTCATTCACTCTACATGCCCAAAACAACTAAGCGTCCCTTTCTTAATCTTACTCCTTATGCTTACATCAGCCTTGCATTCTCTAAGATTATTCAAAATTATTATTGTTACGTATGTTAAAATTATATAGCTTATAATTAGAATGTGAAATATTTATATTTCTTTAACTCTACTTAATTATTAAAAAGCTAGATATGTCACTACAGAGTGACAGAGGTTACTCTGAATCTTCACTTGAAGTGAAATAATAGAGTGGTGGCTTTAAAATTACTTTTTTGTTGCTAGGCAAAATGTAGCTTAATGTCATCTAAATAAGAACGCTTCAAGAAACATTCGTTTTCATTCTTTATAGCCTCTCGCAATAAATTTCGCACCGACAATAATATTGTATAGGAACCAATAATTGCCAATTATAAAGTAACGTTTTCAAGGCTATTACCAATGTGATATACCAGTGGAGTGAGAAATCTGGGTCTCTCCGAGAGTCGAGTGAGCCTACTCCTTGCCACGGTTAGTCACTAAAGCGGCAGAACTGAAAGAAAACCGAGTGCAATAAAGATAAACTTTTAGGACCGAACGTGTCCGAAACTTGAGTCCAATTTATTGGCAATGTTATTGTTTAAAATGCATTCCTTTGCGGGACTGCGAGGCACTGGTGTAGTGCGGTGCAGTCGATGCAGGGTGACGCAAGGCAGATGACGAATTGGGAATTACTATTTTTTTTGTTGTTATTTTTTTAGTATGTACAAACCTACGTATATAATAGATTAACAGGGTTCTAAAATTAAAGCATTGCTTGTTTATCCTACGCCGATCCTCAAGCGTATTTTATGGTATTTAATAATAACACATAAAGGGGTATTCAACTTCAAAATAAAAACTACGTAAAAACTTTCGCTGAATTCTTTTAACATTTTTAATGTAAATTTTACAAGGAGAAAAATGAGCATGGCTGATTTATTGAAATCCTTTTAAAAACGTGATTGCAATCCATTTCCTGAAAAATATCAGTTCATTAAGTATATATCGGAACACGTGTTCATGCAGGTGTCCTTTTCGTGATAAATACAATGAAGAAATACCACAATATTAGAATTTTTACAAAAAATAGTTCCGCTGTTCGCGTTTGACTGATACTTTGTTAGAAAATCTGTCTATTCATTCGTTACAGGCTTGCAGTCTCGTTTTCAACAAGAATACGAATAATGTGATCAAATTTTTAATTAATTAGCAATATTTTATCATGGTAAGTTTTCTCAGTGTATGGTGAGGTGACCAAATAACGTAATTATACTCTAATTGTCTACGAACCAATGAGACAAATGAAATTTTCATGACTGGAAGAGTATTAAAGTTTTTATCGGTTCTCAGCGAAAATTCTAATGTTTTCATAATAATGTTTGTAATGTGATTTATGTAGAGAACAAATTCTCGTTTATTCTAGTTTATTTGAGACATCCTGTATTTTCAAGAATAAATAAACATTTAGTGGAAACATGCGTCGGGCGGCACATTTGTTTTATTGGAGTGCCAACACTGCCAACGGTGCTCGTGTTCCGGAAATATTGTCCAAAAGTAGGTTCGGAGTGCCATAGTGCCTGTAGTTGCCGAAGGTTGTGCTGACTGCTGACTGCTGTTATGTTGTTAGGGCCATTCATCTCCTTCTCAGCTTCCGAGAATCAGCAAATCCGACGTCCCTAATGGCCCAGGCGCTTTCACCGCGGCAGCCTGGCCGACAGGCGTCGACTGAATGAAAACAATAATTTATGATGATTGACACTAATGAAAAAAAAAAATTTATGTTTCATACTCTACTTATAATGTAAGCGGTGTACTTAACGTATCAGATTTATAAAAAAAAATATTTTTTCATAACATCTTTATTTTGTGAATGTATATTTTGTTCTAACGATTTTGTTTTTTTTTTATTTCAACAATTATTCATAATATTATGCTTAGTAATTTTAATTATTTTTAAATGTGAAACCGCGCAAGAATCCCAACTGCTCCCAACCTTCTGCAATGAGACTAAGATATCCCAATTGAGATATGTTGTGACGCTGAAGGTAGTGGGGAGGGGGAGGAGATTAGGAGAAGAGGATGGTGAGGAAAAAAACTTACCTTTTTAAGCTGTCGTATCCTTAAATTAAATATACCATTCCTAAGAGAAAGTCCAGTTATATTCAATTTTCCAATTATGTCCTAAATCCTGTATCTATATTTCGCTAATAAACAATTAGATAATATTAATTAAGTGTTAATCTCAAGTGACCTACCAGGTAAGTATTGTACTGTATATTATCTCCATAAATAGTTATGTAAAAACATAGATCACTGTAGAAATGTATTATAAGTTTGTACAGCGCCCTTGAGGTGATTTTGCACAAAAACGGCGCTATACAAGTCATCCAATTATTATTATTATTAAGTACCTTACAAAGCCATTTCAAGCAACGCTTCAAATCTGAATGGTGGTCTTACACCAGGGCGATACTGAGAGTATCTTCCACTCTGGAACGTACCGTAAATATACCATAAATTATTTAAAATTAGTAATTTTGTAAAATAACACAGATTAATCAAATAATTTTATTTACCATTAATATGGCGTCCATGTGTTTTTTCAGAAAATTGGATACATCGAAGTTCCATAGCGTAAGATGGAAAAAATGTTACTAAACGATGTGCGGATGCGGTACTTACCTTTAAAAAAAAGGTTGAAAAAATTACTGTAGCCTACACAGATGCCTCTCTAGTATCCACGCTGACCTATGGAATGAATGCTTTGAAACTTATCATTTTAAGACGGGAATGAAAACAAACTTAATCGAACCGTAAGAAAGCGTTCAATAATTGCAGGGCGATCTCTGATAAATCAAACACAACAATGAAAATATGTTTACCATTGAATTCATATTCAAAACGTGAACTTTTTATGAACATTCTCATGTGTCACAAGAATTGGCCGTTGTATAATGGGAGTAAGTATGTAATACAAAATATGATACATATTATTTTATGTCCATAATTTATTGCCTTTACTGCTAACTGTAAAGATGCAACATAATTTATTTATTTATTGAACGCCTTTTTCAAACATTCAATTTTACGTAATGCAGAAATATAATACATACATGTTATAATTTGGGAGGAGGGTATGAGTACCGCCCCCCCGGGGACCATTGATTGGATAATCAAAACCTCTGCTATAGGTCACGCCAAGTGATTCGCTACGTTTGGTGAATTGGCTGCGGTGCCTAGGTTAATCGGGTGAGGTGTGATCAGACCTGGTTCCTGCACACCAGCTGCGTGGCGGGCCTTTGACCTCTCCAGCTGGTCTTTCTTGACCCATCATCGCATATTTCTTACACCGCAGCGAGAGGGATGGATTCATACATCCGTCACTCTTGTACACAAAGATACCAAGATTTCTAACCAACCCTCATACATGTTTCCTTACCCTCCACACAGAATCCACAAAAATGACATAGGTACTGAGGGAAAATATTTTCCTCAGGGTCTCCTGTGTGGGGTTAATGTAAAAAAAAATATATATAAGCACTTATAATGTTACAAAAATAATAAATTTTTCACAAAGTATCTTTTTGCTTTGACGCAGGATGAAGAGGTTTTGAATATATCCAAAAACTAAACACTGCCTTGCCATAATGAAGCTTAAGTGACTCAACCGAAATTCAATTTTAAACACATTTTAACTTACGCATAGAAATATGACATGTGTTAGAGTCAAGGCCAAAAATCAGACCCCCTGTGCAGGAGAACGCTCTACCACGTGACGACTGACGACATTCCTCTATTAAAATTAATATTATGATATTACTATTCCTTCTTGTGTCATTTATTGTAATGTAATGTTAGGCGTGTGCGTTTGTCAAATCGCAATACTTGCATTTTTTATTCCTTAGCTCTAAATCATATTAAGAATTATATAAAATAGCAAACAAGTTAATAGCACGACAGGGTTTCGAACTCGAGACGTTCAGATGTGCAGGTCAAACATTTACATCTGCCGTATTCTAAGTTATTATTGTTAGAAGCCATGTTTAGCTAATAAAAATTTGACGATTTATCCACAAAAAGTAGAAAACTCAATAATCAATAAAACTGTAATCCTGCACAGCTCATTTGAGTCAGTGGAATTATGGAACCCTCCATTAATAAAAATAATAATTTGATAATTCGTTTTTGTGAAAAATCACCTCATGGGCGTTGTACAAATGTGACTTCCTAGTTCCTAATTATGCACAAATAGATACATAAAACATTCTTACCTGGCAGGTCACTTCAAATAAACAGTTTTATTATAATGTTTATCGTTAGAAGATATGATGTTTAGAATATACTATATGTTCAGAGGACACTATATTAAAAAAAAACTGCATACTGTATTACAGTCACTGTTTTATTGTTCGTTACTGCTGATCTTACATTTATTAGAAGATTAGTGATTAATAATTTAAATATATATATTTTATTTGTTCAATTTTAGGTTTGGCGATTTCTTCAGTTTAAATACGGAATCTGTAATAGCTATGTACATTTGCGCCCAGAGACAATCAATAATAATGGTAATTATTTACCTACGACTACCCCGTTATTAATACGCATTTAAAAAAAATCATTTGATTCAACTTAATGACAATAAACAAGACCTTTTTGCATCTATGATTTTGAAAAATATTGATATTTAATATTATTTAGGTAAATAATAATTTACGAGAAAATGTTCCATACGATACACCATTTTGACAGAACACCGATATGAACATCGCGCATAATTCGCATTTGTTTGTGCAGTGGCAGTGTAGAAAACATGTAAAATCTTTCAACCCACATTTTCCCTAAAGAATAGTCTTCAAAGTACAACATGGTAACGTAATTTTTGCTGCTTGGCATCTTTATCACTAAAAACTATATTTGTACGTACATTTATTTAAAAATATTTAAGTAAATCGTAGATGAAATGACAAAACTCTCGTAATTATGAATAGAATTGAAATTTTTTATGTCAAAATTTAGAAAAAAAATAACCAATATCATACAACATTTAAATCAGTATACTATGCTCTCTACGAATCCATGTTTGCATAAGGCATCATCATTTGGGTGGCTGTGATCAAACTCTTATTTATCCTTTACGAAAAGTACATAAATGGTAATACGTGTTATTAACAAGCGACCGACAAGACATTCCTCCATTCGATACTTCATCGATTATAATGTCTTAAATATACGTTAAAACATTTCTTTTACAAATATAATAAGAAAACACTCTTACAACACAATCATATCACCAGAAATATTTATTTTTTAATTTTAATTTTTTTTAATTTATTCTTTAATATATTTGTATTACAAAGGAATAGTATATTGTCCTCCACGCTAGGAGTTCAACTGTTTTGTGGAGGACTATAACCAACTGACACTAACATGTATCTAAACTTCGTATTAGATCAGTACAAAGACAATTTATCTACCTTTCTCGAAAGATCTTTAAAACCAAAACCCAACTCTGTACTTTCAAAACACAAATAACTCTATGGTTCTTTACATCTACAATACATTTCAATCATAACAACCATGCATTCTACACTATAACCACCTAATCTCCCTTTATACATCTCTCACATTCCTTATCCAATTTTCCTAATAAAATTATCATATACAATATTTGTAACTAAATCTGAATTGAATAATTTAATCACATTATTTTGAAAAAATTAATTCGCAAAATTTACCCGCCATAACATAGTGGCATCCCTAGCTTGGCGGGTGAAATAACATTAAAAATGTATACTCTATAAACTTTTTCTTGAAATTGCGAAAAAAGATTTTTAATTATTTTTATGAATTTGTAAATATTCGTATTTATTCTGTAAAGTTTTCGTTTTATGGGTTGAGGAGTTTTACCAAACCCCAGTTGACATCATTCCCCCGTCAATGAAAGTCACAACTGTCAATCGTCTCAATTACACCAATTAAATATCACTTAGCAATGGTCAATCACCTCAATGGCACCAATTAAAGATCATTTAGCAATTGTCAATCGCCTCAATTGCCCCAGTATAAATAATTTAGCAAATGTCAATCGTCACAATTGCCTAGTAAAGATAATTTAGCAATTGTCAATCGCTTCAATTGCCCCAGTAAAGATAATTTAGCAATTGTCAATCGCCTCAATTGCCCCGGTAAAGATAATTTAGCAAATGTCAATCGCCTCAATTACCCCATTAAAGATCATTTAGCCAATGTCACCAATGTTCGCATCAATGACGTAAATTAACAATTGACAATGGATATTGATCGTCTCCGGACCCCTTTATTCGAACGTGTACTTTACTCCGACTTTGACCGGTGGCGGTGGATCCGGCCGGTCAAACGAGCAACCTAGGAGGCTCCGAGAATTGACTTCTGCTCCGGCCTTCGAGCGGTCATTAACAAGAGGCGCATTCCTCGGCGGCCGAATGACGAAATTATAACTATTCATCATTTTTTCCGTGCCAAGATTTTATTATTATTACGAATAACTACACCGGCGATTTCACGTGCCGTGAGTCGATATTTACGATTTAGGCTAACGTCGCTCACCGTTAATGAAATATTATAAGGCCAACATGTCATCGGTCCTACTAATATAAATCAATTTAAAAGTCGATTGGATTCTTATTTGGAGAGAAGTAAGGATTAACTTATTTTACATTTAAAACAACTCAATTACCTTATTGTGAAATCAGATATGAACGCATCAGCAGAATGCTGCCTGCTAATTAAATAAAAAAATAATAAAGTTTGGAAGTGGCCTCCAAAAAATGTCTAGTATATAGCAGAAATTTATTTTTTTGATGCTTGTCTGAAAAAGTAAAAAAAAAAACTATAGCGGAGACTGCCTTTGTGAAACATTCCCGAAATTTCTAAAGCTGGTGAGCTTTTTCAACATATATTTAAAGGGGAATGTTTTTTTCCAGCTAAAGGCAAAGGCACGAACTATCGAACTTTAGAAAAATATTATAAAGTTTTTAACCTCCGGCGAAACCGGGTAGTAACTTAGTGAATAATATAATAAAATACAGTATTAATTGTACCCAAATTTTATTTATCTTTCTAGAAATGTTGTGCAAATCGAAAATAGGAGATAATTTATATCGTTTGTAAGCGCCGCGAATTGTTCTGTGCAACTTTGATAACCTTAATTATTATATTAAAGTGTAGTTTTGTGAACAAAACCTCTGTTTTTGTTTTGTTTTGGCTAGTGGACACGTCCAAGATAACACCTAAACTAAATTTTGATTTTGGAGGTCAAGGAGCAGGTATTAACTCAGACTTGTTAAAAAGGTGAGATACTTCAATTTACTCGTTTGGGTAATACCACAAAGGTTCAAAATGTTTCAAGTTCCAAAAGTGAAACTGCTTACCTAGGTATTCATTCACGGATAATTTAAAATTAGGCCTTATTTTTCACATAATGAAATTCGGTGAATGTGTCGCGTTGACTTTAGCTTTGTTGACTTTGTTCAGACATAACAAAAAGCTTTTTGCGTTCAGCTTTTAAAGGTATTCAAATTTGAAATTTATTGTTCCATTCGAAAGGAGCCATTTAAAATTATTTGGCGCCACCATAGTATTAAAACAACCATATTATACTTGTTCTAACGCCGTACGCGTATTATGTTTTTTAATAAAATAAATGACACCACTATTTAATAAAAGAGTTTTGTTTTCGTGAATTTTTTAATTTGTTCATTTTCATTATACGTTTATCCCGACGAAGAAACCATTGGTTTTGGTTGAAGGATGATGGTGTTCACAAGGTTATTTATTTGACGTAATTATTAGAAGTATTATGGATTATTTATAGAACAAACGAGATTAAATATTTATGTAATTTATCATCATCCAGGACATATTTTAAATTATCAAGGTTTCTGAAGTCTTGAAAAACAAAAGAGATTGTGAACAGTAGATATATTATTTATCTGATAAGGTAGTTACTGGGAACTGAAAAAAATAAACTGAAAACATATAAAGGGTTTTTCTAGAAAACCTCTTAATTGAAAAAATATTGTGAGTCGGAAATAGATTTGGGAGGCTGGTTTGGATACCACCTCCCAGGAAACCATTTATTGAATAACTAACAACTCTGCCATAGGTCACCTTAAGTGGTTCGCTTCGTTTTATGATTTAGCAGGGGTGCCCGGGTTTATCGGGTGAGGTGTGTTCAGTACGCGTCTGCCCACCAGCTGCGTGGCGTGTCAGATCGGAAAAGGTTGGTTTGGCCTCTTCTTTGTCCCTTTGACCTCCCGACCCATCGCCCCTCATTTCTGGGCACACTGATTCCTACACTGATTTCCCTAGATTCCTACCCGAACCTTTACCTTCCCAGAACTTCCTCTACTTCCTTTCCCTAAAAAAGACCCTCCACACAGCATCCCAAAACATGCCAGGGCCTCCTAGGTGGGGTTAATGTACAAAAGAAAAGATGCGATGTAATGAAATTTTAAAACAAAATACGATGCGAACATCGTGTTCAATGAAATAATCAGATTTCCGATTAAAGATGGTTATAATAAGCTGAAACTGGTAATGATAAAAAATTGAATAAGTGGAGAATGTTTAAAATTATGTCAATATATCATTTTCTTTTCACTCAGATTTAACAAACGAAAATTGGGTTTTGCATATTGACAGTTGAGAAAAATTACATTTTGTGGTACACACTGTCAAAAATGAAACCATTTAAAATTTAAAATAAAGGTTTGCAGTGGTGAAACCTTATTATATTAGAGAATTGATTACGAACTAAATTTGACATAAGGTTGTACTTGGGATCGCAGTGTGAGTGTAGGTACTCGTGGTCAGGTTAAAGACAGCAAAGTCCATACAGAACTTGAAAGCTCACTTGAAAGGGCACATAATGCTCTCATAAATAAGCCCTAATAACTGGCGGGACATTGAATTGTAATTGGATGGCTGAATTATTCAGAGCGCTGAGCATTGGCGTCTCGGTCCGAGAGAAAAACAAACTGTAAACAAATAACTTTGAACCGCATAACTCAGAAAGGCTTTATTGGAAGTTGGACTTCGAAGTACAGCTGCTCGGCTTGTCAACGCCAGTTTTATGTTTTCAAAATGGAGTTGAGAAACATGAAGGGGCCTCCGATGTTGGGTGGATGCCGGTATGCTACGAAAACGAGAATTTTGTTTAATTATTTATCATATACAAGAATGCGCCTAATATACTCCTCGCAACAGGGTTAAAAAATGAATAAGTGCGACGAATAAGGAATGGACATTGTACGCCAGAAATTTGCAAAGGCAATCATAAAAACACTGACAGAACGAGATGATATGTTATTCTAGTAAGTTACTAGATTAAAAGTTTACTACACTTACATTTTATTTTTATTTTTATTGTTCTTTAAACTATTATCCCGCTAAACTACAATTAAGGCGATGCCATACGTCGTGTAATATTTTAAATCGAGCCGCTATCAATAATACCCCTTACGTAGATGGCGAAAAGGTTTAAATTCCCGCTTAACACCATCCGCCTGTTTTGATTTATGCAAGAAAAAAACATGACCAAAAAGTGCATTTTAATTTATTTTGTGGATGTTCAGGGATAAATATTTAATTTTATCCGATCATTTTATAAATAACATAATTTCCCACATTATACAATAAAATCATAACCGAAAATGGGTTCGTAAGTCAGAGATTTTGAACTTTAAAGCAGTTTTCATAGGCCTTATACATTATTTTTTTCTGGGCTTATAAAAAGACTAATCTAAAAAATACTTGATTATTTCAAAGGCCAAGATGTATTCTACTCGCAGTATTTAATTAAAGCATCTGAAACATTTCCAGGCGACCAAATTTTCGAACTAAAAACACATGATCTTGCATTACTACGTAGTGCATCGCCTTAAGCAGTTTGTCAATAGGAACATGTTCAATCACAGTGCAAATATATAAACGTAATATTATTACTAATAATAAATATACATAATATTATTACTACTTATAATGACTCAGATATTCAGATTATTATTATTACAACTATTGATTGATAGTGATGATTAGTATAAAGTATTTCTACTTATAAGCTACGTTTTCAGCATAAATCTGCATCTATTTAGGAATTTTTTTATGTAACTTGGCAACATGTTGAACATTTTGGGCACGTTATATTTTAGGGTTCGTTATTAATTTTGTGTTGAAAAATAGGTACTTATTTAATTCCGGGAAATACTAAAGTTAATTACTTTTTTGTTACAAGATTGAAATAAATTTAAGTTTAGTAAGAAGTTGGTGTGGATAGAAAACGAAAACGGCCGACAAAGATGATTTTGGTCGCATTAACAATTTGACAATGTAGTCCTGTTTGTTTTTGACACAAATATGAAGGAAGGAAGCTGTATATAATATGATCAGTTACTAAGCTCTATGTATGGCATGCACTCGGAGGAGGAAGTGGGATGATTGCAGTAAAATATTGGTCCTGAAGGCGTTTGTGTGGTAAAATCTTATCGATATTATGACCGGAATACAAATGATGAGATTCGAAAAGAATGCAATTCAGTAAGCGTAATGACTAATGACTAATGACTAAGATGTCAAAGTGATGCTTAGATGGTCTGAGTTCTAGATACCCTACGTATATCGAATGAATGAAATGTATGTCAATAAAATAGGTACTTAATTAATAATTAAAAATAATAATTTCGGTGGTGGTTCAATGATCTCTAGAATGGGGATTTGCTTTGATTTGAATCATTGGAAATGATTGCAAAAAGGTAGATAAGCGATAGAGTAGGTACCAACATAATTTTATTAATGAATAAATCTTAATTTGAAATTTGTAATTATTTTATTATTTTTTGACAGATGCCGTAATTTTTCAAGTTTTCTAACAGTGTTCATTCGGAAGGTAAATTTCTGATCGTCTCTAAATTAAACTAATTATAAATGTTTGTTTTTGAAAGGCAATTGTCCAGAGGCAAAAGTTTTATAAATGCTTTCAGCTTCAAAAATCGTACAATTATAATATCCCGTGACTTTTCACATTTCTGTGATAGTTTAAAATACAACAATAGCTTTGTAAACATCGCTTTTATTTTTAAACTTGTAAATAAATTATAATGTCACATCACAAAGTATCAGCTTCATATGAAAATATAAATATCTGATACGTGCAAGAGGAGGGACGTTATGTCAGGAACGTCATCTGAAAGAATGGCATGATACTTCGAATGAAATACATACTTGCATCGGCTTATTTCAGAATATAGGGGAGTGGAAATTTGGAATGTGGATGAAGCAAATTGTGTACATTCAATTAGCTCTACCTGCGGCGAATTATTGGATAGTAATACAGTACCTACCGAGATTCCTTGATCTTAAGAAATTATTACATTTTTCATCAACTATTAGGTGCAACGTATTATATATTACGGGCCATCCCTGCTAATGTTAGTACATGGCTTTAGAGTCGTGCTGTCGTGTCCGGGTGACAATACCATTCAATGCACAATAAATTGTCATCCGGCCGTGATAATAATTATTCCTCAAACGCAACCCCGTCACCGCGAATTGTTTACATTGCTTCTGGCACCAGTCCACAGAGTTATTTCTATTGACATGAATGACCCACATATAACTCTGAACAGTTTGACAATCGGAGTTTTTTGAAGTTTTCAGTGAAAGTACAGACGTCTCACTTTCTATTTAAATTGGTGCAAATTAAAGACCACTTATTTAAAAAAAAAGTAAAAAATTCTCACAGTACAAAAACATTTTGTGGATTGACATTTTAAAAAGAGTGCTGTAGTAATGTTATTGAATTTTTTTAAGAACTCCCATCGCGTAGAATTGTAGGTATTGTAGTATAGGTCTTTCAATCTTAGTTGACTTCAACACAGTACTCAGATGCATAACTTACATACAGCGTGTTTTGTTTAGACCCAAAAATTTTTTTTATGATTATTTTATATTTATGTTATTAATATATTGAAGATTATTAAAGTACAGTTTATATCAATGTGATAACAATAAGTAATAAATACTGACAAAAGTCCTAAGGCCCTAGAATGGCTCGCAGACCTAGATGTCCCCTCTGACCCCCCCACCATACGAAAGAAGAAGACTGACAAGGTATTAGCCCAGTCAATGAAGGGAAAAAAAGACCCAATGTCGGAACTAATTCCCCGGAAGCTGAATTTTTCACAGATGTTAGAAGACCTTTAGACATGTATTTTTACAAAAGTCACCGACTTTCCCCCTTAATAATAATAATACTTGGATGACTTGTATAGCGCCGTTTTTGTGCAAAAACACCTCAAGGGCGCTGTACAAACTTATAATACATTTGTACAGTGGTCTATGTTATTACTTAACTATTTATGGAGAAAATATACAGTTCAATACTTACCTGATAGGTCACTTGAGATTAACACTTAATTAACATTATCTAATTGTTTATTGGCGAAATTTAGATACAGGATTTAGGACTTAATTGAAAAATTGAATATAACTGGACTTTCTCTTAGGATTGGTATATTTAATTTAAGGATACGACAGCTTAAAAAGGTAAGTTTTTAATTTAGACCTGAATTCTGTTGGACTTGTTATGGATCTTAGTTCCGGAGGGAGTTTATTCCAAGCCTTCGGCCCAGATACTCCGAAAGCGCGATCACCAAACTTAGTATTTGGCTTGCGCATAGGTTCTATCAGTCTGCCTACAGCTGCTGATGTTGCTGATCTAAGCGTTGACTGCCTCAGACCAGTGTTTTCCGGGAAGCATAGTTCAGAGATGTAGGGTGGGGCCATTTCATTGATGGATTTAAACACCATCCAGCACAGTTTGTACTGGATTCTTTCAGGGCACTTGAGCCAGTGAAGGTTACGAAGGTGTTCTGAAATGTGCGAATATTTTGAAACCCCGGTTATGAGCCGTGCTGCTGCATTAAACACTGATTGAAGTTTGTCAATTTGATATTTTGGAAGGCTGGCATAAATGCCGTTGCAGTAATCGAGACGTGAGACTACGTAAGAGTTGATAAGTAGTTTTGTTGCTTCTGAAGGAAGGTTTCTTCGGACAGACTTGAGTTGTCTTAGGTGAAAAAAACCGGTGCTCACAGTCCTATTTATTTGACTTTTAAACGAAAAGTCTGAATCTAAATTGACACCGAGAAGTTTGACTGTTGTTTTTGGGATTATATCGCTGCCGGAAATAGTAATAGGTGAATTGTCTATGAAATGTTGACGTTTGTTTGTGGCTACCCAGAGAAACTCAGTCTTAGATGGATTGAGCTTCAGCTTGTTTGAAGACATCCAACGAGTTATTGCTTCTAGACATTCAGTTATACGGATTTTGAGACTATTGATATCATTTGGAGCGCAGTAAAAATAAACTTGCTGATCGTCAGCGTAGCAGTGAGACAAGAGATCAAATGACTCGATTATTTTGGCGACATCATTTGTAAAAAGGATGAAGAGAAGTGGACCCAAAACGGATCCCTGGGGTACCCCTGAAGATAGTGTTGCGAAGTTGGACAATTTATTTCCAACCCTCACGGCTTGTAAGCGATTGGATAAATAGGATACCAGCCAATTTTTTATGTCGGAATTCAAACCAAATGTTTCCTCTAATCTCCTAATGAGGAATTCATGATCAATCGTGTCAAACGCTGCACTCATGTCTAGGAGTGAGATAAGTGATAACTTACCTGACTCTACGGCCAGAGTTATGTCTGATAGCATACGAAGTAGTCCGGTTTCAGTTGAGTGGAACTTTCTGTACGCAGATTGACGTTTTGCGAATAATTTATTTGAATTCAAGTGACTGGTTATTTGTGCGGCAGCAATTTTCTCCAGGATTTTTGAAATAAATGGTAAGTTTGAAACGGGCCGATAATTAGTGCTTCCTTCCCCACCCCCTCTTGAATATATTTTTCAAAGCCTTTCGAAATACGCTAATATCTCCTTAATGGTTTTATAAATTCAGATTATTTATTTTTTGTTTAGTTTCAAATTAATTACGCTAAAAAATTGTATTCTTTCATTTTTGCGAGAAAAGCTATATATGCAATCTCTATAATTTATTAGTAAAGGAAAAATATCAGTTTTTAAAATAGTATTTCAGAATATATTTGCACATAACTTTTTTCTGAGCCTGTTAACGAAAAAAAAATAATCAACAAAACTTGTAGACAATATTTTTAACTATAAAATAATGTAGGTATATAATGATGGGTTTTAATTTATAATAAGGCAGCTGTTCGCGGCGCAGCAAGAAATTACTAGAATAGTCAGCAATATTGAAAAAAGTTTCCTCTCCTTTACTTAGCCAGGTTTCCGTAATCACGACAATATGTACTGTTTGTGTAATGTTTTTGAGGGTTTCTTCGATTTCGTCTATTTTGTTTCTGATGCTTCTAGCTTCATGTACATAATACGCATACAGGAATTTATAGTAGTGTATTCTTGTATACTGAAACATTTTTTTTCCTTTTTTGCCTTCTCTTACCCCCCCCCCCCTTTTTGTTTAATTTCCCTTTTATTTTTCCTACATAAAATACTTATTCAGTATTTTTAATGTCGTAATTATTAACCTAGACGAATAAAGAAACAAATAATAAAGGACTGTTTAAAATATCTTAGATTATACAAAATATACACAGGTAAACTTTTATTATTTTAAAAAAGATAGATAAACTTTCTCAATAATTTACGAATAACCTGACAATATTACACATGGAGACATGGAGATGAATGATGGACTTGCCGAACGTCAAGTCGTCTGACAGGGTCTCTTATCTGTGTGAGGTGTCAGCGCTTTATTAGCAGCATACACATACGTGGACGGATGACGAACCTCGGGCTGGCACTGTTGGTGGACGCGGTGGACTCTCTCGCTGCAGCAGCTTGTCCAGTCTCTTCACCACCTAGGATTCTTGCTGCAGAGTCTCCATCTTCTATCTTGGTCGAACGTGACAGCGGTGCTGCCAAGGTCTGGTATCTGTGAGAAGATAGTGTGTCAGCGCTTTATTAGCAGCAGACACATACTTGGACGGATGACGAACCTCGTGCTCGCACTCTTGGTGGACGCGGTGGACTCTTTCGCTGCAGCATCTGATCCAGTTTCTTCACCACCTAGGATTTTTGCTGCAGAGTCTCCATCTTCTATCTTCGTGTCACCTGTTCCTATACTTCATTTTACTTAACTTAACTTCAATTTATTTTTGTTATATTTATATTTTTTGTAATACCTGCATCAACTGTAAAGCGCCCATGAGGTGATATCTCACAAAAGCGGCGCTATACAAATTATCCACGAAATAAATAAATTACTAAAATGAATTCATCCAACTATAATAGGTACATTATTATTAGGATAAAATGTTACTTGAGTAATAATTCAGATCTTGATGAGAAGCTTAAAGAACAATACGCAAATATCTACAGATCACCATACTTGAGAGGATATTGCTTTTTTCAAGTCGTAAATAGATTTTAAAGACGGCATTGAAATGGTCATAAAATTATGTCACAGCCGTTAACAAGACACTCATATTTATTTTCCTTGTGTCGCGCCGGTCACATAATACTCGTATCTAACGTTGTGTTTTCACGAATACCGGTGACGTCTTGAATCGCTCAAGAATTTCAAAAAATATTTGCATACTTTTAAATGCATTTTACATCGTTTTCAGTTTTTCTTAAGTCATGATTTCCCATGCCACAGCGAGGAATGTGCAAGAGTGCAAAAAAAGTCAACGGTCAACTAATTTCTCGGAAATGCGCACATTATTCAGTTCACAGGAAGCAGGAATGGGCAATGTAATGTTGCGGAAACGGGAGACAGGACATTGAGTTGGTAAATTGACTTGCATAATGCATATCACAGGGTTTGAACCCAGGAATTGGAGTCCCTGGTTCCTGGCCGCTGGCCCTTCCTGCAACTTAACACTTGTACTTTGATTTGCCGCTAATTTTCGAAGAACTGCTTTTAAAATAAAGGTATCCAATGACGTGTTATTTATGCATTTTTGTTTGTTCAAGGACGGGATATTTTGACCTAAAACATTTTAGCACTTGCAATTAAAAAATATTTGCCTAATATGGTATTTTTCACAAACTATGAATACCGTTCAAAATATGCGGAAGATTTAAAGTTTATTTTTGATCTTCTTACTAAAGATGTGTAATATTAATATTTTCATTCGTAATAATTTTGACTTTAAAAATAATCTAAAATCTCATTCCAGAAAGGTTCCGCTAGAAAAATTACTACCTGGTAAGACGAAAGTCACCCACGTTGGCTGGGGTGACGTCAACAACGCCACATTCACGAAAAAACGGCACATTTATAATTGTTAAAAATAAAATTTCCTTGTAAATTAAAATTATCTCAATTAAAAAAAAACTTATTAAATAGTATTGTTATTGTGAAACATCACTTCCTGATTATACAACAACACTTATAACTTATAACTTTGTATAATAACTTTATAGTTAGAGGTAGAACTAATTACAATTAAATTACCACAGTTTTTGATGGTGAACAGCTGCTATCCGTGCAAATGAAAACTATGCCTTGAAATAAAAAAAATGTAAAAATCGCTAATTACCTTTCAGATTCATTATTTCACTAACATTCAACAGTAATTGTAAATGATAACGTCTCCGAAGAATGAGAATGAAAATATTTTTTTGATTACTTATAATTTAAATTATAACAATTATTTAATATGGTGGCTCGAGATGGTGTTTTTGTACTGTTAGTTCTACGGCGTTGAAGATTACGCGTGGTAGTTCGAAAAAATATCATAAATGAGTGTTGCTGAAAGATTAACAAAGTTTACACTTTGTTTTTTTTTTAATGTTTTAAATTCATGAATCTAATCCCCTTAAGATTTTTAATTTTTTAACCTCCACGCCACTTCGAGCATTTTTTTAGTGTAAAACGAAATATTAACAAAAATAGTGTAAATTGGAAGATGACTTCATACTCTGTGTCGCGAACACAGAATCAAGGATCGAAAATTTAGTTGGCAAGCGTACCTGTCGTACACTTGGGTATAGTTTTGATTTTATTTAGTGTCCTACTTCATCTGTAAAGTCATTAGTGTCATTACCTTTGTTTTGCGTGGTAAGAGGATGCTACAAGCCAAAAATGTGTATATTCTTGGGATACCTTATACTGTAGGTAATAGGCATTAAAATCGCTTGACAAACGGAGTCTAGAAACGTTTGATTTCAAGCACAAAACTGGTTTTTATTTATTTTGTAAATAATTTTATAAGAAAGCATAAAAGTTAATGAAGTGAAACTGCCACAGATAATCTTAGCTATAATACTGTATTTTTTGTTTGTTGTTTCCTTTATGCGTTCATAAATTTAATTTGAAAAATATTTTTTTTAGTAGTTATATTTATATTTTTTATTGAGTAATTTATTTTTTTATTTGTATTCTACCCAAGCGAAACGATAGGAAAACCTTCAATTTAAAATTTAACCAAAGCAAATTTTTTGGAATTCATAATGTACACCAATTCGTTATAAAGATTAATCAAAATAGTGATTCAGCACTAAGCTTCGCGTTAAAACAAAGTAAAAAAATATATTTTTCTAATTATATTTATTGATGTTTTTCTCGCGACACCATGCGGGCATTGCGACCCCCACTTTGAAAACCACTGTGTTAATATAATAATTCTTCTAGTTTCCTAGAAAGTTCTTCAATCTTCTCACATCAACATTTACAAAGATCTAGGTACATCCGTTACCTACGTTAAATTCGCGTACCGGAGATTTCGCCTTTAATAAATTTTATGGAATTACTTATTTGCTTTATAGAATTTAATAACTTTTCCCCCTCTATTTGCCTCTTCGCTAATAGTCAAACACGATACTACAGGGTTTTCCAATAAGAGGTGTTATTTTGATATTCAATCGTAAAAGATCAATGGTTTCGTTGTGTGGCACGTAGCGCCGTTTTGTTGAAAATAAACGTTGTCCCAATCAATATCATCCAATTCCGGCCAAAAAAAATCATTGATCATCTCTCGATAACGCAATTCATTCACCGTAACTCTTGCTCCAGCCTCATTTTCGAAAAAGTAAGGTCCAATGATTCTGCTGGACCATAAACAGCACCAAACAGTCACAGAGAATAGAAAGGCTTTTCAACAATAATTCTTGGGTTTTCCGAGCCTCAAATGCGACAATTTTGCTTGTTGACGAAGCCACCGAGGTGGAAATGGGCCTCATCACTCAAGATGATTTGCATTTGATTCACTCAAGTGAATTTTAATAATTTCAATACGTTGTTGAAGCGTGTATTTGTCCATTTTTATTAATGGCGTAGTTTTTACTTGTCAAATGTCAAAAACCGACAGTTTTAAAAGTAACATCTACCGAAATAACGTGCTATTCAAAATAACACCTCTTATTGGAAAACCCTGTAGTAAAAATTCTTCTAATAGTATACTAATTAAAAAAAAAAAAAATTATGTGTTTCGCTAACAGTCAAACACGACACTAATAAAAAAACAATTCTTTCGTTTGTCTTAGACACAGTCATTGAACCCTGCTCGTTGTACTCATATAGCCGATAGCGAAAATGAGGTTTTCATTTAAAACAGGAAACAGTTTGAAGGTCAAGCTCGGATTGTCGATGAATCGCGCATGCTTAAATTAAGAAACTACATTCACAAATCAAATCATTCAGAGAGGTTTATCATTAAGTTGAATGGTTCTTCGTTGTAAATTATCACTGCTGTAACTTATTACATCATTTTTTCATTAAAAAAAACGAGCGAATATTGTTTATGAATATGAGCGAGTATTATAATATCCCCACGGTCGCTAGCTGTAGTGATATTATGAAACAAATATGAAAACTAGTTGAATCCTCAGCATCGGCAGTACAGTAAGTAATTCCTGTAAGAATCTTCACATTTTTACTAAGATACTAGTAAAAAATATACATATATCAACGATCGAAATCTGGTGGGGTACACGTGACGTCATACGGATCTCAGTTTTGTCGGTTATTAGTAAGGCCCACATGGGTCGGTTCTAAATCAACAAACAATTACGAAATAAACATTTAGCATGAATGAAAAAAAAAAGTGAATATTTTTAAAATATATTTAATTTGTGTACCTCAGTGGTCAACAGTGCGCGAGTCCACGCAGCAACATTGCCCGCATTCTCGTCCATATTATAAACAATAATGAAATTATAAATGTGTCAGCGTTCGTTGATCAATATGGTTATAATATTACTATAAGCCATAATATTTTTCAGTAATTCTTTTAGTCGTCCATAGGAAATGCCACCATTCCTTCTGTCTTTCTCCCATTCCTTATGACAAAGTTGTTGTACCTATTTGCATACACAATTTCCATTCACTTAAGTTTTGGCCTCCAAACACTCCCTCGTCCTGCAAGCTTGTTATAGTTATGTTTATATGTCTTTAGTGGTTTGCTACCTTCTATTCTTGCAGGACGAAGGCGTGTTTGGAGGCCTACACTTAAGTGACTGGGCAGTGTGGAAGGACATACAAAGTAGCTGTATTTGCTTCCACATTGCCCAGTGACTTAAGTTTAGGCCTCCAAACACTATTTCGTCCGGCAAACTTGTTATAGTTTATAATGTTTATATGTATTTGGTGGTTTGCTACTTTCTATTCTTGCACGACGAAGGAGTAACTTTGTATTTTCTTCCGCACTGCCCAGTCACTTAAGTTTAGGCCTCTAAACACTCCTTCGTTCTGCAAACTTGTCTTTGGTGGTTTGCTACTTCTATTCTTGACTTTTCAATAATTTGTTACAATCTGATTCAGCATCGTCTCTGATTTCGGCAGTCAGGGTTTTGAATCTGCTGCACACCGTGTACACCGCTTTACCATTGAGATTTTTCAGTAGTCATATTATCTCGAAAGCTTTTGATATTTACATGTATCGAAACCCAAAAAAACAAAGATTCATATTAAAACTCACATGAAATTGTCTACTGCCTCCACGGTCGAAAGGTAAGGCTCTCGACTAGCAAGCCGGAGGTCGTGGGTTAAAATCCCGGTATGCGCAAATAAATTTTATTTGATTAATTTCACAATTTACTCATTTAAAAATAATATACATATAGTGTATTTGCAGCACTTTTCAGAGTGAAAACTACTCTTAGTATTGTCCTGGTGTAAGACCACCATTCGAAATTGAAACGTTGCTTGAAATGGCTTTGGCCGTGTTTGGTGACCAGATCTAAATAGATAGGTACTTCACTTCAATCTTGCCCATCTCCCTTTCCTCCCCATTACCTTCAGCATCATAACAGTTCTCGATTGGTAATGCCATAGTCTTAGCCATAGTGATGCTATAGTCTCCAGACTATTGGGAGCAGTTGGGACTCTTGTGCGGTGTCGCATAAAAAATAAAATCGGTATACGGAGCTATGCTGACTAGCTACAAATGGCATCTGCGAAAAACAAAACATAATTTTTTTGTGAAATCTATATTTTAATATTTTACAGAAAATACTATTATGCAATAATATTGACTTTTAAAATATCATGTTAAGGATACGATGGTATTTGTATTTCTTCTTAAATAAACGACAACGTTGTTATAATTCTAGAAAGAAAAGATATTTCTCAGGATCTATTTATAGTTTTTGCAATATTTGCGTATATACACCAGCTTCAAAAATAAGAAGTTCAAATACTGCCACGTGTAACAGCAACTTGAAAGCAAAAATATTTTGTTTACTTCTTCTTGAGTCTATGTTAAAATAATGGGTGCGGCATTTTTACACTTTGTATAACATTCTTTGTCATTATTTGCCTGCGAAGTATGATGTAAATCTGACGTGGCTGTGCCACCCAGCTGTTTCCCAGAGAGATTGTACACGTCTCATCTCCCATCATTCCAATATTGTCTCAGATCACATTGTGGACCAGCTGTCAAACCTGTTCGCAGTTTCCGGTTGACATATTGCTGCGATGTTCGGTGTTCAGATGCGGAGACGGCAATGATTTGGCACTAGAGACAAGTGCAGCAAAATAAAATCGGTTAAATTTTATTGCGTACTTTTTGTGAAGAGGAAAATAAATCTTGAAAATAGCTCAAAGGTGGCAGAATTTTCATCTTTTTTAACGGAATAAGCCACTTGTAAACATAAATTAGCAAGTGTGTACCTACATGCGAGCGTCGAAGATAATCTGCAATCCAAGTTTGAATACAGTATGGTCCAGTCAACAATAGTTTCTTACCCTGTTCAAAGAAACTAGTGCCTGCCATGTTGTGCAAAATTTTGGTTTAATAAATTCATAAGTAAAATTAGAGAACGGTTTCCTGAAATGAAATACTGTAGGCTGTTTTTATGTGAACACAATTTTAAAAGATCGCAACGTCATTTCCATCATTCGGTAAAGTATATGAAATTTATATTAAGTGATCTATAAATAAGACAAGATGCATGTTGTTTTTCAATTTTACTTGTTTAATAAGAAAAAAAAAATATTGACGCGGGCGATGCCGATAGCAGCTAGTAGAAATAAAAACGGTTTAAAAATCCTTTAAATTTCTTTTTTCTAGAGTTAGGTTAGGTCAGTCAAATAGCATAATATATGTATGTATGTTGTTTTGGCGGATTTGTGACAAAGAAAGCATTTCATTGTTATATGTCAACAATTTCTAAACTGGTTTGACGCATACATTTGTAAAACAGGACTATAATAGGGGATCAGGGGAGACTGTGTCGTATTTAGGAATCTGCGTGTTCTTGGAATTCGTCTCTCTTCTTCCTCGAAACTGGAATCCATAATCCTGAATTACAATTTCGTGCATAATTCTTTTACTTAATTATTTTATTAATTAAAAATATATATTTTTTAAATTTGCGGTTGCTTCGTTCCTGTGTACGCAACATTATAGTGCCTTATTTCGGAGCCGGTCCTAAGTACTTTAAAATTCTAAATTCTATTTAAGATTCTTTTACATTTAACACAATGGTGCTAATTTCAATCTTCTTACTATCGTTTTTTTTCAATCTTAACTCTTTATTTTTCACCCTTTTAGACGCATCGATACCCATAAATATGTAAATACTAATTAGGTTTTCTAGCAGACACTATTTTAATATTATTTTACCATATCAAAGATGGTATTTAAAAAAATTGTGAAATTGGCCAAGCCTGTATACATATTATGAGAGTTTAGTGTACATATGACACTAACATAATGCGAGAAATCGTATAATATAGAGTTTCGGGGGTAAATTTTCAAAATAGTACATTTTTTTAAGATCAAGAACGCTCACGGCCTAAAGATACCCTTTTATTAAATTTTTATTCAACCTCTACGAAAAAATATCGTTTAATGGTTCGATTAATCGTTTAATCGTTTTTACACTGCGTCGTGTAACATTTGAAATCGGACCTCTAACAATAACTTATTTTGGTAAGTTCAGGCACAAACATTTAAATGTTTTAGGATAATTTTCTTAAAGTAATCTACCACTTTATTCAATAAAACCATAACCGATTAGGGGTTCGTGAGTAGAAAAAGAAGAGGCCGAGGTGTGTTCTACGCGCAGTATTTATTTAAGCATCAAAGCAAATTACAATCCAAAAACACATGGTTTTGCATTACTTCATATTAGCTTCGCCTTAACTACTAATAATTTAAAAGACATATTGCTGAAAATTGTAGTAAGTACTATTCATATATGAATAGTTCATGTCAGAAGACATTTTACGACTAGTTTCAGGGAAATTTTAATTCGAACAAACGGTTTCCAAAAACTCGTCGAAATTTGTTTACACCCTTTTTCTGCTCGTGACTCCTTGTCTGCGATCATTGCAATAGTTGATTTACCCTTTAGTCCTACAATATAGCAGTTTAAAATCACGCTCTAGTTGGTGACAGCATTATTTGATAATAGTTCTCACTCGCTTTCGTCCCGACTCCCGACGCCTTTTGGCTTTGTTTCATTGTGCGCCAGCCGTTGCGCGTTGGACGGAACGTATTGTTTAAAATCAATATTCCCACAACCTCAGGCGCAGGCGGCTTTGTACCAAAAGCTTCTAAACAAGGAATGCGAATCTCACAAAGGACCGGGATCCATCCTCCTTGCATCTCATTACTGGTTCAAGCCCTTGTATTCAAAACAGTTTTTTGTCCCGTCCCCCGGCGCTCTCCCCAACGGGAACGCAAAGGATGAAAACATAATGATGAACTGGCCTTATACACAAATAATGCCAACACTTTTATTTTTCCCGAATACTTCTTGTGAGAACGTGAGGAGGGCTGCGGCGACGGAAAAACGAAAATTATAAGCAAGTTGAATTAAGGCTCCGTCGAAAGCGTTCAAAAAGAGGAAGAAGATGGTTTGAAAGGGAGATATGTTAAATACGAATGTTAGAGGAAGAGCGCTAATATTAAAAGAAAATCAAACGGTGAAAATTATTATTTTGTTACTGTAATTAATTCATCTATTTTTATTAATAGATGTATTTAAAAATATTTTTTTGGCATAGATTTTGGTTTTAATCTTCCTCCCCGGGGACTGACTAATATAAGCTTATAACCTTATTGGATCATTCACTTAAGGCGATACACTACGTCGTGTAGTATTTTAAATTGAGCCGCTATCAATAACAACCCTTACGTAGATGGCGATAAGGTTTAAATTCCCGCTTAACACCATCCGCCTGTTTTGATTTATGCAAGAAAAGAACATGGCCAAAAAGTGCCTTTTATTTATAGATAACATAATTTGCCACATTATACAATAAAATCATAACCGAAAATGGATTCGTAAGTAGGAGATTTTGAACGTTAAAGCAGTTTTCATAGGCCTTATACATTATTTATTTCTGGGCTTATAAAAAGGCTTATCTAAAAAATAATCGATTATTTCATGTATTCTACTCGCAGTATTTAATTAAAGCATCTGAAACATTTCTAAGCGACCAAATTTTCAAACCAAAAAGACATGATTTTGCATTACTAAGTATGGCATTACCTTAAACCAAATCCTTATTGGATTTTACCGAAATTTATTCCGTATTTTAACTATTGTAAATTTTTATATGGTACCTATAGCATAGTTGATAACATGCTTAATTTGAACTTCCAAGATTCCACTTCATTCATTTATGTATTCATTCAAGAAAAAAAGAAATTGAAAGTCAAATAGATGTATTTCAAAAACGATTATAATTAATAGGAGTAAGCGAAAATATTTAATGTATCATGAATTTTTGAAAATAAAGCTATTATCTATAAACAATTTTTTCCAAAGGGAAATATGTTATGTATCGGTAGAAATCCGGAATGCGTGGTCTTAACCTGAAAGACGAAGGTGGGGACGCCCGAGGGAGATGTGGCACGATTAAATAGATCAAATATTTGAGTCGGGTCATGTCGAGGTCAGAACAACAGGAGAGCGTGTATTATATGATGCGTAGATGATACAGATAGATGTGAAAACTGCCCTGTTGATGAACACTGCAAGGTAATGTGAAAAGTTGGCGAAACGTCAAGGTGGAAACGCTACAAGGTTTAAAATCCAACGACTTGAGTTAAGAGATATGGAGCTTTGTAATATCCATTGAAAATGTTCCGGCCAGCAAAAATAATTGTTCTTACTCCAAGATTTTTATATTTCTTCAATCTATTGCCCTTTGTTATAAAAAAACACACACACACACAGTAGATGTTAGATAAAGAAATATTTGTATGCCCAATCGTGATATACTAATCAAGACATTGTCGTTTATATCAAGAGGTAGTATTAATCTTGAAAAAAAATGCTAATCTATTTTGCTAACGTTTAAAAAATGGTATAGGCAGGTTCAAGATTCTATCTTAACAATGCGGTGTGTGTACAAAAATCCCACGTTCTAACAAAACAAGGTGCGTAGATACGCGATATACGAGTATGAATTATATCTACACGTAAATACTACAGAAGGTTCCTGCTGGCTGGAGCAAGTGGATCTTTGGCACCTCGATAGAAAAATGTTGTAAGAAGAGGAGAGAGAATAATAGTTTCGAGGAAGGGCTGATTTGAAGTGTTTCAGGCAATCTACAAGAAATGTTAAATGTATGGCAGTAAAACTGATATCCAAAGCACTAAAAACAGAGGCGCGCTGGCGTCACGAAATTTGCGTAATTTTTGTGTATAATTTCAAGGTCAACGCAACTATTCAGATAATGACGTCATTTCCATCACCAGCTAAGAAATTTTGAGTTAAACATAAAATTGTGAAACATAAAATATCACGCCATGCTTCCACATTTATCAAGTAGGAAACAGTTGGGAAGTATCACTAGGTTAATGTAGTTTTATTTCAGATAAAGGAATGTAAATTCAAACCACAAAACCACTTCTAAAAATAAAATTAAAATGTTTAATATAATATTTTTGAGGCTTCTCGCCAGGGCGAACTGACAGCACTTTGCACTCCTATTCCAAGGCGCTTATCAAACAAGTTAAATATCTGTGTAAGAAGATCAATAAATCAATCCATATTAGGAAGTGTCTTTGATCTCGAAATAGAGGTAATTTAATCTGGTAAAAATTATTATTATTTAAATTCCTATCCATCGATATATAATAATTGGTCAATGTTCCTAGTAAAAATTATAGTAAAATCCTGTTGTTGGTAAAAAAATGGTCCATGTAAAACAGTCTTAATGTTTTATATTTTTTATGTTACGGGTCCACTTATTTTTTCAAAGTGTGTTTTATAATATACATTATAAAGACATCGGCAGAAGTAAATCTCGCTCAACGAAAAAATTAAACATTGCTTTTGAGAGTTATCAACCACATTGTATTGCGGTTACCAAAAAATAATTACGCTATCTTGAATTAACTACTTGTTGTATGCTATGCGGTGAGAAAGGAGAACTTGTTATTATTCAAAGTGCGCTATGGATGAAAAAAAAGTTCTTGTGTATCACTGAATAGATTGTATACACACACCTTCGAATAGAACATTATAATGGAATCCAATGTCGCCACTGACATTGTACCTTTTGATTATCAGATTGAGACAGTCAATCAAAATTGAATACTCTGTCTCTCTTATACTGCCACTAAATTTAGGCAAAGAATGGTCAGACTTCTGGATCATGAATTGACTGAAACCGAAACCACACAACTGTACTAAAAACACCATGTAATATATTTATAATTATTTCATTTTAACCATACAACTAAATTTAAATAAACTGTAAATGAAATCCTCAGAATGGGTGATCCCAGATCCCATGAGGATATCATTATCTCTGGTAGAAAAAAGGAGAAAATAAAACATTCGTTATTATTTTTGAATTTTTATCAAATTTGTGCAAACATGAATATTGTGGCATAGCCACGATTTTTTATTTTTCCATGGCCGATGGAAAACAAAAAACTTTGTTAATGATGTTTTGAAAAAAATTGGTCGCTTAGGACCGGAAATTATGGAAAAATGTAATAAATTGGACAGAACTTCACCTCGTTTTGTAGATTCAAAATATGAAATAAGCTTTACTGGTACACGATTTCAAAAACTTTAAAATTTTAGTTATTTTGAAAATAACACTTACTTTATTTTATTTTTGATTTAAGTAATTAGAAATTTGGTTAATACAAAAAAAATACTGGAGTACAAGATATATTTTCTGTGTAAGAACGTTTCTAGCGTATTCATATTTTTTTCCTTGAAATAATAAGCCTTATTTTTTTTCCATACAATTTTTTTTTATTTACTAAATATTAAGCTTATCGATTATTAAATAAAAACTGTGTAATAAAACATATATTCAATACATATTTTATGTTCACTACTAGCCGGAAAAGTCATGGGATATTATTATTAATATTTAGGAAAAACAACAAAAAAAATATATTGTGGGCAGTATACATTTAAATGGTGACCGGTTAACTCATCAAAATGACAATTCAACACACTTATAAAAGTTTTATAAAGTTATGAAAAGCGATGAAACAACAACTAGGTTACATATTAAACTTTCAATGATTTTATATCATCTTTTAAAGGTGTGTTGAATTGTCATTTTGAGGAGTTATCGTGGAACCCATTTACACAATATAATATCTTCCATTCTTCACACCAGCATTTCTAATTTTGAAAATCATACTTGATTTATAGTCAAATTTGGGTTCATTCAACCACATTTCACCCAACAATTACTAACACACTGCACATAAATATGAAATTAGTATGTTTGATGATGATGTCAGCGGCGGGCTTTGTTTTCGGGTTCACACGGAAAAAAACTCGTCAAATTAATAGTAATCCGGTTAAAAACGAGATTGCAGGCCTTAAAGAATGATTAAAACGTTTTCTTATAAACTTTACAAAATTATTTTTTTCTAAAAAATAACGAATATACTATCACAATGTCGGAACACGTTTTAATGAAAATCAAGGAAACTGCACTTGCTTTACTTATAATTTGAAGAGATTCATAATAAATTAGCAATACGCTTTTTTCTCGTGCATAAAGAGAGAAAAATCTCATTAGAAAAGTTGATATTTCTTTAATTTTCTGTACAAATGGTTGAACTGAAAAAATCTCATCTCTACTTTAAAATTTAAAACGTTTCTGTAACTGTGAGCTTGACTCCTTTTTTTGGATCAGGGCATTGCCTACTGTTTTACTTAATGGCCTATTTATTGAAAATGTGCCTAATACTTGGCAGCATGAACATGAAGATAAAATAAAAGAAATAAGTTGCCAACACTAAACTTTCGTTCCACTAGTTTATTTACAAATTCTGTTCCCATTGTTTGTATAATATTTTTTCAAAATAAGAAAAGATTGGTAAGCACCAGAAGCCAGAAGGCTAGAAGGTTCATGTTGCCAGCATTTAACAGACCGTGAAACAATTAATTGGATATTAGAAAAAAGATACACGTAGCTGCCTATGTCTCGAATTCAACTCAGGATCCCATGGTCACAAAGTATGCATAAAGTCGGCGCTATCGAGATATCTCAACTGATAACTTTCAACGTCGATTATTACTGGAAATATTTCTCCGACAGCAATATTATGCCCAACCACAGATGGTCAGGATAAGAAAGAAATGGGGATAATTGTTGCGATTGTTGTTATGTCGTTTTCTGTTGTAGTTTTATTACAGTTTGCATTCTCTTCGTCTAAAATAACTAAGTGATGAAATAACGTGTGAGACATAATGTCATTATCGAATCAGATCTATAGAACGACTCCAAATCCAGTATACTTGGATTCAGCAGCGCATCGACAATGTTTACGGAACTGGGCCTCGATTATCGACGAAGTCATTCCACTCAGACAGCGAGTGGTTCGCACCTTCTACGAGACTCAAGAATAAGAATGTCGTTCAATGTATGTACTTTCGACGTCGATTTCGAGCGGCCTAGATCAGAGAATCGATACCCTGGGTAGCCAGCGAAGATTTTGGAAGTGTTCCGAAATATGCGAACACTTGGGTACCCCAGTGATAAGCCTTGCTGCTGCGTTGAACACTGATAGTAGTTTCAATTTGGCATTTAGGAAGACTTGCATAGATGTCGTTGCAGTAGTCAAGACGTGATACTATACTCGTATATGAGTTCACAAGTAGTTTAGTTGCCTATGTTGAAAGGTTCCTACGAACTGACTTAAGTTGTCTTAGGTAGAAAAACCCCGTGCTAATGGTCCTATTTACCCGACTTTTTAACGAAAGGTCTGAATCCAGATAAACTCCTAAATTTGACGGTTGTTTTAGCAATTATGTCTTTGCCGGAAACAGCAATTGGTGAGTTGTCACACGACAAATTTTTAGTTTATTTATTTTTCGGAATAACTTTATTGAGTAAAACCTCAAATTGTAATATTTAATTATTGAAGACAATATTAGCGATTTCTAAACGAAAATCTGAATATTGTCTTCAATAATTAAATTTTACAATTTTTTTGATTCACTTGTATCTCTTAAAATACATTGTCATACCACCTATCTGTTATCCTATCAATATATGTATAATTATAACCTACCTCCATCCTGGAATAAAAATTATTATCAATATTATTATTAACATCCTCCATGGTTGAGTGGTTATGTTCCTTGGCTATGAATCCGGAGATCTCGGGTTCAAATCTTGGCATGCGCCAGTATATTTTATTTGTTTAAATAGTATTATTATTTTATAAATGATGAATTTAAAATAATAATACATAACGTAGTATATTTGCGTCACGTTCCAAAGTGGAAGATACTGCCAGTATCGTTCCGGTGGATTACCACCATTCAGAATCTAAAATGCTTGAAATGGCTCTAGACATATTTGGCCGATCCGAATAGCTAGGTACGACCCTATGTCTTTCCTCTCCCCACTTACTTCATTGGGGATTGGGGGGGCTCCTACTGGTTAGGAATAGTTGAGACTCTTGTTGGACTCATTTAAAAGAAAAAATTCCCCACATAAGGCGTCGGGAATGGAAGAGCATGGAAGGATAAGTCAGGACTCGGTTCTTTTGCTATTTAATGTAGAATTTTAATAAAATTTCATGTTAAAAGCGAATAGAAGGCACTATAGCAGATATAATATAATAGAACATCTAATACATCTGAGGTTATGTGCAAAATACACGATTTGTAGTCTGCTCGCACAAGAAATACTACGTATGATTTATCAATAAATTCTATACGGAGTGTTATGAAAATGAGTAAGATTATCAATGAAATACGTACTGGAATTTTGGGTTTTAACGTTCGAAAATTCCTTCACTCGATACCAAACTGCGCCTTTACAAACATTTTGGTATTTATATATTTTATAGAATTTAAAAGATTACAGTTTGAGAAATTGTAACACTGGAAACCTTTAAATACATTTTCCTAGCTACCAGTATAGAATTTAAAGACAAATCGTTTTTAGAATTTCTTGAGTTAGCTGGCTACAGAGTAAGATTCAGGGCCATTTTTTAGTGATATATTATTGAATTACGAATGAGAAGTTTACAAACATAATTCTAAATTTCGATAAACTTGGATAATTTGGACATTTTTAACGAATGGACAGAAAAAGGATGGAAGAAGAAGTCAGGGACACACCATGCACGATCAAGTGAATTGAATATTTAAGTCGGGTCGTATCGGAATAATTAAAAAATTGTGTGAAAAATGAGTAAATATAAATGAGGAGTTGACAGAAATTTGACAAGATATTTGACCAGTCAGTGATTGAGATGGCATCGCAGGTGGGTCTCATCCAGGCGTCGTGAGTTTAATTCCTCCTTTAAGTCCTGCATCATAACACAAGCAACATTTTCCGCTTACTGTGCTTATTTTAAAAAAATATCAGTTTTCGTAACCCGGGAATGTTTATCTTTCTTTAAAAAATTTTATATAAATATATTTTTGTTGAATTCTATCGTCTTTGTTTACTAGTGCCGACCCTGCGGGGTATGAAGTTTAGATATTTGAAATATTCATTTATTTAAATTCTATTTTGAAGGGGTTGGTCCTCACGTCACAGATAACAGATATATCAATTAAAAACTGAACGTTGTACATGATTCATTCCTCTTTCATTATTTCTGACACAGACATATTAGATTTTTTATATATAATACCTAATAGTAGGTAGATTAGATCGAATAGGTAACATATACAGCCTTTGAATATGAAGGTATATGAATCACAATTAAATATTAAAAGTACCTTCCTTGACAGATACGTGGCAATTAAGAAGAAGTCATCTCCGAGAATATACATACATAACACGTCTACAATGCTGGATTTACAACATAACGTAATATCTCAATTTTTTTGAAATACAGGGTTTTCCAATAAGAGGTGTTATTTTGAATAGCCCGTTATTTCGGTAAATGTTACTTTTGAAGCTGTCATTTTTTGACATTTGACAAGTAGAAACTACATCATTAATAAAAATGGAACAAAACACGCTTCAACAACGCATTGAAATTACTAAAATTCACTTGAGTGAATCAAATGCAAATCATCTTGAGTGATGAGGCCCATTTCCACCTCGGTGGCTTCGTCAACATGCAAAGTTGTCGCATCTGGGGTTCGGAAAACCCAAGAATTATTGTTGAAAAGCCTCTCTATCCTCAACGTGTGACTGTTTGGTGCGGTTTATGGTCCGGCGGAGTTATTGGACCTTACTTTTTCGAAAATGAGGCTGGAGCAACAGTTACGGTGAATGGATCGACAAGACGGCGCTACGTGCCACACAAGCAACAAAACCATTGATCTTTTAGGATTGAATATCAAAATAACACCTCTTATTGGAAAACCCTGTAGATAAAATTTTGTGATAAACGTAGGTCGGAGACTATGGAATAATAGTCAACGTATGGTGAATGCACGAAGCGAACGGAGGGTATAAAAGGACAAAAAGGCACGTACGAGCGTACGAAGCTCTCTTTCATTTTTTCATCATCTATTTGAATACCACTTTTGTTTTTGGGAATGAATACAAATCTTCGAAACAGAAATTAACCTACTTCCCGATAGCCGATTTATCTGAAATTCGGCAGATTTTTTTTTTTTTGCACATCGCCCTTGAGATTATTTTTCGTAAAAACGGCGCCACAGAAAAATATATATCATCCGAATATTATTGATTACGGTGATCACCTTCTTAGGCGTCTATTAGTTGTAACAAGGGGCACCGTTTGGCCAGGTACGTACACTTTTTTTTTATTTTTTTTATATTAACTCCACACAGGAGGCCCTGAAGAAAATAATTTCCCTCAGGGCCTATGTCATCTTTGGGGATGCTGTGTGGAGGGTCTTTTTGTGGAGAGGAAGGAGTGAACATGGGTCTTGAAGAGTCCCATGTTGTAGGAGGGAGGAAACACAGAGGCCGGCAGTTCGTTCCACAGCCGAGCTGTTGAACTTAAGAACGAATCGTAGAAGCGACCCGTTCTCATGTGACAAATGTCAACCGTGTACAAATGTTGGGCGCGCGTTTGGCGTGTATCCCGACTACGCACCGGTGCCGAAGGGATCAATGACGCTAGTTCCTCAGAGCATCTTCCATTGTAATACCGATAGAACAAGGACAGCATACCTACCTGACGCCTGTGCTCTAAAGATTGCAGTCCGTTTGTTAAGATTGGGGAATCTATCAAACGGCCCATTGATTCGTTGTCGATGACAATCCATCCTACCAACTGGTGGCAATCATGTACACACACGCGGATATATGCGCATTTCTCTGAAATCTGATGACATCACAGCAGTTAATATACGAAATAAATGTCGGTCCTACCCGATCGGCAATTGGCGAGATTGGTTGAGTTGTCGACTATAGTTCCTGGGTAGGAAGGTTCAATGCTGAGTCAAACTAATTTTTTTAATATATTTAGGTTCATAAGTTATAAAAGACGTTTTAAAATGGATGAATTATAGCAAAAAAACTTCATACTAGATTTTTTTATAGTCATACCAGTTTTGATGCGTCATACCAGTTGTACTTCGTCATACCAGTTGTACTTCGTCATACCAGTTATACTTCGTCATACCAGTTGTACTTCGTCATACCAGTTGTACTTCGTCATAATAGTTGTACGTCGTCATACCAGTTGTACTTCGTCATACCAGTTGTACTTCGTCATACCAGTTGTACTTGTAGTTGTAGTTGTAGAATATTACTCGTATATAATATCAAGACACAAGCGCCAGCTTCTATAGAAGAGGAACATTAAAAAATCAAAAGCAGTGAAAACTAATTGTATGAATTATTTAAGTTAACATTATTGATTATGCTCTGTAAATTGATTAAAAAAATTAACAGTGTCTATCTATAATTATACCTCTCTGTCAATGAAACACAAATATCAAATAATTAGGACGGTTTGTTTCGCAGAATTTGAATAAATCTTCAAATTTCAAAGTTAATTTTCAAGTTCTGTGAAAGTTCTCTTATTATTTCTGTTCTGTCCAGCAACTAGCCTTTATTGATATAAAAAACAGAACTTGAATTGGACTTTCTCAGAACCCGAAAATGAACGTTGAAATTTGATGAATTGTTCAAATTCTCCGAAACAACCCGTTCTTAATATTTCAAGAAATTAAAAAAAAACTGTGCAAATAATAAAATTAATAGATATACCTTTTTTAGTTTAATAATTTCGTTAAGTAAAATAAAATTTACTGGAGAGTTTAAATATTTGAGTAAATTTCAACATCGTTTAGTAATAAGACTTACCAACAAATAATTTTTTTTAGATTAGAATCTTCAAAACTCCACAAAATTTGTATTTTCAAGAATTATTTACATGTGATTATATTTCGAAACACCCAGTAATAAAAAATAAATTGTTAGTAATAACTATTAAAGAGCATGTAAAATATAATTTTATATTTAATTTACATAATGAATAATCCTGCCAGGAACCCGTAGGACTGTATTTGTTTTGGGAAGAGGAATGTGTTAGGAAGTACAGGAAAATCATGATACTGCAAATATCTAAAGCCATTTCATCCAACCAACGTTTCGTTTTGAATAGTGGTCTGAATTCTCTCTCCAGGGCAACGCGAATAGTATCTCCAGGAACGAGGGACTAGAACACATTTTAGTATTTTTAATTTATTATAAATTGGGATTTTAATCAAATTTTTTTGCCCGCGTTGGGCTTAGAACCTGCTACATACGTCTATGGATTCACGGATCTCTGTACGATCAACTTGCCTATATTCGATGTAAATTTTATAACATGGTCGCCCGTACAGGAGTTATGGATGTAATAGCCATTTGTTAGTACGAACAGAATAGGTAAAGGGCAACGCGCCTAGCCATGTGTGAGATATGTGAGTAGCGAGCAGTGTTCATGCTTCACACGTATCATTACGTCGATGTTAATCTATACCGGTGTATCTTTTTTCCCCTGCGATAGTTGGAATCAATCTACTGTAAAAATAGCAACTGTGTAACAATTATTCTCTACAAGGTATAGTCGAAGATGCTGTCAGCATTCCTCCAAAGTTAGCACCTAAAGATTATATAAAGGTTTATGAAAAATGGGTAACCGCCCGAGAACCTCAAAGAAAGAAACGAGATAAGTTGCCTGTCGTCGTTTACCAAATTTCACAGGGGAATCAAAAACATCCCAGTTACGTGTTGAAATACTTCAAACGTTTAAATGAGTACTGTGCGATAGCGGATAAACTTACGCACATTTCTCAGCCGAGATTTCTGATTTTTTAAAGAGATTTTCGATGTAATAAAACGTTTTGCTGAATTCTGGTACATGCTGTTTTTGCAAATCATTTTCCCATCTGTTTTACTGGGCGTTTGAGTGAATATGGTCAGTCAAAGTCATTAAAACTTACAACTTATTTTGAGAAATAGATGCCTAAATTAACCGTTTAATTTATTTTTTCTACATAGATTATTAACTTTTTCTTCTCTATTACGATCAACATGAAGATTAGAATTTCAGTTGGCGAATTTAAAAATCTCTTGCGTAGGTACCTGAACTAAATAATACGTTTATAATCCTTTTAATAATATACCCGCATTTACATCTTTTCATATTTTCATCACGGCACGACGTGTGCCATTAACATAAATATAAATGTAAAGTTAAAAAGTACAAGGTATAAAGTATACAGCATAAACTTCAAAGTATAAATACGGTGTAAAGTGTAAAGGATAAATATAAAGTCAAGTATAAAGTGTAAAGTAAAAAGTATAATTTACTGTGTAAAGTGTATGGTTAAATTTAAAGTTAAGTTAATTATAAAAAACAAGTACTTCGAAACTCAACAAATTTAGTAATTTTAAGAATTATTTTCATTTAATTATATTTTGAATTACCAAGATTGATATAACAATTAAAGTAAATGTGAAACTTACTTTATATTTAATTTATCTTATGAATAATCCAAAGCTGCCAGGAGCCCCTAGGACTATGGCAGCCCCTGTTGTGGAGATGGGAAGAGGGATGTTATGTTATTATGTAACATCAGTGGTTGCAATTTATATTTGAGAGGCCACTGGCTATTTGAACATTCATAATTAATTTTCTGATTTGAATGTAGCTAAATTTGAATGTAATATACTCGTATTTTTTAGTGACAAAATCTAATTAGTTGTTTCCGTAAATTAATTTTAACAAATAAAAAATATTGTATTTTTAAGTAAGTAGATTTTTTATGTAATTTTACAAAAAAAAACTTTAGTCCTATAATTGAACACCAAAATAAATTCAAATTCTATTTTGGCCACTCACCTTTTATTTTTTTTTATTAATTGAGCCTTTTAGGTGTTTTTTATGAAAACGGCGCTACATAAATTAGCCAAATATGATATTATTAAAACCGTGCAACATGCAACGTCCGGCGTTTTTAATATTGTGGCTGCTATTAAACTTCTGTAAGCTTGAGCTTTCCAATAAAACTGTGTGTATTTGATGTGTCTGGCCAGGTGATTATGTTCCTGTATCTGTTTGTACACCATTAGGGTGACCGAATATCTCATCAAAATGACAGTTGATGAAAAGTGATGAAACAAAAATTTGGTTAAATTGGTTACATAGGTAACTATTAAATTAAACCTAGTTTTTGTTTCATCACTTTTAATGACTCTATATCACTTTTTGAAGGTGTGTTTAATTTTCATTTTGATGAAATATCGTGGAACCCAAGTTGATCTTGGTACAAACTCTTTGTTTCATTCAAATTCACACATCGTCTCATACATACCCTTCTGTTGAATTCTGTTGACCATTGAAATGGCCTGACTCAAGTATTTGGTTCACTTCATTGCGCTATGTCTTCATTGAGCGTCCTCGACTTCTACGTCAATTCACTCAAAAATTAGTAAAAGTTAGTATGATTACAAGGAAGAATAACAGGTTATCCCATTGAAGGATATTTGGTGTTATTTATCGACTCGGTCAAACTTTCAAAATCTTAAAATATGCTTTAAGTAAATGTTCGAGGAACGAACAAGAGTTGGGATAGCCGTATTTTAAAGGGCTATTCCACACAGATAAAACAAGGATAAAGCCTATGGCTTATGACAGGCGAATGCGACAACACAATTTGTAAGGTTAATTCACAGTCAGTTTACCGGGTGGCGAACGAAATCTGCATCTCGAGAATCATCTCTCAGCACTGGAACGGTGATCGTTTTACGGTAGCACTCGTTATGTTGAATTGGATTTGCTATAATTGTAATATAATACGTTTAAGGGATTATTCCGATAAATAACCGACGATAGTACACACATTGGTTTTTACAAGACGAACGTTTTGATGCGATTGTACGGCTCACGGCACTCCGTGATTATAGTTGACGTGTGTGATTTCAAACTGTACAGTTCAAAATCTGACCATACTATTGGTCAGCACACGGCCTGTCAAAAGCAAATCGGCGTGACAGAACAGTAAAATTAGAACATAAAACTTAATTTCAAAATAATATACGTAGGAAAATTCTTGTCACCAAAATACATAAAACTACCGCTCATGGTGAAAGTGTCGTTACAAGCTGAAATTTGTTGTGTTGACCTAGAAATTAGAGACAGAAAAACTTACACAATTTTCAAGATGCTTCAGAGCTAACCGTTTGGTTAGCTCTTTCTTTGCCGCTTCAGAAAACAAATTCTCTAATTTAAAGTAAAGATTCACGTGCTCAAACCATCCGAATTTTGTAACAAATCGCCGGTTATCAACTTATGCGGATTCTTGAATCGGTGGGTGGTGGGTGGAGGTAGACCAGGTAGGTATTTGTCTCTAGGCACTACGCGTACGGGTATTTCACACGGCCATAAATTACGATACACGTATCACTAGATTGATAAAAGCCTGTAGCAACGTACGAGGACTAAGTTGGAAGACAAACTTACGTGGTCAGGATCAGCGGTTCTCAATCGGGGTCCATTGGGCCTCCTAGGACCTGGGGACCACAGATTGTTTGAATGGGTTATAATAATAGTATAGTTTATTCCAGAATGTGTATAGGGATACATTACAATACTTTCCATATTTTAAATAACAAAAAATAAATCAGACAAATAATGAGAAAAATAAATTAGACAAAATATCAATCAATCACATAAAATAAATAAAAACAGAAAACCAAAAAAAAAAATCAATAAATAAAATAATAAATGTGTATATATATTTTTTTTAAATGCAGAAAATAAGTGAAAAACAAGTTATAAATAAAATAAAAAAATAGCTTTTTAAGGAGTCAGAAATTATAAAAAAAACTTTCAGGTAAATAAAAATAGTAAACATTTTAAGAATGTTTCGAAGAAAATTTCTTCTGAAAGCTTATCACTTTGTGTGGCATTATTTATTTTATTGAAACACCATGTTACCGTGGTAAAACTATGTATGATCGTGTAAAAAATGTGGAGTTCCGCAAAGAGTGCAAAGCATAATCGTAATGAGTAAGATTAAGAAAGGGGCGCTTAGATGGTTTGGGCATGTGGGGCGAATGAGCGAAGAAAGAAGTGTAAGGAGAATATATGATGCGAATGCGGAAGACATGGCACGATCAAGTGAATCAGATACTCGGAACCGGGCCATGTCATGAGTCTGCATTCTTATAATTTTTCCCTCCCTGTCACTCGGCGTGCTTTATTACAAAGCATGTTTTAAGAAAATGCAAACTATTTTGAGTGAACACAAAAAAAATATATAACAGAAAAAGTTGAGAAACTTTGCTCTAGCTTGTAGGACAGAGAGAGACCACAAATGGATCTAGCCTCCGACTGTTCAAGCACCAGTTAAATGTGAGCCTACCCAGTAGGTACGTAGTCAGGTATGGAACTAAATATAGTAGGCCCCATTATACGTTTTTTTCATTCATAATTTAATGACCTATTGTCGGCGTAAAAACGGACAAGAACATTGATGTTTCGACGATATGAAATTAGTACATCTAGTACATAAGCGTAAATGATTGCATTGGCATAACACGACCCAATTATTAACTATAAATATGATTTATATCATAATAAAAAAGTGTAAATGGTGAGCTCTGACAAAATGAAATTTGCATGTTTTTTAGAAAACGCAAATATTTTTGGTCTGAAAATAGACTATGGGGTTTTGATATATTCATTTAACCCTTTCAATTGTATGTATATTTAAAAATTCACAGAATTTGGAATTTTTTCCACACCATTAGGTACATCAAATTGGGGGTGTTCGTTTTCCAATAAATTGCTGTTGTAATTGGTTTTACTTGCTATTTTTAATTGGTTTTTTAGTTATTCTTTCAGGCGGTAGCCATGTTTTAATTTTGACTTACTTTTTCTCATGATTTTTTTAAAAATGTAATTTTTGAATTTTAGTTTCACTTATAGTTTTATGTTTTTATTTATTTCATATGATAGGTTAATTATAAGATGTAAAACAACAAAATTAACGTGAATATCAGCTTTTTATTAATTTTAGATCAAATAAGAAATGTAAATTTTCCAGAAAACATCTATTTACAATGTAAGTAATCTTGGTAAATGCTTTACAAAACATGTAATTCTTTACTTAAACTGCGCTAAAAACATATTTGCGCAAGGCCATCGATATACAGTGTACGATTTGTGATTTTACGTGAAACAAGACTTCTGAGACCTAAAGATCTTTCAAATGAAAATACCAATAACTTCTAAACTATTGAAAAAAAAATTGAAATAAATCTACCAATTGTTATCAAACATCATATAATATGTTCTAGTTTGGGTATACTTCATTTCACGTTGTGTACTAGTAGGCACCTAAGAATAAATGTTATAAAAAAATATTGCTAATGTGAAGCCAAAGTCATGAAATAAATTAATGCATTTTCATTGTTAGTGCGAAATTCATGAATGGAAATAGCTGCGAAAACAATCACATGTCAATAAATTTTAGGCGATTTGAAAGAAATCATAATTCTTTTGTAAATATTCAAATTCATTGATATTTTTTTAAAGGTGCATAATATTGACTAATTATTTATAACAACAAAAATCACATGGACGCCTCTGAATTGGTTTTCAGCGTAAAAACCTATAGCTAACACAAATTCCAAACATCGAGACAATCTTTTCATCTCATCAAAATCGTGCAAACCGATATGAAAATGTAATTTTTATATCTATGAATACAATGGATTGCGAAATACGCCAGAAGGTATGAAAAATAATCAATAAGCAATAATACATACCAACGTATAAACATAGCAACCATTACCGAATCGAAGACTTTTAATATCAGTCCACGTTGACGTGTCTTTCACGCTGAAAAATGTTTATTTCTAATTTATTAAGAATCTCTTCAATTTTATGGTAATCCGTTAAAACCGGGTTTGCAGACCGTTTACTGATAATAAATTCGTAATAATATCGGAACACGTGTTCAGGAACCTACGTTTGTTTTGATAATTTATTTATTAATTTTCGGGAAATCGACAGTTTACATGTAATCAGTTTGTACATAAGTATTATATAGCCAAAATAAAACCAATTATGGATTTCCTCTTTGTGATTTTACCTCTACTGAGACAGCAAACTATGGAATAAGTAAATTAGAAAGGAACATGAACTAAAAAAATTGTAGAAAATAAAAGATTATATAAAACAAATAATTTACAAAATAATATAATTTATAATGATGAAACGCAAAAATATTTGTATTTTTATAACACGTGTTAATACATCGTGATAATAAATTGGTATTTTATCAGGAATCCTATCAATTCATTTGTTAAGGCCCTGGAATCTCTATTTTAATTAGATTATTCATAAATTAGCAAAATTATTTACCAGTCATTTTTCTCCGTGCAGAGTTTTCGCTATCAAAACGTTCAGTTGTTAATAATCCTACATAAAAATTGATTATGGTTAAATAGTTTTTGAATGGGCCCCACAAGTCCTCGGGGCCCGGTCGGTACCTGTAGGTATTTGGCCTTCAAATCTGTATCTTCGTCTTCACTCTCGTTTTCCTACCAATAAAGCAGCACCTCACCACTACCGAACAACAACGTATGAGGTTTGACCTTCCGGTACGACGCCCCAGGCACATCATGGAGTGGTTTAGGCACCTATCACAGAACTACTTAATGCGAATTTCGAAATTTTTACCAGGGATGGTCTTAGTATTATAATTTAGTTATTATCACGTAAAGGTTGATGAATACCTACTATATTATTGAATTCTCAAAAAATTAACGAATTAAAAAAAACGTTGAGTACTTAATTTAGGCCGATCTTCTAAGGCTTATGTAGAGAAAATAATTATTAATTTTGTGACAAAATTTATAGGTAGAGTCACGTGGGGTAAACATATGTTATTTTAAATTACGATTTTTGTATTAAATCCAATAAATATTTTACTCCAAAAAAATAAATGTATTAATAAAAAATCTATATAAAAAAATCGTGAGTCTGTCAATTGCATACACATACCGTAGTATAAGTGTACGCACTCTGATTTCAATTTGAGCTTTGGCGCTTAACTGACCTAACCGGAATCTTTCTCACGTTAGTACTTGTGTACGTAAAAATTAAACAGGGCATTAAATGTTTTGAATGCCTAGTTAATTTTTATCTAGAGGGGTAAATCTAGCATGTAATTACACCCACACACCTATTCCACTCGACAAACAAAAATAAACTGATGAATGGTTATCTGAATGGAATTTTCCTCTTTGCACCCTTCAATCTAACACGATTTTTATTAAAATTACCGTAAACTACACCTCTCTGATACAATTGGTTACACAATAGCACCCATCGGTAACAGAGGCGAAGCAAATAAGAAAACCATGAAAATGTTTTATACCTGAGTATTTTTAATTTCTACGTAGGTCTCATTGCATTGCATCTTTAAGCAGATTTTGTACACATACAAAATCTGCTTAAAGACGGCTCAAATTGCTGTATAACTACAACAAATTCGCGGGTAAAACATACATGAATTTGTCGAACTTGCGCACATCGCCGCGTTCACTTACCCACCGTGCACGATTACCCCACGTGACTCTACCAACTTATCTGCCGACTTCAAAATTTTATGATATATTTTTTTGTACGAATCACAAAAAATATATATGAATGATGACACATAAACGGGCAGCAAAATTTATTAAAAATGTGCGTGAAAACAGAGATAATGTATAGCTTCTACCTTTGAAAACTTTAAACCAACCATAATTAATTATTTTTTAATATCAAGGATAGGCAGTCATGTGGTTTGATTTCTAGGAAAACAAAAACACAGCGCGTCTATAATAGAGTACCTAAATATCTTTAATTTAATGCTTAAATAATCCTTAGTTACACGGTAGTATAAAGGTATGGCATTATTATAAATCCCTCTGAAACTTCAAGGTGGGCGATATCTTTTACGAAGTTTAGTGTGTTTTTTGAATAAATAAAAGATTTACGTAAAAAGGTATCACAATCGTAATTCATATTAATAATATGTCACAAAATTTTACGGAGTAATCTTTGTAAATTTAAATAAGGGCGCTTTACAAATGACTTTAAAAATCAAGTTAAGTTAAAATTACGGCACATCTACATATTTGAACAATTACGGCCATTCCATTATGATTAATTAAGTCTTTGTTCATGTGTTTAATTCGTAGAAATCCATTTCATTTATTTTTTATTTAATCAAAGTTAATAATGTTATTAGTTCTCAAAGTATTTTTTATTTTTTATTATTGTGATTGCTGTTTTGGCGTTCATTGGCCATTTTCAAACTGTGGCTAGGCCACGTTGGGAAGACTTATTTATATGATGCGATTTCAATTTTTAAGATGCCTAAAATGTTATGTTACCTGTTACCCAATACTTTAATAAGGGTTCGCTCGACGCTCACATTTTAATTATTTCTCATGAACGTATTACTAATATCTCACATGTTTCTAGAGGGATCCATAGAGACGTAAGTTATTTATATTTAAGATCAATGAAACAGTACCTTAGCATTGAAATATTTTATGTAAACGGTTTGAAAAATTTATAAAACGTTTTTAAACTGTATTCACAGGATTTTATTTTTTTAGAGGATGAATTAGTAACTTTCCGAGAGATTCCTCTAGAAACATTTGATATTTTGGTAATACGTTTATCATAAATAATTCAAATAAACCCCACCAAAAGATCGATTTTCTAGTCGTGCTACGGTAAAGTCGCCGTAGGCCCGTGCATTACGCCGGGCCGTGGGTCGAATATTGTTTTTACACGACTTCATCAATTATGTCGTTGAGGTTCCAACTTTATTTTAGAGATTTGATAGGACAAATTCAACCGCATGTGTGTCCAATACACCAGGGCCGCACGTCGCATATTTTTGTGCACTGCTGCTTCACTTACGTCGTTAAGATTCTAGCTTTATTTTAGGGTATTGTCTCGTTTTAATCGATTTACTGAGAAATTAATTTTGACAATAGATTCTCTATTCTTTGGGGTTAATTGAAAAGTTTTTTCCCCACATAAAATGGTAATATTTTAAAACATTTAAATAATGTTTAGTAAAAAAAGAAATCTTGTGTTCAGAGCAGGCGCAGTTTATAAGTTGAAGATTGTAACAATACTAACAACACAATATTACAATAAAATATAAGACAATCAGCATCATCAGGAAATACAAACATATAAAAAAGGTTTTAATAAAATCGTTGATGTTTGATTTATCTTGGCTGATGATCCAAGACTTGGTATCTAATTTACATTTAGAATAATTTTTGTTCTGTCTAGTGGCCGGTGGAAGTGCGTTGTATGGCTTTTTTGCAAGTTCATGTATTTAATCTTGAATTTGAAGAGGTATTTCACATGGTAACGTTAATTATTCAAAAAAATCACATATTTTTTGTCGGTTGATTCCACAGCGTTATGTATATCGACCGAATTTAAAAAAAGCAACTGTTCCCTTCAATGGGTTAAAATATAAGAATGGAAAACAAAAAAAACTAGTGGGGGAAAAGCAGTAAAATGTTTAACGTGTTTCAGATTGGTTCATATACTGGATTTTGGAAATTCAGTGTGAAGGTTACAAAATGGCTGTCGTCAACCTCCTCTGAAAAACGTCGAAATCATAAGACTTTAAGTCGAAATTAATTGCCCCCATAATAATAATATAATATAGAATTCAAGCGTCCGTTATATTAAGTCATTTAGAAATAGGATTAAAACACACTTCGAAATTCTTCAAGTGATGATGCTATCACACACGTAAGTGCCAGATTCGAGTGGATTTAACTAGAATAATTGTTGATAATGTGATTATTAAGAAGGCCTACAATTTTATGTTACCTAGTAACAACAAAAATCTATTCAAATTAACCAAATGTCTGCTATTAGTTCCGTCCAGATACTCCACACAACTTACGTGAGTGGTTCTTAATTAGCAAGTGGCAAAGTAAAGTGTATGAAATCAAATGTGACTATAATAATGTATTTGGACCTTTCCACCAATGTCCGAGTATTTATTAACTTATTTTCTAGTTAGGAACGGCTCACGTGTGTTGTGTGGAGAGTCTGGACGAAGCTATTGCTCATTATACTTCGTGATTGAGTTTTGCCGACTCGAGGATAATTTTTAGATAATGTTATTAAATATTCCGGCTATCGTCTTAATTCACTTATCAAAATGCAGTATAATTTAATTAATTACCATACATTTTATAACTTATAATAAAACTGGTCAAATGTGTGAAAACATTATCTGTCAAGGCTTTAAATTTTAATATGATAATTTTGAGAATTTGTAAAAAGATTTAATATGAATTAAGGTTATTGAACCATTCTGTACAGTACTGGTTTTGTAGTAGGTATCTAACAATTATTTTTATTTTTTAGAATAACTTGATGAGTGAAACCTCATATTGTTATATTTAATAATTTCAGACAATATTAACGGTTATCAAACAAAAAGATTGGGTCACATCAAGGAATTGAATCCAGGAGCTCAGCCTTGCCGGGGCTTGGCCAGTAAAAAATTGGGATAATCCCTCGCATACCCGATTTGTGCCGATTTATAACAAGTTTCTCGTTAACTCTTTAAATTTTTAAGTTACAAAAATAAAGTTATTTTGAAGATAATATAACATTAGTTATGCCGAAACGTTAATTATATGAAATTAGAAAAAAATCGGAAAGTACGCTCCGAAAATTATTAAAAACACGTTTTGTTCTGTTATTTATTATGTTGTAGGCATGAAAGAAATCACAGTTCATCTTTAAATGTAACTTAAGCATTTGTCGAGAGATTTTTGCTCTATTTCAAACGAGTCGTGTTTTATTAAATATTTTCACCATTTTCGTTTAATTATTATCGTTTTTTTAATATTAGCGCGCTCTCTCTATCATTCGTATTTACATAACTCCCTCTCAAACCATCTTTGAACGCTTACGTTCAATATGTAGTAATATACGTTCAATAGATTCAGATTAATGTTAGTTCTTAATCGAAGTATGATACAACAAAATATGACCGAAGGGAACCAAAAGCTCCTAGATCACTGTAATCTAGGAGGTTTTGATGGAATATGGTCGAGTTAGCTCAGTGGTAGGGCAAAATCTTTGCAAGGCTGAGGTCCTACGTTCAATTCCTAGATGCCAAAATATAGATTTTTCCAATAAGAGGTGTTATTTTGAATAGCCCGCTATTTCGGTAGATGTTACTTTTAAAGCTGTCATTTTTTGACATTTGACAAGTAAAAACTACAAAATTAATAAAAATGGAACGATACAGGCTTGAACAACGCATTGAAATTATAAAAATTCACTTGAGTGAATCAAATGCAAATCATCTTGAGTGATGAGGCCCATTTCCACCTCGTTGGCTTCGTCAACAAGCAAAATTGTCGCATCTGGGGCTCGGAAAACCCAAGAGTTATTGTTAAAGAGCCTCTCTATCCTAAACGTGTGACTGTTTGGTGCGGTTTATGGTCCGGCGGAGTCATTGGACTTTACTTTTTCGAAAATGAGGCTGGAGCAACAGTTACGGTGAATGGATTGCTCTATCGAGAGATGATTTTTTTATGGCCGGAATTGGATGGTATTGATCTAAACAACGTTTACTTTCAACAAGACGGCGCTACGTGCCACTCAAGCAACAAAACCATTGATCTTTTACCATTGAATATCAAAATAACACCTCTTATTGGAAAACCGTGTAATTTTCTGATTTTTCTGTTTTTTGATTTTTGTTTGCAATGATAAAATAATATTTAAAAATAAAATTACGATACCAGAAGTCGAATCGCGACTATCTTATTGACAGGAGAACATTGCTTACTAGAGTGATTTAGTGGCATCTAAACTGTTTAGTTAGTTTGAAGCCACTGTCCGTATTTGGACAGTGGATAACTAACTAACTAACTAACTAACCACCATGCTGTTTTCCGCAGACGATGGATCGCCACAAAACTTTGTCTTGACACACACTCATAGCTTCATTTATATTCATCGGCTCATACACATTTTATACAAATTCATACAAATTCTGACTCTTGACATGGCCCGAGTATTTGATTGATTCCATGTCTTCCTCGGGAATTCGCGACTTCTTCTACATCACTTTCGCGTTATATGATCCCTTTCTATTTTACTTGTTTTGTGGCGGACTAGTACGTATTAAGGGGAAGCTACAAGCCAAAAATGTGTTTATTTTTGGTATACCTTTTATTGTAGGTAATAGGCATTAAAATCGCTTTATAAACGGAGTCTAGAAACAATCGATTTTAAGCACAAAACTGGTTTTTATTTACTATGTAAATAATTTTATAAGAAGGCAAAAAAGTTAATCAAGTGAAACTGTCACAGATAATCTTAGCTAAAATACTGTATTTTTTAAAAGCAGTTTCCTTTACGCGTTCATATATTTCTATTGAAAAAATATTTTTCTTACTAGTTTAAAAAATATATATATTTTTATTGAGTAATTTATTTTTTTATTGGGTAATTTATTTTTTTATTGAGTAATTTATTTTTTCATTTGTATTCTACTCTATCGAAACGATAGGAAAAACTTCAATTTATCTAAAGCATATTATTTGGTATTCATAATGTACACTAATTCGTTATAAAGATTAATCAAAATAGTGATTTAGCACTAAGCTTCGCCTTTTGATAGTAAAAAAAATATTTACAGTTAAGTCCGTAACATTTATACTTGGTCAACAAATAAAAAAACATAATAAATTACTACCACATATATATGAAACACTAGATTTCATGGTCAAAAACATATCCAACAAGCAACTAAAAACACAACATTTGGGCAAAAAACTCTACGACACAACTCTATTCTCATTCAAAACTCATAATAGTATTTTAACATTAAAATCTTAAATAAAAAAGTTGGTAGCAAAAGTAGGGAGATCAGAAATAGATAATATACTGACACCTAATACAAACTGAAACTGAAACCACTCAACTGAAAAAAAAAACACCATTTTATATATTTATATTTTTTTCATAAAAAAAAACTATGTAATATATTTATTTGCAAAAACACTATAAACCAATTTTATAATTACTTTATATTATCCATACTACAATTTTTTTATAATATGTAAATGAAATCCTCAGCACGGGAGATCCCAGTAAGGATATCATTATATCGATTTGTTACAAAAAATATTATTATTAACATGATATTTAATTAACGAAAACGTAATGAAGAATGACAGGTGCTGTAAGGATTTTATTGAGCCGTAGAACTACTTGAAGAAGTTCTAAGGTAGTCAGTCGCCTTAGACACATTACGCTATATTACGCGCATAATTTGGGCGTGGCATATACATAATTATAATAATTAAAATAAAATAACTATGTTTGAATGCCACTTTATTGTATATATTTATAACCAACCGGTTTCAGTTCAACCCGAACATTAATAAAGTGGTATTCAAACAAAGTTAATTATTACGTATTATATGTTGGGGTGACAAAGTACGCTATAATCTAACTCAGGAGAGGGGGTCAAATCAATTGGGGAACTGCCACCGAATATCATTTCTTTGCATGGGTTCTGTCACTTTGAAAGATGACAGCCGCGTAATTACGGCGCTCCGTAAATTGTTTTGACCCCTTCATCTGCCGTAGGTAGGAGAGGGGGTCGCATAATTTTCAAATATGGCCTGGCTAGCAGATCACAGGGCATATCGTCGCCAAGTTCACACTTATAACATATGATCCCTTTAGGTGAGACAGATCTGTATGGGGTTGTATGGCGAGCAATATGTAGTTATATAAAATTCTTTGAACATAAATCAGTGAACCAGTAACTTTCACAGTGATCGGCAAATTGCTGATGATTATTTACAAAATATTTCACTGATAGGTACGTACCATCCTGCTGTTCAGTGAATTCAAGTAAATTTTTAAGAGTTTTGTTTTAATTAACTGCATTGGGGAAGATTCAAAGATATTAGAAGAACGAGATATGCTATGTTGGCCGCCGGACCGTAGCCGGAGTACTACCTAATTAGGGTACTTTGAACGGTATCGGGACGTGTACGCACAGAAATCTGTTCTATGTATTAGTGCGGATACCTTAGCGATGCCTTAGCGTAAGCGAAGGTGTGCAGTAGTATCGGTGAACAAAACCGGCGACACTCGGCAAAACAATTCCACTCAGTACGAACTGCGCATAGCACATCTCGTTCTTCTAATATCTTTGGGAAGATTGAATGTTCAATTTATTTTTCATTTCTTGGACCTTCGTGGCATCTCTTTGTTTGGTCACTGAATACTCCAATAGTCTGCAGATCAATTTATGTTCAAAGGACTGAGAAAACGTTTAAAATGTGTACGTGACTGTTGGGGTCTTTAACGTTACTGAAAATATGAATACAAATTATGTTATGAAAATTAAAATTAATTTTTTAAATATTCTTGAGATTGTAAAAGATAAGGAGATTTGAAATATCTACGATATTGTGAATAAAATATATTTTTTCCCGTGGTAACAAATCAATATTCCTAGGTCTTACCCCGGTTAGACATAAAACACAGGATATTATCAAATTTACCTACGCAAGTATGTCGTTTGATTATAAAATCTCAATGAGAATTGACGTGATATAATAATATATTACCGTCAGAATGTGTTTTATAAATGGCAATAGTTGGGGATCATTAAATTTATTAGATATTCCGCAATAACACTGTGGATTATGGTGGCAGCTGGGAACACCCAACAATTTTTTGTGTAAAGTGAAAAAGTATGTTTTTAATAGAATCAGGTGTACATTCTCATACGTATCATAGGCCATAGTTTTTTTTGCTGATCATAATTAGTAATTCTATTAAAATTCTTTCAAATCTATAAAATAGTATACATTTTGTTCATCCTTTGAAACGAGGCAATGAACTCAGTGTGAGTAAAGAATATTAGATGAAATCTCCTCGTTTTTATGTTTTCCTGGATGGAGGTTAACGAGAATATCTTGGATTGGTGACGTACGGAGATTTGAGCTTCGTGGAAGAGTAGTTAGTGTTAGCGTATAAAAATATGCTCTGGTCCATAGGCAATGGGCTCGATTCCCAGTTAAGGGCAAGTGGTCCGGAGCCCCTAAATACCTGAAAAAACCCTTGACTCTGTGCAGAAACAGGCGGTCCGTGATAGATAGATTCCCCAATCTTAACAAACGGACTGCAATCTTTAGAGCACAGGCGTCAGGTAGGTATGCTGTCCTTGTTCTATCGGTAATACAATGGAAGATGCTCTGAGGAACTAGCGTCATTGATCCCTTCGGCACCGGTGCGTAGTCGGGATACACGCCAAACGCGCGCCCAACATTTGTACACGGTTGACATTTGTCACATGAGAACGGGTCGCTTCTACGATTCGTTCTTAAGTTCAACAGCTCGGCTGTGGAACGAACTGCCGGCCTCTGTGTTTCCACCCTCCTACAACATGGGACTCTTCAAGACCCATGTTCACTCCTTCCTCTCCACAAAAAGACCCTCCACACAGCATCCCCAAAGATGACATAGGCCCTGAGGGAAATTATTTTCTTCAGGGCCTCCTGTGTGGAGTTAATATAAAAAAAATAAAAAAAAGTGTACGTACCTGGCCAAACGGTGCCCCTTGTTACAACTAATAGACGCCTAAGTAGGTGATCACCGTAATCAATAATATTCGGATAATATATATTTTTCTGTAGCGCCGTTTTTACGAAAAATAATCTCAAGGGCGATGTGTTAGGAGTGTAATGCTGCGTACAATTGACTAAATACAACTACATCAATGCTGCGTATACATTTACGAGCCGAGACTCGAATTATGGGAAAGGAACGTAGGAACAGCAAGTTGCGTTTTACGCCACTTGCTTCGTTCCTTTTCTATATTAAAAGTTTTTTTTAATTATCCGTAATTCTGTTAGAAACGAGAATGCAGGCCGTTCCCTGATTTTTGGTAAATTATTCATGTATCTGAACACGTGTTCAAGTACCTGCACTTGCTTTAATATTGACGAAATACGAAAATATTATGATTTTTATGAACGTTCCCGTTTCCTTTTCGTTCAGATTTACAATATTCTCCTTTAGGAAGCATTACAGACATTTAAAATGAATATCGTGGATTTAAAACATTTCCTCCATTTTAACGTACATAAAAAAATATTATAAAAAGGACAACTGGTGTTCTTGATAATATTAAAACAAAATATTAAATTTACATCCGTGTGTGAAATAGTAAACGAACTAGACCTACAATGGTGGTCTACTGTAAATGGTACAAATTCTCATAGCAGCTTTTTATGGACGTGTTCTATGGGATAGGCCTCATAAATCTTCACAGAACAGAATGTGTGGGCAGTGAAATAGAATCAACATATTATTGATATATCCGCTTGTGCTTAACGCTTCGCCCTCTAGTTTTTGCAATAAAGAACAATCGAATAGTCATTTAAAGAACAAAAAAAAATCACAGGGAGGCACAATAAGACCATTCAAGTGTTGTTTTAACTCGACCGTTTTGCATTTCGTCTGTCTGTAAATTTGTTTTTGCGTTTCGTTTCTTCTTCAAGAAGGTGGCTGTTTTAATGGTTCAGTAAATTTAATTTTTTCAATGTGAAATTGTCGTGCATGTTTGGATATTCTTATTCAATATTACACGGATAAAACCCCGTGATGAAAATAAATTTTAATTTATTAAGAATTTCTTCAAACTATTCGTAATCCGGTTAAAAACCGTACTGCAGGGTCTTAAAGAATTGATAGTTTTAGTAAAAAAAGAAATGTATTATCGCGATGCCGTGATGTAAAATAAATTTAATTTATTAAGAATTTCTTCAAACTATTCGTAATCCGGTTAAAAACCGTACTGCAGGGTCTTAAAGAATTGATAGTTTTAGTAAAAAAAGAAATGTATTATCGCGATGCCGGAACACGTTCGTAAAAATCACTAGATTTTTCGAATAGCGTCATTATATATTATTAGAACAAATGTAGGTACATGAACACGTATTCCGATATATTAGGAATATACAAAAAGTTTATTACTAAGCGGCCTGCAATTCTGTTAGTAACCGGATTGTAATAAATCACTATCAGCAATACTAACTATTCTCCGCGTACAGTACCCACCTGTGTAAAAAAGAATTCACATATATAATCAGTAATCACAAATATAGAACGTTTCTTTGGATAAATTGTATAATTCGTTATTTGGAAAAATAGTACTAAAATATTATAGTTTATAATTTTACTAAATTACTACTACTAATTACTCCTACTGGGAGGTTTTTAAGATTTGTAAGTACCTACTTACAAATCTTATGATTTCGCAAAGAATTTTGGTTATGATGTTTAAATAAAAAATATATAAACATAAGTTTTTGTGCTGATGACAACAACACATACACTAATCCTTGATCAAGAAATAAGGATGGGCAAACTTCACCAAATTGCTGAAAGTTCACATATGGTCGACAAACTAACCTAACCTAAACAAAGCTAAAATAAACTTAACTAACCTAAATTAAGCAAACCCAATCTGATTTAATCTAAATGAGAGTATCTCCAAGAGTGGAATATACTCTCAGTATCGTCCTGGTTTAAGACCACCACTCAGAATAAAATTGTTGTTTGAAATGGATTTGGTCGTGTTTGGTAACCAGGTACGTCTCCACCGTCCTCATCCCCACCTCCTTTCCCTCCACACTACTTTCAGCCTTAGAACATACCCCATTGAGGATGCTATAGTCTCACTGTTTCCAGACGGTTTGAAACAGTTGGGACTCTTGCGGTTTCACATAAAAAATTAACCCTAACCAAATTGCTGTAGTAGAAAGAAAGAAATAAATCAAATAGTTTGGTAATAGCTTCCGGTAAATGGGAATTTGTGATGAAAATTTAAATTCCTTCAGAATTTACCAATTTACTCGTAGTATGAAAATGCATACTACTAGAGACGCTTGAGAATGAGAAACCACAAGAGAAACAAGTGACCGAAAGAAAAATATTAATACGGTAAGTGGCTGAAAATTTGGGTTATTTAAAGCTGGGAGGAATGACAAAATATTATATTAAATATCAATTGGCAACCGAGGGACCAAAGAGATCTGAAACCGAGAGTTAATAAATAAGTTATTTACTATATATCCATTTATTTATAAATTATCGACGTCGTGATGGACTTTTTACACGATTTTTACATTTTACATGGTATATTGCATGATACAGAGCACAAAAAAACTTTCTGAGGTTTGATAACACATTAAAAAAAATTAACATAATACATGTGCATAAAAATATAATATATAATCTGTATCACTTTTGCATGGTTCCATGATAATTCAACACACCTTTAAAAAGTAATGTAAAAGTTCGACGGAAAAAACGAACATATAAAACAAATCTATGTAACTTTTTAAACTTAGTTTTTGGTTTATCGCTGTTCATGACTTTATATAACAATTTTAAATTACATTTTTATGAGTTACTTAGTTTGACGGTCACCATTTTAAATTGCTGTAGGGTCATTTTTTAAAACTAACTAACTAACCATGACGCCGCTTCGCGCAGGCGTAGGCAGAGAGGACGTACTGCCAAACAACTCAGTATTGGCACACACTTCTTGCCTCATTCACATTCATACATACTCTTTTATTATTATGACTCTTGACATGGCCCGACTCGAGTATCTGATCGTGCCATGTCTTTCTTAGGCGTCCCCGACTTCTGCTACCATTCGAATTCGCATTATATATTCTCCTTACACTCCCTTTTTCGCTCATTCGCTCTACATGCCCCAAACATCTAAGCGTCCCTTTCTTAATCTTAATCATTACGCTTACATCAGCCCTGCACTCTTTGCGGATCTCCACATTTCTAACACGATCATACACGGTTTTAATAAAAGCCGCAGATTTGCCAAGTTTTATATCTGACTCAGTAATTAATATAATTTTATGTAAAACTACACTAGAGTCCAAACTACTTCCAACCGTCTGGAGCTAGAGAGCTAGAGAACCGTCTGTTGTGAGGCTGAAGATATTGGGAAAGGAAAAAAATGGGGAAGTTCCTGGATATTCAGATCTGGTCAACCAACACGGCCAAAGCCATTTCAAGTAACGATTCAATTCTGAATAGTGGTCTAACACTAGGGCAATGCAGAGAATATCTTCCACTCTGGAATGTGCCGCAAATGTGCTATATATTATTTTGAATGAGTAAATTGTGAAATAAAACAAAATTTACTTGCGCATGCCGGGATTTGAACCCGCAACCTTCGGATTGTAAGTCGAGAGCCTTACCCCTCTACCACGGAAGCCTTCGATAAGACTTTTAATAAGTTTAAAATGTTGAAAGATGATTCAAATGACCATGCTACAACTTTATTGACCGAAGGCCAACAAAGACGTTATAGAGATGTCCCCCATTAATCGTAGATTTTCTGAAATTTGTGAAATCCAATTCACCTACCTACCACGATATTTAAATTAAATTCACAATTAATGTTATTGCTTAGATGGGATATTGCAAAGTCTATATGATGTGAATGTGTATTTTCGTATAGAGATGGTCGATAGCCCCGATAGACTAGTAGCAGGGCGGATTAAGTTCGAATCTCACAGCGTGTACCGGCTTACTCCCTTTTCAGAACGAGTAATGCTAAGTGAAAAGGTCTGTAGGGGAGACCTAGGAGAGTTGTGACAGAGGAGAGTTGTGACAATGACGATTTCTCCCCACCTATAATAGTTAGCGAGATGGCAACAACGCTCGTTTGTCGCTCTAGAGAAGCGTTACTTCACTCAGTACACGCCGGTGGCGCACGAGAAGCGGTCGCGTAGTTACGACGTCTGCGTGTAAAAAAAAGCGAAAAGTAAGTTTTTATTCAAAATTTTGATTGTATTTATAGCATGTCTTATTACATGTGCGTTGTTGTGTTATCTTTTCTTAAGTATTATGGTTATTTAAGTCTCAAAGCGTTACATTGATATTTTGTGTTTGCATCGTGTTTAGAAAATATGAATCATTATTCGGACCAAGTCGGAATTTTGAGCACCTAGGAGGGTTGTGACAGCATGTCACAACTCTCCTATTTGACTTAATTTTTCTGCTGGGTTATTTCGACACTTTTTAATTAATTTGCGATGTCTGTATATGTGTTTGTGCATTAGTGTATTAAGGTCAAATCTTTCAAGTACAGTCCGCAATAAAATCATGTCTCTAAAAATTCATTTTCGATAAAAAAATATTTCGTCTTGTGGTGTGATATTGCATGCTAAATGACTACTTTTTTGTTACAGAATGCCTAATAACTAAACACGAAAGACTGATAAAGGCACTGCTAGTGTCGAAATATACGAACTTGCCTTTGAAGAGGTTACGTTAAGAGGTAACAGTTTAAGAGATGCCGCGTCCTCTTACAATCTGAACTACATGTCTTTATCAAGATATATTATGAAGAAAGTTGATTATCAAGCAAACCCAGTAGGCGAGGCTCCATCTATGGGTTATACCAGTCCGACGATATTTACACAAGAGGAGGAGAATATATTAAGCAACTATTTGCTAACATGTGCAGCAGCTAATTATGGACTGACAACAAAAGAAACTAGAGTCATTGCATATAAGTTAGCCAAAAAAAATAATAAAAAAATTCCAAAGTCATGGGAGGAATATAAAAAGGCAGGAGAAGTGTGGCTTAAGCTATTTATGCAACGACATCCCAATTTATCTTTAAGATTGCCTCAATTTACTAGCATAGCTCGCGCTACCAGCTTCAATAAAACAAATGTGGCCACTTTTTTTGACAACTACACAGGCGTCTTAAGCAAATATAAACTTGATGCAAAAGATATTTGGAATATCGATGAGACTGGAATAACTACCGTCCAAAAGCCTGATAGGATAATTGCGCGACGCGGAGTAAAACAGGTCAGTGCCATGACATCGGCAGAAAGAGGGACCTTGGTCACACTGGCTTTAGCTGGAAATGCAATAGGTAATTACATACCACCTATGTTTATATTTCCTCGTAAACAATTCCAAGAGCATTTCATTCGGGACGGCCCAATTGGTTCAGTCGGAACAGCTAACGGATCAGGCTGGATGCAAGAGGATGATTTTCAAGTTTTCCTTGAGCATTTTAAAAATCATGTTAGGCCATCAAAAGAGCAAAGAGCTCTGTTGCTCCTAGAAAATCATGCCTCGCATACAGCTCTAAAAAACATTGAATTCTGCAGAGAAAATTGCATAATTTTGCTCACATTTCCCCCACACTGTACGCACAAGCTACAGCCACTAGATCGTGCCATTTTTGGACCCCTTAAAAAAGCAATTAATACAGCTTGTGACAATTGGATGCGAAGCAATGCCGGGAAAGTCATGACAATTTATGACATCCCATCTATAACAAAGTCTGCATTTGATGTAGCAATCACTGCATATTTGGAGTATCAGTGCTGGTTTTGCTGCAACTGGAACATGGCCGGTTAACACAAACATATTTGGAGAAGCCGATTTCCTGCCAAGTCAAGTCACTGATCGTCCCAACCCAGAACTAGAGCAATCCATTTCAGAAATTTTGGACAATCCAGCAGAAAGAACCATAACTCCAAATCTCAACACCGGCACAGTTGATAACGTTGAAGCCAGATCCATTACTCCAGGTGCATCTATAGATCAGACCATGCCATCTAGCAATTCATCAGTTGTTAACAATAATGCCAATGAACCTGTTGCCTCCACATCTGTAGCCCATACCCCAGTTCTGAATAATAATGCTATTGAACCTATTACATCCACGTCTACAGTCTATAGCACAATTGTGAACAATAATGCTCATGAATCTGTTGCCTCCACTTCTTCAGCACATAGCCCAGTCCTGAACAATGATGCTAATGAACCTGTTGCCTCCGCGTTTACAGTCCATAGTCCTCTTGCCACTGTTTCTAATGTGTTCTCGCCAGAATTAGTTAGGCCGTTGCCAAAAGCTCCGCCACGAAAAAACTGCCAACCAAACAGACGCAAAGTCAAATCTGCTGTGCTTACTGACACACCTAATAAGGATGAAATAGCTGCTATAGAAGTCAAAATGAAGTCGAAGAATGTGAAAAAGCGTGTCTTAAGCGACGATAAGGAGAATCCTAAAAAAGCCATGAAGACTAATAAGAAGAAGAGAACAGGTGATGACGAAAGAAATGCCGAAGAAAATAATTGTGTTTGCTTGGTTTGCCTTGAAGCCTATGCAAACAGCAGATCGAATGAGGAGTGGGTGCAATGCCTAGAATGCAAAGGCTGGTCACACGTAGATTGTACTGGAGGCGAGCTGCAATACATTTGCCATAATTGCCTATCAGTTTAAATTAAGATTTTTGACTGTTTATAATATGATTGATCTCAAAGCCATGCCATAATTACTTATAAGATATAATTACTTGTTATGGGAATGCCATGTGTTGTTTTTGTTGGTACTGAATGTACTAAAATATGATTACATTACTTTTTGCAAAAAAAAAAGATTTTTTATTTATTTATAATATGTGTAATGGTATTTTTTATAACTTAAATAGTCTAAATACAAAGCTGTCACAACTTACCTCGGTACCTGTCACGACTTACCTCGGTGATAGGGGAGTTGTGACAGAGGGAGTAGTTTTTCTTTTTGTTGATTTTCTCGGAAACTGTAATACTTTTATTAATTTTGATAATTGTTTTGGAAAGGGAAGGAATGGTGCTACATTAATTCACAAAGGTCATAACTGTGGAACGTTTATTGAGCGAGATATATCCCTTAAATTGAAAATTGTCACAACTCTCCTAGGTCTCCCCTACTATAAATCACAGGGTTATAGCTTTATTCTGATTTTTTTTAATTTAATACCAGTAAACTAGTTTTTGTATGCAGCCTCATCGTATAAATATTATATGCAGTATAATTATTTACATTCAATATTTTATCGAGCTTGTATGCATCGGTAGGAAAATACAGGATTTTCCAATAAGAGGTGTTATTTTAAATAGCCCGTTATTTCGGTAGATGTTTCTTTTGAAGATGTCATTTTTTGACATTTGACAAGTACAAACTATGCCATTAGTAAAAATGGAACGATACATGCTTCAAAAACGCATTGAAATTATAAAAATTCACTTGAGTGAATCAAATGCAAATCATCTTGAGTGATGAGGCCCATTTCCACCTCGGTGGCTTCGTCAACAAACAAAATTGTCGCATCTGGGGCTCGGAAAACCCTAGAATTATGGTTGAAAAGCCTTTTTATCTTCAACGTGTGACTGTTTTGTGCGGTTTATTGTCCGGCGGAGTCGTTGGACCTTACTTTTTCGAAAATGAGGCTGGAGCAATAGTTACGGTGAATGGATTGTGCTATCAAGAGATGATTAATGGTTTTTTATGGCCGGAATTGGATGATATTGATTTGGACAACGTTTACTTTCAACAAGACGGCGCTACGTGCCACACAAGCAATGAAACTATTGATCTTTAACGATTGAATATCAAAATAACACCTCTTATTGGAAAACCCTGTACATTCTAGGCGAATCTGTTAGAACGACAATAATATTAATTATTGTCTATTATTATGTACATAAAAATGAACGTTTCTTTGTTTGTGCCTTATGAACTCCAAAACCAATGAACGGATTTCACGGATAATTTCAATGTTTGTTCTTGTTAGTGCCAGGAGTGCTTAGCGAGTAGTTTGTTAGTAGTAGTTTTTAAATTGTAGAAGAAGTTGGGTAAGCCCGAGGAAGACTTTACGCACTATCTTTGCACGTGAATGTGATACGGAGACAAATTAAATTCAATATAATGAAGATTTTCTAAAGTAATAATATCGCCCACAGTAGTGAATGGTAGAAAAAATGTCGGGCCCGAAGATGATTTAATTAACTCCTTTTTCTGGACTGGAATGAGATGTGGATTTCATGATATTACGCGAAGTGAATGATAAAAATGACACGGATCAAATAATTATTTGTGGTAAAATACGATGTAAGTGATGAACGCAGAAAGAAGTGTGAGGACAATGTACGACTTGGAAGTAAATGGTTGAAGAAGTCGGCTATGCCCGAGGAAGACATGGCACACTTAAGTGAAACAAATGCTAATTATAATAATTTAATGAATTATTTAATTATTATATTTTTTTATCACGCTTGAAGAATGTTTTGATTCTCGATTTTGTCAAGCCATTAAGATAACCATACATATATCAATCTATTGTTAAACATAAGCATTCGATACTAATATTTTATTATAAGATATTTTGTTTTTTTTTTCAACCATTTTCTCATGTCGCTTTTTATACACGTACTCAAGATAAATACTAATCTGTTATTATTCATTTGCTGCATCCTTTTCGAGTAGCATCATTTTGAGTTTTTTTACCGGCTCCTTAAGCTGGGGGACACGTCATTCATTTTAAGTATAATATTTAGTAATCACGCTTGAAAAATGTTTTGTTTTTCAATTTTTGCAAGCGATTTAAATAACCAAATATGCATCTATTGTTAAACATAAGCATTCGATAATAATTTTGTATTTTAAAGATATTTTTTTTTTCGCTTATAAGTACAAAATTGTATATTTAACTAAAGCTTCTAACAGGAATTCAATCTTAACAGTTTTTTCCTTCTATAAAATAATGTTTTCTATAATTAAACAATGTAATATGAAATAAATTTGTCAATGTGACTGGCCTGAAACAGGATCCATTCCTAGTTGGATAGTAAATGTTTCCGCATATGTTTTATTGTACAATGTTATGTGAAATATATTTTTATTATTATTTTTAATACAAGAATAGTATTTTCACTTTTAAAAAGCCCCCCAGTTGACAGTTACCCTAGAATTCATATCCTCAAACTGTGCCCGAGCAACTCCGTGTAGACGTCAGCTAATAGGCATTATATAAAGGTGTATTTGTATTGTATTGTAACTTATAGTCTTGAGAAAAGTAGTTAAAACATGTATCGTTTTTTTATTCAGGATATTAACTGAAAGCTAACGTTTTATGCGCGTAGATAGTATCGCCTTTAAGTGTTGCCTGGCCAAGCTTCGGAACAGAATGCGGTGGACAGATTACTACAGGTGGTAAATTACTGACTGGTAATAGATTACACGATATGCCTAAATTTTTTTGCTGGTCACCAAATATGAATTCCAGACTCCAAAGAAGTCGAAGTATTTCCTAAGGAATATAGATTAACGGAGTGATTTTTTTTTGAAGTGGAAAGATTGGTTTTCGAAGAAATGAATCGAGTTGTAACTTCGCTTATTTACTCTCGGGTATTTCCGTGACTAAAGATAAATCAGCGGTTGTAGAAAGTTGCACTATACATAGTGTTTTTGTACATAATCAATCGTAGACTCTGTACCGATTAAATTGTTACTGTGCGAGAAGATTTGTGTAAAAGAAAAACCAAAAAGGTACCTTATACTTATGTTAACTACCTACTTACTTGTTGAATTAGAAATTTATTTTTATTTCTAATTATTGTACAAAAATCTCAACTTACAAGAGCCAGTGCGAGTATGGCATCATCAATTTGGGAACGTTGTGAGGCTGCTGGGAGTGTGCAGGGAAAGGAGATGAGCAGGAGGAATGGCGTTACTCGGATCTGGTCACCAGAAACTGCTAAAGCTATTTCAAGCAACATTTCGATTCTGAATGGTGGAATTTTATCAGAGCGATGTTGAGAGTAGGTATCTATCAATCTGGAATAAGTAGCAAATATACAGGCAAATCATTTTTCAAGGATATATTTGAATGTATTTTTACAGTTTTCCGCCAGCAGTTCCCGCAAACGCCCAAAGATACTGGGTGCGTAGCGACATATATCAATTCCGTTTAAATTAGACTCACGATTCAATTCAATTCAACAATATACTTATGTTTGTTTTATTCTTCAACTTCTAAACAAAATATAAATATGATTAAATGAAATTTTTGATCGTCCGGTACACGACTACACAAGCGATACTATTTTAATATTAGTTTTACTTACTATTATTAGATATATTTATTATAACTGCATACTAACAATACATAAAATACCATATTCAATAAAATAATTATTTACAAGCCAAGAAATAATACCAACCTGTAAGTTAGGATGTCCATAAACATTTTTTTTCATCATTATTAAAAAATGTTACATTCTTCTGCAATACATACACAATCAACTATCAGACACACTCACTAACCAATAGAATGCATGATCGGGGCAAGAAGTGTGGGGGTACTATTTATTTGATATTGTAGAAATAAACAGTAACTTAAACAGTACAGTGATGAAACAATATACAGGAATTAGATATTTCATGTTGGGTACCTATGATATGTTTCCTTCTAATGTCTGGTAATTGATATGTTTATTCCTTAATTACCAGGTGACGTGTGTAGTATATAGGTGTGTTTGTATATATGTATGCGCATTGAACAGTTTATATTATTGATATGTTTGAATTTGGGAAGTGAACCCGAAAAAATTTCAATGTTTGAGTTTAGACAAATATCAAGAGTATGAAGAGCTCGGTTAATTGGCGAATTAGATGCTGCAATTTAGATTGATATATTTATTGACTCCATTTATAGAACTAAGAGTAATCTACCTGCGTGACTACCATAATACGGGCATGAGCCTAGTAATCACTTACTCAAATTTTATGAATAAAGAAACACAAAAAAAAATACCAACATTTTGTTGAATCCAACAAACTATTTTTCTAGTTTCTATATTATTTTATATTTCTGTTAGATGCATTACTAATTTTGTTTCGTATTCAGTTTATCAGTTTATTGTTATATTAGGCTTTAAATTTTTTTGTACATTTTTTGATAGCTCACTAGGTATATTTTTTTCTTAAAATCCGTGTAAAAGCCCGTCTGGGCGTATAACCAAATAAAATAATATAAAACTATTTAACATTCCCAGGCACTTGTATAGCCGGTATAAGAAATTCCCATTAAAAGATAGTGTCACAGATTCCAAACACCAAAAACTACATTTGAATGGTAACTTCCAACCGACACATTTATCGGTTGGAAAAAAAGAAACCAAAAAAATCACAAAATATCGGAGAAAGGATAACCAAAAGTTGGGGCCGGGAACCGGCACACTTCCCGTTGTCGCAAGTTCCGGCAGCGGCGCGACCGTTCCGGATTTCCTCCCCCGCATTATGGTCATAAGAACACCAAGTGCATTGCCGAGAGAAATACCTGAGTCGTGACGACAGACGGTTAAAAAACAATAGATAGGTCATTGACTCCGCTTTTTGCACTCAGCTGTTTGAATGTCAAGAATATTATGCTAATTAAAGGCTAGAAGGATGTTTGACTTTAAATACGTACGGCCAATCTCCGGCACGTCTACTTTAGATTGAATAACTGGTCGTGGGACTGCATTTTATGGTAAGTTTGATGCCGCTCGCTATGATTTAATTAGTACGTGTTTTAGTGGCAAAGTGCGTAATACATTTTAACAATCTGATTATATGCATTTGTGAAACAGTCCCCTTTTGTAGGCACACGGAGAAAAATGAGTAATGCTAATTTATTAATACAAAAGCGTGATTGCAGGTCGTTTCCTGATAAACTTTTAGTAAATTCCTAATATATCGGAAGACGTGTTGTAACTGCATCTTCATTGATATATTATCACGACAACACATGTTACGTCATCGTTATAATACATTGAGATCTTACAGAAAATTTATCAGGAAACCTATTAATTCATTCGTCAAGGGCCTGAAATCCCGTTTTTAACCGGATTTCTAATAATTAGAATGATTTTTTAATATTTAGGAACAACCTTTTCTTAAAATTTATTTAAGGTTATACCCACGAAACAGAACAAAACACATAAAAAAAGATAGCGGTCTCAACTGGGAATCGAAACCAGAATCTCTTTTCTTTTTGGGACAGCGTCTTAAGCGTTTCTTTGGGTTCGATTCCTAGTTGTAATCTTTTTATTTTCTTTTTTTATTTCACGTTAATTTGTTAGTATTATCTTTTTCTTTCATTATAGATTCTTTATAAATTAGCATTATTAATTTTCCTTCGTGCAGTAATTGAGCTTTTCAGGCGCAACAGACACTCGTACGTTGCAAACGGTTTGTATATAAAGTTTGCATATAATATGTACAAGCTTAGTTTGTATTGTACACGGGTGGCACTTGAATTAGCAAATATTTCTTGTATTTATCGGGTTTCTTATCCATTTTACTGTATAGAGCTTTTGATGAGCAATATTTTATTATACTGCAAATGATGATATCGTGTAATTACTATGTAAACATTGCAAACATTGTAAAGATTCAAACACGGTGCTGTATATTCACTCCATTTATAGTAAGTAATAACATAGATCATTGCATTAATGTATTACGTATTTGTATAGCATCCTTGAGGTGATTTTGCACAAAAATGGCGCTATATAAATCATAACTCTTATTATTATTATTACTGAACAGTTAAAAGATAAATGCGTATATAATTTAGACGGTATCATTTACATTGGACTACATTTAGATTTAGAGACACTGTAAACAGTGAGTAGGAGTATAATGATGTGAAATAATAGTATTTTGATAATTTGCAGAGCGCCGTTTTTGTGAAAAATATCCTTGAGGCAGCTGATTTTTTTGTTCAAGGCTCTACCCTATTAGTACCTGTAAATAAGAATATATTTTGATAACATGTTTATTACTTGGGGCAAAGAGATTGCATCCTGCATAAAAATATATATAATTTTTAAATTGGGTACATAAGGCATAAATAATTACTTCTATTATATGTGTTATGCATATTGAACTACATATTTTTACCGATTATAATGTTACAAGAGGGTAGATATAGTGCAATATTTTGACATAATGTGGAAAAAAGTGGTTGAATAAATTAATATGCTTTGGAAAAATACGATAAGGAATGATAAAGTATTGTAAACATTGTGAAAAATGTTAAAAAGTTAAGAAAATGATAAAATAAGGTAAAATATGGTAAAATGAAGTGTGGTAATTACTACACCTTACTTACCACCACAGCAACTTTTAAAAATCTTTTTACCACATTTGGTCTTTATGATAAACAAAAGATTATTTGGTGTTAAGATATAGTTAAATGGTGTAAAAAGTGATCATACAGGTAACATGCAGATTAATAGTGAAATAGGGTCTTATGACAAACATGTAAAATATTAATAATTAATGTTAAAACAAAATACTGCCTGAATGTAATACAATATTTAACCGTATATGATTTTAAAAATGTTAAAAAATAGTGAAGTATTGTGAAATATGTTGAAATATGGTGAAATGTGGTAAAATATGGTTAAATTTGGTAAAATATGGTTAAATTTGGTAGAATGTACGTGATAGAGGTAAAATATGATATAACGAAATCACCTTTAAAATGTATGTCCATATGGTGGAATTGGTGAAAAATATGGTACGAATAAATAAACATGGTTGACATCACATGGTGAAAAAACTACAAAATATGATTATTTAGACATTTAGTCGATTTCTTACATTTGAGGTGAAATAAAGTGGTAAACGTTTAAGGGTTTAGTGTACGTGTATTTTTGGTTTCACTTTCAGTTGACTGAATAGAGATTTTAATAAGCAATATAACCCAATACATAGCATAATTATATTGTATCCATTGTAAGCAATAAATATTTTATTTTTTTAAAGACAAACATTACCGGGTTACGAATAACCTGACAATATTTGAAAATCTCCTACTACCACCACAGTAAGCGGAAAATGTTGCTTGTGTTGTGATGGAGGACTTGAAGCCAGCCGAGGAATTGAATACACTACGCCTGGGTGGAATCCAAACGCTATGTCAACTCGGCCACCGACCGGTCAGTAGTATAAACATAGAGGGAGGGAGGGAGGAGAATATTCGATAGATTTTATAGCGCTTTGCTAAATAGATCTATTGAGGTGTAATAAATATTGCAAACAGCACAATCATGTACATTATGAAAACTAGGAAAATAAATACTTACATCAATCATAAACAACGTACATAAACCTTCGCTTAAATAATGCTCCGGCGGAACGAAAATCAGCTCCATTTTTAATCGCTTAGGTGTCTCTTCTCCGATATAAATGCACTATCGTTGCCGAAGTCCCGTTATGCCTGAGAGCATAGAGCCGAGAACAAGGCGTGGGATTGGCTCAAAGCGCCGAGAATACATAAAAATAATTAAACGTTATGTCATCATCCACATAAAAGTTTAGCTCAATCAAATAAAGCACATGGATGGCCATAAACATATTTTATTACAGTGTTCTTTCAAGAGTCCACCCACGAGGTATTGATAATCACAATATTGTGTTTTAACATTAAGGGCATTTAGTGACCTATTTGATGTAGCTATGCAACTAGAAAAACATTAATTACATTTAAAAAATAAACTAATATGTACAGTGCACAGGTAGTGCATAGGTATAGTGCTAAGGTCAGCAGATCTAGATGTTAGTAATCGTCTAATCGAACTTTCTAGGTCAAATCGAGCCGTTTACTATGATCGTTCTTTTAGTGTTACAGGCCCGTTCATCTGGAATAGACTTCCCTCAGCACTTACTAATCTCCAGAATTTGGCTGAATTTAAACGGGCTTTAAAAACAAAATTATTTAAAAAATCTTACCATTCATAAATTTTAACTTCTTTTCATATTTTTGTAATAAGCCATATTCTAAAACTTCCGGTAATTGTTTGGTTTCGGTTGTCTCCTTATTGTACCTTTTAGGACCTGTGGTGTGCCAGGAAATTCCAAGCTCAATTTCCAAAAGCTCAAATTCTAAAATCAAACGTCAAGTGTCTACTTAAATTTTTTTTGTGTCGCATTATATAAGTATATGATAACAATTCTTCCAGATTTCGGTAGTTTATACAACTGTTGTTACTAATAATATTATTTTGTACAAGAAACCTGTAAATAAATAATGCTAAAAATATAATTATTCATTATGACGTAAAAATTTTGACATTTCTTACGAAGTTAATTTTCATCACTTTTCTTGGGTGAAATATTATAAAAATTACATCAAAATAATGTAGATAAAACTATCTTTTTGATGATACCTCAAATCTATTATTTCCAAAATCAATTTATATCAAAAATAATGAAAGAAGACGCTTTGACACTAAAAACGCGGCAAATATTTCGTTGGCATTCCACAGAAAAATTCTTTGTAAAAAATCTGAAAAGCTAGAAGTCATTCCGGTATTTGCTGCGTAAAGAACGAGAATAGCCCAAGCGATTGTGACCTTGTTCTTCATACAAATTCCTTATACATAAGGGTCAAAATCGCACATAAATATATATATTTTTTAAATTCGTAGATAATGTGCAGCACTCACATATGCGGTCCCGGCATATGACGTGTCTGCTCAGAAAATTCTCATTTCTGAGCTCAAACTGCCTCCTGTTTTATAT